>OZ026630.1:29165836-29413336 GCA_964020975.1 Hermodice carunculata
TCCTTACAGACATTGCAAGGATTTGCCCTCACACATTTAGCTCGTCTGATAGACTCCATACAGCAACAGCAATGTTGATGATTGTCCCAGCTTGCCTCTGCAGGGATCACATTAAGGGTGGGTCATGGGTCCATGACCCATAAACCTAAAAAGACCTACAAGTTATCTCCCAACATTGCCCCAGATCCACCAGATCATTTACAATGGTCTCTATGTAAATTAGGTCAAAATGCTTCCAGAGGAACACATCCTTCAAAATCTTTAATGTGACCCCCACTCTGGCATCCCTTTTACCAAACCAACACACAAGCTGGACCAGCACCACCAAGGCTAGCTCAGTACATGTAAACAGAAAGGAGCACCCTCTGGAATTCCTACTTTATATTGCATTCACCAATATCTGTCAAAAGAAAGCAGATCACACAAACTAACACAGACAATAGTACAACCCAGTTTAAATAGCTGCACACTGCAGAATGCGACATGGATGCCAAAGCAGCCAAAGTGAGAAAAGTGATGTGATGGGTCAATGCGGGAGGTCAACTAGAGGGCAAGGAGGCCAGCCCATAGAGGATGCCCTGTTGGCCTCCAGTCCAGAGGAACATATTTGGAAGGAGAGCTGCTGATGGGATAAAACTATGCAAGTAGATATGATCTGAAGAGACCATATACCAGATGTAGTGGACAGATAGTGTATTGACACAAATACAAACATTTTCTACAAGAATTAATAAACTACCAATATTTTTTTAATTAAGACAACTACTGTTGCAGCAGATTCTCCCCCAAGTTTTATGTTTGAGGCCAACTATTCCAAACAGATGCTGGTGATGTTTCTGACACACATGTAATGCCCTTAAGCCTGGCTCTGATGGAGGTATAAGAAGCTGTCCACTGTCAGGTGTCTGACACTCTCACCTTCCTCAGGGATCACTTCCGTATCGCCAGTTGCTTGCCACTTGGCACACAAAGCATTAAGCCTGTCAGTCTGGGACTGCAGCAGTCTGCGGAAATATGGAACATCATGTGGCTGGCAATCAGGCTCCTCCTCCACGGGGTCCAGTTCTCTGGTCACACACATAGGCTCCACTGGGTGTGCAGGCCCCTCTGTGAAACAGTACAGTTCAGTCATAACACAGTTGCCATAAGTATGAATATGCTCCTGAAAGATTTTTGTACACAAGAAAAGAATCTTGGACCTAAACATGATGCATTGTTTTTGCACCTGCCCACTCTGTTAATACAGCTTGAATTTAATAATTTTTTGAGCATATAAAATGAAAACTATCAAAATTTGAAACTACAAATGTTTTTTACTGAATCACATTTAAATATGTTGTACAAAACTTGGTAACCTTGAAATGGTACTTCAGTCAGGTATTACTCTTGCAAATGTACCCTGAGGTTATCCATAATTTCATACAAAAATTCCCAAACTATAGCACAATTTGAACTCACAACTGTACGGCATGGGTTATTTCTACAACTTACAAGTGGAAGTTGCTCAATAGTTACCATCACTGCTGCTGTGAGGTGCTGAATCAGTGGACGATGTGCACAGGTCATCCAGGTCATCAAAGTTAAGTGGCAGTGGCTGGTTGAGTTCATCACCTAGCAATTACAATATCCGGTTAAATCATTGGATACATGCATGGTAAAAAGGGGTGGACTTCAAAATAAATGTGCCATGTTAAATGTTATGTCTTTGTTGGTATAATGAATCTGCTATGCTCTGAAACACCAAAATGCAGATTTCATAGCAGGGCTTGAGAATTTAAAAAAACAAAAAAAAAAAGTTGTCCGCAGGGTAGATTTCAAAATCCACTTGCCCATATGCAAAATCAACTTGTCCACACATAACTTGATACAATAAACATGGTATGTTTTAATCAATCCATAGACAGGCAATGCATTGATTGTCTGTGTGTTAAATGGAGACACGTGTACACTATCTTGTACAAATAGTTTGTACTAGTGAGTTATTGATGATTCCAGACAGTATCACTGGCATGATAAAAGATAGTACCAAGGTACATGTGCATACTGTACATACCAAGGTACATGTGCATACTGTACATACCAAGGTACATGTGCATACTGTACATACATAACCGTATTTTTCATCCTAGGTCACTCCATGCAAATAGTTTACCCTTCAATTTGTAGTTTTTATACTTTGCAAGTTTCACTGTCAACAGTCGTAGCTAGAATCATGGTAAAAATTGGCATGTTTTTGCAAATGTATAAGCGGCAAATTGGAGGAAATGGTTCGTCTAGGCCTAATATGTACTATATACATGTATATCGGTTATGCAAACTCCCTTTCAAGTAATGCTACACTTGAATAATTCCTAGCGCTTACCCAGCACACACAAGACACGTTTGTATACTCACCTACACCAGGGGTGGCTGCTTTGGGCGTCTTTTTCCTGCGTCTGATTTCAATCATGGGGCTGTGCATCAGTACTTCAACTCTAATAAACACAAACCCAATACTGCTGATAATTGGGACACCTGGACAGGTCAGCAAGACATTAAATAAACAGACTGAGTACACTTTGTCCTTCAAAAAACAGAAGGCTGTCAGAACAACCTGTGCTCAGCTGACTTTGTAATTACACTTCAGCAGTGAATTGTACGGACGAATTGTTATGTGAAAATCATAAGTTTTACCTCAAAGGGTTATGACCTGACCAATTAGCTTGTAAATGTAGAGGTTGCAATTACTCACACTATTTCAAGTAGACCCAGTACAATCCTTTATTATTTTCAATTATAGAATCACAATGGAATTGTTTGAAAAAATAATTTTCACTCAAAAAGTTAAAAATCGTATGAATCAACCCTTTCATGTGGAAAATGGGTGATACAGTTGACTATATGTATGATGTAGACCCATTTAACATGATAAAGGATTGACACAATGTGCATCAAAGATGGGAGGTGAAGATGTCTCTTGGTTCCAGCTCAGTTGTGCAGGGTAATCTCTAATACATGTATCTGCACTAGGGGTGAAACTATATGCCTCAGTCACGATACAATATGTAACACGATACACACCTAACGATACGATATGTATCAAAATATTTTAATATTCTATTCTGTCTGGAAGTTAGGCATATTTATGACATCAAAAATTGCAATCCCATCTTGACTTGAAATGAAATAAAAATGTATCAACAAAGAATTTTGTCTTGGTTGTAACTTTTTAGTAACTTGGTATTCAATCAATCGGTCATGAATGACTGTAAAAATGTGATGTTGCACTGTGACAACAGTGACATTATGTCAGTCTTAGACTTAGTACAAAATGACATAATGTTACTTGTTTTTAGCCACTTCCCTGAATTCTGTCAATGTTTAATTTTCCTTATATATTCCATATTATGAATTTATCAACTGCCTGGAATTTTACTTGCCCTCTCCTGGATTTTAAGTTTAGCAGTGTTGGCAACACTGGACTCTTGCGTTGTCAAATGGGTAAATGTAAACATGGAATATTCACAGTGGCACTGTCCTGAGGGTTCTCACAATCACGCTTAAAAATTGGCAAAACAGTGTAAAAACAGAGATAAAATTGCATTCGTTTTTGCCCTCTGTAGGCCGTAGGACTGGATTAAACAACGCATGTTTCAATGTTTGGATTCAGTACAATGCTTTCTTATTGGCTAAATGTGACAGCAATGCAGTTAATTTATGCCAAACATAAAGAAAATGTTAACCAATATACAAATATGTGACAGTCTGTCCAAATCAATATTAATGACTGAACAATGTGTTCAAAATTTATCACCTTTCAAGAACCTCAAAAACAAAAAGAAAATTAAATTAATGACTTTTTAATAATGTGCAGGAACCCTGAAAAAAATATTCTTATCTTCTACTGGGGAATATTTCATTGTGAGACTGATACTAGTCAAGACTTGACTCCCTCTGTACCCTCATTTGCTTTGTTGAGTATTATCTAATATGTCTTTTATCTTTCATTTAATTGATTGACTTTTATTTTCTTCTCTTTCTTTTATTGTTGAGTTCTTAATAACACTTTGCAAGTAAGTAGCAAAATGGTAGTTTTTTCTCCACAAAGGGAAACATATACATGTCGTATGACCTATTGAATACCTCATGTAGAGACTTACCAGATAAGATTGAAGTGGATCTGATGTATGATTTTGGGAGAAAAATAGATAAACGTTCATGGTCTAGTGCTGCATTGATGCTACAAAGGATTGATTCAGATATTCACCTATGGAAATAATCCAATAAATGTATTTTTCACAAAATGAACTAATTAATTGAATTTGTTGTTACTTGCTTCAGTACATTAATTTTGTTTTCCGTACATCAACCATTAGAGTTTTGCCTTTCTGTCAATACAATCTGAGGCATGTCACTAGCCATATTCTGCCATGCTGCAGTGACCTTTGGTGGTAGCCACTTCAACATGGTAAAATGCAAGTGCACACTGCACCAGAGTATTGATCAGAACCTGCATGTTCGAATTCAGAAACATCTCATGCTGTATAGACTAGGATTGGTTTAAAAAAAACTTGTTAGTAACATTTGTGTGCTTGAAGGAATGATTAAATGTTATAGAGTATTTTGACACTCTTTTCTATCAGGTCTTCTATAATCGCTCAGGTGATCACACTGTCCTCCGTTTCTCATCAATATATAATTTAAAAAAAAAAAAATGATAATCGATTCCCAAATTTAGGGCCAATTCATAGCCCTAACATGTACACTTGTACTCCTGCAGCCATGTTAACATATATACTTATCAATGTGAGAACTAGGCAAAGGCCAAGACGGCAAATAGTGCCTGTCTGTGAAGCTTTAGCCCGACTTTAGCTGTAAGATGCGTCTGACCGGTTTCGTTCGTTCTGAACTCCTCAGAGACTAAGCCAAAGAGTGCCGGCGTTGGTGTTTTACCCGAAATTTGCACGTTCACGTCTCCCATTGTTGGACGTTAGAAACGGTGTAAGACTGAAACGTTTTACGTCAGAATAAGTTAACTGCCGAACCGGGCATTTACGAGTGGCCGGTCCACGTGTCTGGTGTGCACGTGTTTTTATTTACTAACATTCCGTTGTCAAGGAGATGTGGCATCTCCTTGTGTGCGGTCTCTGTGGGTGTGAATTTCCCTGTTTGAGAGTGTGCAAGTGTGAAGCTTTACACATGCATGTCTGGAATGTTTGGGACTGGGGTAAACCATGATTTGAGTGCATGTACAACATGGACCCATTAGTGGAAAAACTTCTCCACTTATTATAAGAGTCAATTGGCAATCTTTGAGCAACAGAGACTGGTGCTGTTCTGTAGAAAGCTGTCACAAACAATGTCAGTGGGAAACAGGTACGGGAACTATGAAATTAGCATAATACAAGGAAAGGGTGCCTACTTCCTAAAAAAAAAAAAAAAAAAAAAAAACTTAAGCAAGTATTTTGTAACTTCAAAAATGCCTCAAAAACAGGAAATTCCCAGAGCAACACCTGGTGAACAACTTTGGTGGAACCTGAGTCAGGCTACATTCCAACCAAGTTTGCGAAGAGAATGCAGCATGTGGTTCTGAAGCAGGGGGGGACACACGGACACACACACACACACACACACACACACACACACAATATTAATTAAAAAAAAATAATAAAAATTGTCAGAACAAAACCATTTAAGCAAACTTGACAGAGATGGACACATATGATCCAAGGTAAATCCCACCCAAGTTTGAGGTGGGTCCACCCTGATTTTTTGGGGAGTGGAAAATGTGAGTGTAGTCACATGATAGCAGTGGACAGATGGAACAGAATCACACTGTATGAGCTCAGCGGAATGAAAAGTCAGCTGAGCTATAAAATTTGAAATGTTGATTTAGAATGAACGCTATAGTAACACATACGTAAAGCAGGCACATCAATTAAAGGCAAGAAATACACAGTTCAGAACAGGCTACCTAGAATCTATACAACAGGACTGTGTTAACAGAATCGATTAAATTAAGATCTGTAACTCTCATCGAAGACGTAAAAAGTCGAGCTGAGAGATTTCAGGCTTCACAATGTAAAGGTAAAAAACTTAGCCATGTGAACATTTGTTTTCTTTTGTTGTTGGAAGACTATTTATACAGTAATTTTAGCCATCAGTCCTAAAAACAGGCAAATGTGGACTGGATGATAACCTGATCCAAATCAGCCTGGTAGAAATCCATATCATCCTAGTAAAGCTTGGGTATTACTTTTATCCTTATTCGGAAGATCCCTTCCTTATTTGGATAGAACTATGGGTCAGAGGTCAAGGACAATAGCAGATGATCTTTAGTCTGAATCCTCAAATGATTTGCTAGATTTCCATTACAATTCAAGAATTAGAGGGTCTACCTCCTGACAAAATATCCTGGAAAAAAAGGGAATGCAAAATGGAAGGTAGCGATCCTCTCTCGGTCAAGCATCCGCATCAAGTATTATTACACCACAAACAGAAATGAAGGATTTTGATTGGCTGTTAAGGCTAACACAACTGTGACTGTATCCTGAGATCCAAGTGAATCTTCAGTGAAGGGTGACAATAGTAATGCCCCATGTTTGATACAGGGAGACATCACTATTGTCACCCTCTCAATTCCTACAGAGCAGGGCCGGAATTTCAGCGAGAATCAAAGAATTGTAAAGATTTTCCTAAACTTGTCTTTATTTAAAAAGAAAATAATTGACAAACATCCAAAGAGATTCTCGCAAAATTTTCCAAAATTCTTGCCCTGCAGAGGGCGCTTTAATGTCGTCATGACTAGTGATGTGTGCGGGAACCAGGCTATGCATAACGAAAAGAACTAAAAACTGTTCTAGTTATACATTTGCTACCATTTTTACAATACAGCTATAATAACTGGATAAAAACAAAACCAACTGTGTATACACGCAAGCCAGGACAGCCTTGTTCATGGATGGTTCACTCCGTGCACGTTTCACTTGGGAGTGACCCAGCCACGAACGAGGCTGTCCTGTCTTGCAGTATTGTATATGCAGTTAGTTTTATTATTATTTCATACATATTCATGACTCATTTCCTCAGCATTGGTTATATTCCCTGCATGTCCCACTATTACCATGATCATGTAAGATAAAGTATTTAAATGTTATCCATGAGCATAAAGACATGCTTGACCTGCCTAAGCAAATGTCATAAAATACAACCTTTGGACAAAACAGATATCATACATACCCTTCTTCTGGGGACAGTGTGCGCAGCACCAGACTACTCCTGTTGTTGCGAGGGACCTTCCTTCGGGCTTTGCCTGGTACTGATGCAGGTGTGCGGAACTCAATGCGTTTAAGCAACATATTCGCCAACTGTGGCTCTTCTCCTGGAGTTGTTGAATCTGGAGCAGCAATGTTACTTGTGGAGCTTGCTGTAGCACTGTTCTGGTTATTATATGGTGGTGTGCTGCTGTGGGTCTCTGTGACATTCTCACCTGATCCCTTATCATCAGACAATGGGCTATGTGACAGGCTAGCAGCAGCAAGCATATTTGGCTCAGCAGGGAAATCTTTTTGCTCTGATGCTGCAGTCTTGACTTCCCCTGTAATTGCTTTCTCTACATTGACAGTTGACTGAGACCCTGATGGAGAGCTTCCATCTAAAAAGTAAAACAAATACTCTCTTTATGTAATCTGTAACTGAGGAACCGACCAATAAGACAAGAGTGGGTGTTGAGGCGAGAGCACAAACTCCCATGCACTTTTTTGAGAAAAGTGGACAAAATGCTCAAAATATAATTATCAAGTTATTGTGGGGCATTTGCATTTGAGAACAGACATTCATACATAACCTTTTAAGAATATCTTTATGGTGCTAAGTTCTATAAACAGTGTTTTAACAAACTTATTTTGTCACAATATTGTTTCCCCTGACAATAAAGTGCACAGTTTTCACTCTCCTGTTACAGAGTAGAGGAGTAAAATTATTACGCATTTCACCATTTTCGTATGTGATTTGTACACCATTATATCCTAGCTTTACTTAATGTCATCATTTCTGTACTTTTGGCACTGTGTGCAGAAGTCACCACAATTGACTTCTGAACAGTGGATTCTTGATATAATGAAAACACTTGACCTGTTGCCAACACCACAACATGGGTGTCAATCACCAAAGACACGTGACCTGGAGGTTCTTGTAAAAAGTGCACGAAATAGAAGAAAAAAGTCAATTTTGCCTCAAAATCCCCATCATTTTGAGAACTTGTTGAGGCTCAAAACGGGAGACCCCCCGTGAAAACGGGAGAGTTGACAGCTATGCCACAATAATGAGCCCTGCTGAGATTGAATTTTTAAAACTATTTGCATCGGCTGTTACCACTGCATATTTAGTTCCATTCTGCTCAGGTATCATTTGAATGCATGTGATCCATGTTATCCTGCATATAAGGTGTCTTTATCAGGCACCTTTGACACCTGGCATCTGTTGCCATTTCCATTGACACTTGAAGTACCAAAGTTTCACACATGCCCAACAGCGTGCAAGGTGACCACAAACACACAGCAGCTTTCTGATTATTGCTTATAATTAAAACAAAATAACCATACTTTTTGTTGAAGTAAATTGGAAATTGTATTTCTAAGTATTTCTATATCTTGAAGAGATGGCTTAATATTTTGTGTTTTGTGGAAAGGATAAATGAAAGTTAATAACAAGGATTTTGTTACATAATGTCACACACATCACTTTTATGTCATATAGACTGTTGATATGAAAACTTGTTAATAAATACAGCACATACATATAGGTTTTAGAAACTTTTGACAACTCCTTGCCTACCTGAGGATTCCTCCTGGATCACTGAGGCCCCAGGAGAAGGAATAGTCTTCTTAGAAGGGTCTGGCATTTTGGGGGTTGAACATCTGTCAAATAAAGATAAATATTCTGCAGGGTGTTGATGTCGAGAGATAATATTGCATAACTAATACGTGAAATTTTTAGTACTTACTTTCGGTTTTTAAATAAGTACACTCTTAACCACCAGAGAAGCCCACCTGACCAACCCGCTTCCTTTACATAGGTGACGTCAACAGACCAATCATCAAAGAGGAAGGAAGATGGGAGCATGCGCACCAAGAATCACCAACTGATCCACATGGACTGAAAGTTGGCACCACTAGACTGACAGATTTTTGGGAACAATCAAGTGAGTGATCTTAACTCAATTGTCTTGGGTGGTTTGCCCCACCACACAGGTCTTGGCAATGGTGGTTGAAAGGTAAATATACTTGCCAATACCCGAATTACTGAAAATTTCCCATGTTTTGGACTCTTACTATAATAGTTTTAGTGGGGTGCTCTTTAAAAACAGGGTCCACTGTAGTATGTAATATTAGCTTATTAATGGCTCCATCCATCTAAAAAACTGCAATCAAAGCTATACATGATGAACTGGCACCACAAACATTTCTAAGGACATTCTTCACCAACCACAAGTGGAAATTCGTATAATGCTTGTGCATATGTACTGGCATCTGAAGTTATTGCCATGGCACATATATTGACAGATCTCATTTCCTCTTGGCAAAAATCACGCTGCATACGTACAAGCAAAACTAAGCAAGTTGCAATCAAGTTTGCACGGTCGCAATAAGCGTGCATCCTGCGTCATAGACGCAAAAAATGAAAATAGGCGCCTGGAAATTAATAAAACATTGACATTTTGCATCTCTGTCGACACACGCGCAAAAAAAATAACGTGATGCTTTTGAACATTACATCCACAAAAATTACCCCAAACTTAGTAACTTTGCAGTCACGATGTTTTGCATTATCCACCATTATCATAAATGTGTATTTTACTGATGGAATCCTCTGATGTTCATCTTCCAATGAAACAAGTTCCCTTATTTGCCCAGAAAAAAATAATCCTGGGACATCCCTCCAAAATTTCCCCAAATAATGCACACGTCATTTTACAGCATTACAAATGCACTGAGAGCACTTTCAGGCTCCTCATTGGGTGGATTTGATC
Organism: Hermodice carunculata; assembly: GCA_964020975.1. Taxonomy (NCBI): domain Eukaryota; kingdom Metazoa; phylum Annelida; class Polychaeta; order Eunicida; family Amphinomidae; genus Hermodice; species Hermodice carunculata. The sequence goes on from OZ026630.1 coordinate 29,175,846, forward strand.
ATGTGCCCCTTGCTGTCCAATCAAACTTGTTTTTGCCCACGTGCATGTCTTATGTCTGCAATATTGGGAACCTTCAAGTCGTATTCACGGAAAGATTATTGGGCCAAAACGTTAATTTTTCACATCATATTTTCAGGAAAAAGACTTCCATTTGAACAAATCAAGACACCGATAAACACATGAGTGAAAATTCCTTATGGAAGGCAAGCAAAATGTGCAGATTAGTCACCACAGGGTCACACGTGGACGAAGCGAAGATTTGTAAACACAATGTGTTGATGATTGCTGTCTCCGATACATCACGTCGTTATTGGTGTTTTTTAACAATCAAAAAAAAAAAATTCCATTAAAATGTTTGAACGGAACAAATCTGAATGACAAAACAAGGTAAGAATTTGAATTTATGATCGAAGACCAGAAAAAATATACGCATATAGTGGAAAACCATGCCGGCGTATGCTCCCTAAGTTGTGTTGCACCGCCTTACTCTGTTGCTTGGTTAAAGAAACATAAAAAATAAAAAAAGGTAATGCACCTAAGATCAGACTCTTGACACCTCCTATGGCATGAAATTTTTTAGGTAAATTGAAATAATAAGTGCACAGAAATATAAATCATGTAATTTATGAACATTTCATCACATGGAATGAATCGCAAAAATAACAGAGCTCAAGGATGTTCAATCATGCATGTCGCTTGTTGCGCAAGTGAGTGAAAACCTGCCTGGTGGCACACTGTGCGTGATACAAGATATTGACAGCATGCTACAGCTTGGGGTTCCTAAAATCAACCCCCTTTCACAAATCAAATTTTGGTAGACCAGGGACGTGTTACAGACTTAGTCTTATAATGTTAATTACAGGTCCCCGGGTAGACTGAATCCACCCTTGGTACAGTCAACAAACATTTAGTCATTAATCTCTTTTACATTTGCATACTGTTCATTAAATGATGATTTGCCTGCATGAGCATATATGACATACATGTCTGTTATGTTTGTTTCTATGTGTAAGTTACCTGAATGTTTTATTTATCTATCATTTTTATGTAAACCCATGTATTACTATGTTGATTATACCAAATCAATCAATCAAATCACACCAAATGAAATTTTTCTCCAAAATGGAAACAGCAGCCAATATTAAATCTATATTTCACAATTTCAGACTGGACCCACCAATGCAGTCAATGGACTCACTATTTTTCCTATAAAAGACAGAACTACTGAAAAACCACTTAATGCTACCCCTGAGTTTACTTGTTTTCATTTCATTTTTATTTTTCTCATTACAAACACTAGGCAAATACCCCATATATATGAAACAATTGCGCTCCATATGGTAATCATACTTCACTGAGCAGGCCTTCCCGACTCTAAATTCAGAAAAATACAAGAAGGCAATATGAATGCTGAATTTAATTTTAATCCTGCAGCTGTTGGGACTTTCTGCCAACATAGTTTACATCAGTCAGCTGTTGGGACTTTCTGCCAACAGTTTACATCAGTCAGCTGTTAGGACTTTTTGCCAACACAGTTTACATCAGTCATTTCCTTACCATTTTTTCTTTTGTGATCAAGTATCATGCTTTTATATGATCAAAACAAAAACATAAACCTACAGTCCTACATAGCCACAACTGAGACAGTTAACACAATAACAACAGACCACTTGACAGAGCCTCACCTTCGCTTTGTAATGGGTGAGGCCACACTCAAAGCCTCCCAGGATGGTGGGCAAAAGAAGTTGGCCACACTACCAGGGCTCAATGGCTTGAACTTGACTGACCCAGTCAGTGTGGCTGGTGCACTGAATTCAAAATTGGCGGGGGCAAATGATTGACTGACTTTCTCCTTCTCTGTAGTGCTCCTGCCTGTCTTCTTTGCAGCCACTTTTGCCTGTGGTTTGGCGGCCTTTGCCTGTGGTTTGGCAGCTTTTGCCCCTGGTTTGGCAGCTGTACTGCTTTGTGGTGGAGCGGCCTTCCTTTGGACTGTAGGATTGGAACGTGTCATCCGCTGCACTGGCTGAGCTGCTAAATACAAAGTCAGAAATTTCAGAATCTATTAATTGTGAAACACCATTGCATTCACACCAACCTGCAAAAAACAATGCAAAGTGCATGGATCTTTAATTTTTAGTACCAGTGCACTAGACAAAAAACAAAATAAAAGTTTCTTGTGCCTGCATCTAACCCAGCAGCCAGGTCAGGGTACAGGCACCTTTAACCAAGTTAAAGGTTCCTTAATCTTATCACCTTTCTGTTATTATGAATCACTGAATAGATCTCTCTTAAACAATGTAGTGGACACAACTGTCTGCTAGTGACCACTTGGAACTGGGTTGGTCATAATACTTTGCAGAAGTCCAACATTATCACAACCTTTCATTCAGATTGATCAGTGCTTGGTCACGGAGGAACATTATAATATACAAAACTGGATTATCACCAATAGCTGAAGGTGGTCACACTGCAGCTGGTACATGTATCTTATCCTGTTTACAGCAGGTAAAATATCAATTTACCAAGAGACATTCCCCTACACTCTATGAATTTACCAAGACACATTCCCTTACACTCTATGCTCTTCCTATTAAAACTGCTACATTTTCTCTGTGCAATTAAAGCCCCAAGCCTGCATGGAAAAAATGATCAATGGAATTTTGCCCCTTATTTATATCTTCATTTTTCCAGAGTCCTTTAAGGTGCATCCTTATTTTGCTGCAAACTTATATGTACCTTGTTTTAGTCACATAGGGTTTCTTTGATGTGGCAAAATGCAAAAGTTTCATTACAACTTCCCGGTATTCTTAATATATTGCAGTAGCACCTGCCATTTTAGACCATTCCTAGAACCAGCAAAAATTAGTCTCAAATTGCAGATGCTCTTTCCACATAAATGTTTTTTTTTTTTGTTTTTTTAAATTACAGGAATAGACTCTAGTTATCATTAAAGCAGGTACCACTGAATCACAATTTGACTACGCAGCAACAGATAAAAAGAAATATGCCTTTCTAAGAGTATACCAATATATTCAAGTTAGGTTCAGTGTTCACTAGGGCTGTAACGATACACCTTTTCACGATACGATACGTATCCCGATACGGAACTGACGATACGATACAAAACGATACAGTTTGATACTTAACCATAATAATACAGGGGTCACATTATTTCAGTACGGTTTCGTTGGACCCATCTTTCTTCTTTTTCAGGAAAAATAGTGGGTCCATGAACTGAATCGATGGGTCCAGTCTGAAATTGTGCAATCTGGACTTTTGATGTAATTTGATTGATTGAGTTTAATTGGTATAATCAACATACATCAAAATGATAAACAAATAAAACATGCAGGTAACTAGGCTAGAAACGAACATAACATAGGGTCTATATGCTCATGTAGGTGACTCATTATTATAAAATTTAAGATTAAATAAAAAGTTACCAATATGCCAACTTGATGTAAAAGGGTCTAAGAGTTGTTGACGGTACCAAGGATGGATTCAATCTGCCCAGGGACCTGCTATTAGGACTAAGTCTATAACACATCCCTGCTCTACCAAAAAATGATTGTGAAGGGGGCTTAACCCCTGGCACGCTGCCACTAGTGCCAGTATCTGGTATCGCACAGTTTTTTAACTAGCTTGCACAACAAGCGGCATGCATGATTGAATGTGCCTGGGCTCTGTTATTTTTGCGATTGATTGCACGTGATGAAATGGTCAGAAATTACATGATTTATATTTCTGTGCACTTTCTATTTCAATATGCCTGACAAATTTGATGCCGTAGGTGGTGTTAAGAGTCTGATCTTTAGTGCGGTCGCTTTTTTCATCAAGCAAGTGCACACAGCCTGTCACGGGCATGCACCCAGGCATGGTTTTCCGCTATGTTGAACGTTTATTTTTACCGGCCTTCGATCATAAATTTCATTCCTGCCTTGTTCTGTCATACAGATTTGTTCCATTCAAACATTCCAATAAAATCAAAACAACTAAATTTTGTTTAAAAAAAAAAAAACACCAATAACGGCGTGCCCCATCGGAGACAGTGATCAACAACATCGTGTCAGGCCTAATGCAAATTTTCGCTTCATTCACATGTGACAGTGCGATGACTAATGTGCGTACTTTCCTTGCCGTCCGTAATGAATTTTCACTCGTGCCTTTGTCTCTGTCTAGATTTGTTTGATAGAAGTCTTCTTGGTGAAAATGTGATGTGAAAATTTAACATCTTGGTTCAATAATCTTTACGTAATAAGACTTGTACCTTCCCAACATTGCAGGCATGAGACAGGCACATGGGCAACAATGAATTTGATTGGACAGTAAGTGGCACGTGATCAAATCCACACAATGAGGAGCCTGGAAGTGCTCTCAGCGCATTTATATTAAATTATAATGAGATGAAATGACGTACATCCATTCTATTATGGGAATTTTTTGGAGGGATACCACAGGAATATTTTTTTCTTGGCAAATAAGAGAGCTTGTTACTTAGAAAGACAAACATCAGAGGATTCCATCAGTATAATACATATTCATGATACTGATAATGGTCGATGCAAAAGACCGTGACCGCATGGGGTAATTTTTGCAGTTTGTAGGCAAAATAGATCATAATCAGAAGGCCTACGAATGGTTGGTCAATTGACGAGTTTACCTTCACAAAATTTACGGTAAATCTTAATGAATTATGGCCTTTACTTGCGTATTTTTTCTTTTTTGAGCTGAAATTATATACGATGGAATGTATCGTATTTTACGATACAGGGGACCTCATTTCGATGCGTGTATCGTGGATTGGCTGTACAGCAGTGCACCGTTATCGCGGTATATCGTTCACTTGACTCACTTTCCATCTTTTGGCCACAAATCTATGTGCGGACTGCAGGGATAGTCGTTTCTGACTGGTACAGTTGGTTAGATGATATCATCTGTGTACTTTAGAGAGTTTTGATGTATGATGAAACACTTGTGAGATTCAAACAGTGTAACATCATTATAGCTTCATCAGTCTTGAATTAGTGACTGGGTGTTTTACATGCTACATGTATCTCTATTGAATGAGGTGTTTGAAGGAGAAAAATAATATACAGAAGGAATTATATATAAATAAAAAAATAAATATATATATATAAAGTTATGTCTTGGGTGGTTTGGGCAGAATTGTAATCCTCAGACTGTCTTGTGGGCAGTTTTTCAGTTTATCGGCAGTTGAAAACTGCCCATAAACCATGTTTGCCTTAAATTCAATGTGCTACCTAGGGGGTTTCAGAAACGTACAAATTAGCAAATCTGCCCACATATCACGGGAAGCTAATAAATGCCCAGAAATTGTGGTAAGCTATACTTGGTATATACTGCCCACGGTCCGGTTTGAGGATTATGATTGACCCGCAGACAATGGGCATGACCCACAAACCGGCTGTAGGACCTGTTCTGTTGTAAAGTTTTTTGTGGGTAGTGTTTAATTGCCGACAACCCACCTAAGACATGTATATATATATATATCTTGGGACATCCTTCACTAATCACAACTGGTACTTTGTAGAATCCATGTGCATATGTGTTAACATCTGAGCTTGTTCCCATGGTACTCGCAGACCATATTGCTATTGGCAAAAGCTACACTGCATATGTGTTAGCCTCATTTTATAAGAAATGATCAATTTTTTCTACATAAACTACCCATATCAAGGCTCAACAATTTCCTAAAATTCACTTGTTTGCAGGGCAATTGGTTTCAAAATCCACTTGCCCATATGCACATGGACTAAGGCTGTGACAAACCATTTCTCACTTATTGTCACTTGCAAATTTGCAAAAAATATGTCAATTTTTACAATGATTTTGCTCTAGGACTGTTAACAGTGAAACTGGCAAAATATTAAAAATACAAATTGGAAAAATTAAGTGTAATTTCTTGGACAATAGGAGTCACAGTCCCAGGTTAACTTTAATAAAGATAAATAGTTGCATTGTTTTTAGGATCCTCTTTCTTGTTGCCTCACATAGGATGCACATTGTTTGTATTGGTCCAGCTATACCAAGAATGCTATCGTCACCTCGTAGTCTATTTGCGTATACAGTACTGGCAATAAACAGTGTTCTTAATTCAAATTCAAACCAAAAATTGTATATTTCAAATCAAAAATAGGTATTCTAGTACATTGTTTCCTACAGCTGCATGGCCATGAGGTCTGAGGAGAAACACATCACCAAATTGGTCAATTGAATCACTTGTAAAAATGAGCCAATCACGACTCGCATTACAGTATGTTAATCACGGCTTCTACCCTGTGAACTTGTGTGAATCTTCTGTAATTTAGTAAATTACAGAGGGAACATACAAAAGAGGTCCCTTTGTTTAAATATTGCAGCATGCTAAAATAAAGATTCCAGTGTTCATAGGAACAATTATTTGGTGTCACATGCAAATACGCAAAGGTAGGGGATGGAGGAAAGTGCCGAATGTGTCCCAAATCAGTTTGTGAGAGTAGATCCCAAAATGATGCTCAGTTCATCGTATATCTACTCCATGCTGTCACTTGTATGTGACTGGCAGTTGCATGCCAGGGAAGTTAACTCATGGCACCTAAACATGATCTTTATTTTGTCCAACACTGTTAGAACCCACCAATAAATGACCAATGACATTCAAAAAACAGATTATTGTGTAAAAACAACTGGAAAACAATTTTAAAATTTAAGTTCCAAGCCAGTTTCAAAGTCATATTCCACAAGTAAGGCAGCAAACATATGAACCTTTTTTAAAAACCAAAACCAAGAGGATCATGATGATCCTGTGCTCTGCTGACTGAAAGCTGGTTTTACAGTATTGAGAAGTCGAAAATGTAAGTACAATAGTGCAAAACATGCACCAGGTTACCACATTTACATATACAGTGGCAGCACTCACTTACAGTTACAAAATTTGATATCCTATAATTTTATAAAAAATCAACATATCCACATTTTCATTGTCTACAGTCCACCTATATTCTGATAAAATTTAAACAATTCTGCTCAGCCATTTTGGACAAGAAGTTGGAAATGACAATAACACACAAAAAATAGAGTAAAAAACTGCACCTGGTGACCAAAATAAGAACTAGTTGACACTAAGTGACCCTATGTGCAATATCAAGGCCAAGGAGTTCTGTGGATGAGGAAATTTATTTTTTTCTTCAAAAAAATTCATAAAAAATAAAAAAATTATTGCATCATCATCATCTCCTTTGCAAATTTGGTAGGTCCACCCGGGGAACATCCATAAGCAAAATCAAAACATTCCATGCAGTGTTTTTTGAGAAGACGAAAAAGTAAAAAGTCTAACAACAGATGGACGGATGGTTAGCACGAACAGATTCTATAAGCTCTGTTGACTTACGAGTCAGCACAGCTAACAAGTAGGTATATATAATTGGGAATGATGAGCACAAAGAACAAAAAAAAAACAAAACAAAAAAAACAAAAAAACAAAAAACAAACAAAAAAAAAAACCCCACCCCCACCCAATACTTTTCTCCTCACACAGAAGCATACACAATGTTGGTTCAATGAATTTAGGATCTGTAAATTGTACATGTACGGTGTGGGTCATAAACAAGTGAGAAGTATGTGCTACCTCTTTTTTCCACCTTGCTTTGACTGTTGTGCCGTGTCTGAACCTTACTGGGAGGACAATGAGCTGTCTTGGTGACAGGATTGCGTTTGGTCATAGTCTTGCTGGCAGGTTTACTTGTAGCCTGCAATGACAAAAGTGCAGAGCATGGTGTGACAGCCTGACCATATCCATACTGGAAACAGCAACACAGTTCTTCTAGTATTGCGGTATCAATAATTATGCATCAGATCTACAGCTCTGAATAATGAAAGTCAACTGTTCTCATGTTTCTTTGATCACCTGTAATAAATCAGTCTGAGAGGTGTAAATCTAACTCCATGCATGTCTTAAAAGCTGAGTGCATCATACATGTGAAACTTCTCTTAACAGCAACTACCATGAAATTTTATTTCAAACCCTGTCTGAGAAGTGTCATCATTACTTTTCAAACATGGTATTGTTATAACCAGATCCTGGACTATATTGCTGGTTACACTGCCCACAGGATGTGACAAAGGGCCAAACAATGATACCTGCCTTACTCTAGATCATGTGCAGGTCATACATATATTACAGTGAAACCTCATTATCAGGACACTCAGATAGCTCATATATTCATTATATTGACACAAGTTTTGAACTTCAAAGGTTAAGTTTCTTTGTTATTTGATTCATTTAACTGACATATTTTAAGGGAACAAATGGTGTCATTATAACGAGTTTTCACTGTACAATCTCCATCTCCAAAAGAGAGTCTGACCATGCAGTGTATATCCCGTACCTTTCCCTTTGCAGGCACTGATGGACCAGCTGCTTGATGCTGAGGTTTTGTTGTCTTTACAGGTGCCCCAGGTTTGGCAGTTCCTTGCACTGTCTGTCAAATAACAATAAGAATAATAATAATCAGGGACTGCTGGTGCTATTAGCCAATTAGCCCAATGCCAATGTCATTCATTTGGCTAAAGAAATTTGATTTTGAAAATGGCTAATTGATTTTAACATGAATTATAGAAGAGTTAGGTTAAATTCTGCAGTGATTACCCTTTTATTTCCCAATTTGGAAGGCCTAGGTCTGTCCCTGAATAATATAATAACAAGATGTCATATATACATGGACTGATATTCTTTGTATCTATACAGGAGCACAACTGTAATATCTATATTACCACAGAGTTTATCAGTCATTAGACTTCCCTTGGTGCTGATTTCATACACCCTGCCACAAACACTAAGAGCTTGAGTTAACCTAATCCTAATTATATTACTCAGATACCAGCATACCACTAACACACTGAACACTACTGCAAGCATTCTAAAGGTCACCAACTCTGAATTTGCTCTGCAAATTTATTTACCCACTTCCTGAAACATACATAGCAATACAAACAAGTTTCAGTTGAACTGTTATAGCAGCACAATGGTGCATAATCACTACTTAGCTGTTTTTATAATACAAGCTTATTTTAATTAGATTCAAAGACAAGCACTGATTGGCCATTGGGTCTTTGCAGGCCATATGTTAAAAAAATTAATAACACATGGTGTTCATGATCAATAACACACGCTAGAGATTACCTTAGATCAATCAATCAGGTCAACTTATTCCACAGAATACTTACAAGTGTTCTTGCATTTGCAAAAGCATCATCACAATTATCAATAACACATAAGTAAGTTCTACAAGCAACTGACAGACAAGTTGTGTTGAACAAAGAACAGAGTATTTATGATATAACATTAAGGCAACACACTGCGATGTGTTAAGGTTGGTGGAGGCATTCGAGCCCTGGCAGGACTCTCGAACTGACAGAAACCCACACTAAAATGGGCTGCTAACCACTGGTGCCATCGGTCTATAGTGTTGGAGCATGGGGCGCTGTTTCCGCACCCACTGCTGGTATGCTTGATGGTTTCACCTTGACTGCTGCGGATATCCTTGGAGTGGGAGTGGGCATACGATATGACAATCCAGTGTTCCGGTGATAAGGGCCATACCACATACTGCGGTGGTGATTGGTGAAGGGTTCCAAGTCCCAGATGGGTATCGGACCTGTTAATAAAACTCTTGTTCATCCTACAAAGCCTCCTGTCACCCACAGGTAGCTGCAAGGTCTTGGCAGGGCCGGTGAAGCCTGTCACAAAAACGTGGTAAAGACACCAGAGAGCACATGGACTGGATGGGATGGGGACAGGGTCTGTCCTCTTGCCTTGTTTGACACACACTGCCTAATGTGGTTCAATGTAGGATCAGAGCTCTGAACTTGGGGTATGGAAACTGTAACGGGACCTAGCCCACATCTTTTTCTTGCACTTAAGACAGTGCTGGTGATCCTTCCCCCTATTGCCAGCATGGTCCTCCCCCAAGGAAGACCTGTAGGGAGAGAATTAACTGGGAAACCAGGGCCAGAGATACGGACAGAACGGGAATTGTCAAAAGCTGGGCTTGAGATAGTAGCTGTGTGTGTCTTGTCCTGTAATAACACCTTCAACTGAGAGACAACAAAAGGGATTTAATGGCTTATCATTGCTACCACCAATGCTTGTAGTGAAGTCTCTTCAAGGCCAGGTGCAATACATGTATTCACTAAGGCCATTCCCCATGATGTCAGTACTAATGCACAGGTTGATCCGGTTCCTTGTGTAAGTGTAGTGGTGGTGAATACTGCTGGTGAGATGACAGTACCACAAGGACACGTGACATTCACATATTGTTACCAGTGACGGGGACTGGCCCTGTAAGTGAAGATAAGGATGGAGCTTAAATCAGGTCCCATTCCTTTCGCTTCTGTTGAGCTCTAAGATCAGTTCTTCCAATGTTTTCCCATGCAGTTTCCCTGGACTAATCTCTGCAAACATTGTAGGGGTTTGCTCTGGAACATTTAACCAATCTAATAGCCTCCAAACAAAAATGACAATGAACATGGTTTTCCAAACTAGTCATTGTGTGTCCTCTGGTGTTCCTTGTAACACTGCCATTATGAAACGCCATCCTGGGAAAAAACACAACAAAACAATGAAGCGGGAAATGCACCAGCAAAGTTTGGTCAGCAATCAAGGAGTGCCCTATGAAATTCCTACCTTCTTCATGGTTTCTGCAGCCAAGGAGCCCTTAATTTTAAATATTGACTTTAAATGACTTTTTGACAACATAATTAATGAAAATTTAATGACTATATGAGGTATCACAAAGTGCAACAGTCATTTTCTCCAAACTTTGACACAGTATTTGACTTTAAAAAAAACCAAAAAAAAAAAAGCATGGGGAGTATCAAACATGGTATTGAGTGACGTCCAGAAACACAACAGACCTGAAATGAAACATTACGAAAAAACAAAAACAAAACAAAATACAAAAAAAAAAAAAAAAAAAAAAAAAAAAAAAAAAGAGACTTCTGTTTTAACAAGTGTATAACCTTTAATAAGCACTATAATACAGTACTTGACATGATTTAATTAGCAATAACTGGATTGTTTAAGCTTTCATCAGATATCAGGGCATAACTTTTCATCAATGATGGAAGTCACAAGCTGTTTGGTGAAGTTTGGTGAAATGTGGTGCAATGCCAAACCTAATGGAATAAGCACTCTTGTCCCGGTCACATTGGAAAAGTTTTGCAATGGCACTGTCATGAACATGATGAAACATGACTTTAATAAAAAGTTTGTCTATATTGTCAGTAGACTTTGTAGAATTGGTAACAGCATACAGTTCTCAGGCTCCACAGAAATTCCACCTTGAGTGTATCCGTACCACTAGCAACAACTTAAGTCACCATTGTAGCTGTTCTGCTGGCTCCTGCTGAATTGGACTCTTAACTTGTGTATGCACTATGCTGTAATCTTGCTGGCAAAGGATCTTTTCTTCTCGGTAGCCATTAGCTCTTGATGATGCTGACCCTTGACATGTGTCTGCAATGCAGTTTTTCCCCATGTTTCTGAGGTTTCTGTTCTTGCAAAACATGCATCAAAATGCATGTTGATCTAGGCATACGTTGAATTTGACATGTTTCAAACTCAGCGTCATGGAGCCCTACATATACATTTCCACAGCATGTGATCAGTGATCACGGCACTGATCCACCATTTCAAGCATGAATGTTCCCAGCTACCAGTGTCAACAGCAGTGATAAGAAAAATTAGTTGTATGCTACGGTCTTTGCATTGTCATAACACCTGCCACTCTGCTCACTGTGCATCTGTTTTCGCACAGCTTCCTTTCCACTGGTTTAATGCTGCAGATCAAAACTTAATTACTTTAAATGCCCTTAAAAATGCACAATAAACATTTATGACTTTTAATGATGTGCAGGTACCTTGTGTATTATGACACAAATATAAGGATTTACAAAACATATATGACATTGTCATTTGATTTTTAACAGTTTAAACTGAACACTGCCAGAAAACCTGCTTTTGGCATGTTGGAGAAACATGTAACCATAAGAGTACATAACTATTCACCAACAAAGGCTTAGCAAATCTGAAGGTGAACAATTGACTAATCACACTGAGAAGCCAGGTAGCACTACATCATTCATAGTCAGATATGCCACTAACTTACACATATTTTACCTGAAATGTGATCAAAGTTACCTGAAAGCTATGTACACCCTCTCTTTTTCATCAAATTTGAGCTGTTCTGACAAAATTGAGGTAATTTTTTTTAGTTCAAGAAAAGGCAAATTACCTGAATCAGGGTTTATACAGGTTCTTAAAAAGTAAATTCAAGGACTTTTTCAAGCATTTAAATCAAGATTTCACAGACCAGATCCAGCAATACAACACAACAGACAAATTGTTTAAATCATCACTTTTCAACCATCTACTAATAAGACCAATTGATGCATCTTATTCCACATTTTTATTATTTATTCCAACCATATATGAATCGGACTAAATTTCTGAAATAGGCAGTAGACTTTCCACAAACTTACAAAGAAGCCTATATGTGGATCTTACAAATTACCCCAAAGTCCTTTTTAAAGATGAATTCACTATGGATTATTTTATGAGTTTACTATGACTTATGTAGGCATACACCTAGTGTGGGTTGTATCCCTGAAATTGACTCTATCTAGTCTATAAAATTGCTAACTACATATGGGTAACATTAGACCTGAAGATGTACCTAGCCCCATGCACATTTTTCACAAGAATGTCCCAGTTTCTTTTCTAGGAAGGTGACGTACTTTGTTACCTGCATGTAAATAAGGCTCACATAATTGGTTCGGCCTGATTTGATAAGAACTGTAAAACCTGTGAGGGTTAACATGGTTAAAAGGGGGTTAAAAGCAAAAAGATACTTTGTAATTTGCACTGTTACATTTTGACAAATGGAATTTGCCAGCCACTTCAAAGGAAAATGACAGCAGAATGTGTTAATGTTAATGTGATTCAAGTTCAAAGATGCTAAATTTTGTGGAAAATATCCGTATTTCTTGGCAACTTGCCTCATTGGGTGATGCTTAAAAATAAAATTCAAAGAATTTTCCAGGACCTTTGTCCAAAATTCTGGATTTTCAAGGCCTTGAAAATGAATGTAGCAAATTCTAGTACTTTCAAGCACTTCAAGGACCTGTGCGAACCCTACTGAATTCAGGTAAAATCCTGAAAAGTGGCATCTGTGATAGTTGGTAGAGACTCTCTCAGATTGGCTGGGCAGTGAATAGTAGCTCCAGAGGTGAACAACACAAAGTTCATGTACATATGACGTAAGCCTTTAGGGGAGCCTTGTCTAACCATGTTAACACAGTGCTTAACCATTTGTTCCTGTTACTTGTTGTTTGGCTTTATGTACAACATTAAGCAACTACATGTACATGTAAACCTTCAGTGTGTGCACATACGGCAGGATGGCTCACCTATACACCTTGCATTTGACTTCAGACATCTTGGAAGTCAGAATTCCTCTAATTGCCCATGAAGACAAGCGTACAACTTGCATGTTTGTCTTTGAATCACTACACACTGTTGGTTTAATTCAGTACATTAAGAACATTGGACTGGTTATACTATGTTTGGGTGAGCAGTGTGATGAATGCTCTTCAGTAAAATACACCGAAAGTGACCAAGGGAGGTTTGGAGATGGGGAAAAAAATCCTTATCATTTTCACATGTTTACCGTCTGGCCCATTTTTAATTCTGGTTTGGGGACTCACCGTTGTCTTGACTGAAGTCGAAGCACCAAATGGTTTCAAGGGATAAGTAACATGTGTAAACTTGAAGGAGGGCTTATTCTGTGCTTTTTCCTTTGCTTCTAGTTTCCGCTTAAGTTCCCTCTCCTCCTTCCACCGTCTCAGTTTTTCTGCTCTTGATTCAGGTTCTACATAAACATGAAGAAATCATGTAAAATGATTAATTCACAGAAAATATAAGGTTGTGTTTCTACTGTTTCCATTTATCCCAAAATGCAGAATGAAGCACTCATACAAAACATGTTATACCCTTCCATATTTAAAAGGCGTCAAGTCTATGTAGTTTTTACACATACATGTATGCATAATTTGTACCTTCGCCATGCTTCAAATATGCTATTCACACTTTATTTTCACCGTCACAAGAGACTGTCACTCTCACAAGACCACACTTCTCAGAAATCTGATGCACTCAAACACACAGTGGCCAAATTTGAGGTGGGTGGGTGGTGTGTGAACTGTACATGTACTTCCAGTAATCCCCCACTAGAAATGAGATCTTTTATACAACTGTCTGCTGAACTGGCTCACCTTTTTTCAATGGGCTTTTAAATTTTGCAGCAGTATCATCCCATCACACATGCTATCACAAAACCACTTGTGAGCAATTGTTGGTCTGAGTGGCTAAGCGGGCAAGTTGAAAGTTAATTATTGTCACAGCACAAAATAATACAACATGGATGTACAATAATTGTTGATTATACATTCAGGTTATGTACTATGACAATGAAGGCGAGATAATACCTATACCTTTTGCTGCTTTAGGACGAATATATTTGATATGAAAAGACTAGTCTAGATGAGCATCTATTATATCTATTGCCCTAAACAACAGAACACATCAAAGGACATACACATGGCTTCTTTTAAAACTAATGCATTTAGTTCTCACCAAGAACTGTTTTCGGTTTGATAACCAATTTTATCTACAAATATCCGGCACTGCAATGGGAACTAAAATGGCACCAAATTATGCTAATTTGTTCATGCATCAACTTGAAATGGACTTACTCAATACATTTCCATTGAAACCACGTTTGTGGCTACGATTCATTGACGACATTTGGATGATTTGGCAACATGGCCAGCACACACTACAAAATTTTATCGCACACATCAACAACTTTCACCATACTATAAAATTCACAGCCGACCACTCAACGACACAACTTAACTTCTTGGATGTACTCGTATAAAACAAGGCACATGTTTATCTACAACTTTATACGTCAAACCAACAGACACACACCTATACATACACTACAATTCATGTCATCCGAAAAATAAAAAAGAATCAATTCCCTACAGTCAAGCTCTTAGAATTAGAAGGATCTGTTCAACAGACTATGAATTCGAGAAACACTGTGCGACACTCAGAACTCACTTCCTCTCGCGTCAATACCCGAGAAAAATCATCAAGGAGGCGATTTCCCGCGCACGAAACCAAACACGTGCAACTCTCCTTGAACCTAAGAGTCACCCTCCCGACTCAAATAATGATGACATCAACATCACAACCACCTACCACCCCAACAACCCCATTAACACTTAAAGGCTTATCGTATGATCCTTTCACAATTTTAGCACAAATTGAATCCCATCCTTCACTATTAGGTTTTATCCCTTTTATGATGTCCAATACTTCTCTTTCAGTGACTGGGCTCAGGAAAATTGTAAACTTGTTATGATGTGCAACATACGAAAGAGGATCTACATCTGTATCTGGTATTTTTTTGGCAAGAGAAGGCCCTATATTTACATAGAAATCATTAAAGCTTCGAGCAATAAAGTTATTATCGGTTGAAGTATGGCCATTAATGACAAATTTTGCTTTAGTTACACTTACTTTTTTCTTGTTTATTACATCTTTGATTATTTTACATGATTTCTTGATGACGTTTTTACTAGATTTAAATAATTCATCATAATGATGTCTTTCAGCAATAAATAAAAGATTTTGTAGTTTATTCTTATAACACTTATAAAATATTTCACAATTTCTTGTAGGATGTATTCTATAGAGTATAGTGTACAAACAGTGCATTTTTTACCTTTAATACACTGTTTCAGCCCAGGACTCAGGAGTTAGCCATGGTTTCCTATTTCAGTAATTAAGTTTGATTTTTTTCTATAAACACCGAACCTCTTCTTAACCCTTGTAATTGTAATCTTCCCTGTGCAACTTTCTTTAAAAATCTTCCCTTACCTCTCTATGACATCACTGACACAGTGAGGAAGAGAATTACATATGGACGATGCTATTTTCACCGTACGGTGAGAATAGCATTTGGTCCATTTTCACCGTGCGGTGAGAATAGCTTTTGGAAGGAGTTTTGTCTATATTCACCATACGGTGAGGATAGATTTTTGTCTATTTTCACCGTACGGTGAGGATAGGGTTTGGTCTATTTTCACCGCACGGGGATGATGGTACAGCTTGGTATATTTTCACGGTGAGGATAGAGGCGGCTCTATTTTCACCATCTGGAAATTAAAATTAAGAGCCTTTCCCAAATTTATGGTTATGGCTTGTCACATAGAACTGAGGCAAATTAAGATTGGAGAAATGCTTACTTTAGGGGGATAGCTAGTTTTATAGTATAGTCAATAGGAAACTGGACCAAAGCAAAGTGCCCACTTACAGAGGGTTTACTGTAAAGCAATTACCTTGGCACCGTGACAGCATAATGCCATTAAATGTTGGGCTTTTTAACATCTCAAATTAATGTATATGAATTTACTGTACCCACCCATCAGTCTTTCATTTTTGTTCCTTCGTGGATTTCTTTTTAATGCGATCCTTAACCAAAGTCATAACAAGATAGATCTATAAGTTACCCTTAAGTTCCGTAACTTCCATCCGTGACAATATTAAAAAAAGTTCCTACCTTGTCTTGTTACCTAAATTTTTGCCTTTTCACATAAAAAATACAGTGTTGGCTCTTTAAAAACTATTAGATAATAAAAGCTGAAATAACACCTCAACAGATCTCATAAACCATGCTCAAACTGGGATGTTAGGCCTTTTTATTATTTCAGCAAATGTTTGTTCCAATTCTCTTTGTGTGCAATATCATGACACAATGCTTTTCCAAATATTCTTCCCTGGTTGACTTCTTTTCATCGCCGTACGTTAGGAATAGAGCAGCCCCTATTCTCACCATACGATGATTTTGACCAAACTCTATCATCACCGTACGGTGAAAATAGACAAAACACTATTTTCACCGTACGGTGAAAATAGTCACTCCGATTACATATATATTTATAATTATTCTTTGGAACAAGATGGAATTAATGTGCAAGATATTATTGTGCTCTTGTTTAGTGGGTTCTATGTATCCTTAATTCTTTCCTCTTTGTTTACATTATAAAATGAAAAAAAAGAAAAAAATGTTCAATTCACGAGCCACCAAATCAAATCTGTACCAACCAGCCCCCAGCTACCTACCTTTCGCTGCTGACTTCTTGTCCTCCTCACACTTTGAAGCCTTCTTTTTCACTGTGCGGTTTTGATCTACTTCTTTCAGTGGCGTCATTTCTACTACAGAAATATTCCTGCGTCTATTGACTTCATCCTGACGAAGTGTCTTCCATTCAATTGACCGTCTGTGGACACGTAGAGCCGTTTTGTCCAAATCTCCATGTCGCTGTCTGTATGAAGACGTACCTCGCACGCCTGGTCTCACCATAGTTGCCGTTGATCCCGAATCCTGAGTGATACTAAATATACAACTTGTGATCAACTAATTTAAAAGTGTCCCCAAGTGTCAGCACTTAAAGTTTTAAACATCAAGACCAACTGTTAATTGGTTATAACTTACGATGAGCTGTGAAAAAACACAGACCACCCTTCCCAGCTCCCTGCCCGCGAAGTTTTCAAAATTTTGACTGTTCAGAAGTTACTCACGTTCTCATTGGTAGGTTTGATACGTTGTAGAGGCTCATGGGATAGTACTGTCATGGCAGCCTTCGGTGAACCAGACGTTCTTGTAACATCGAGTTGACCTGTGTTTACTTTAAAAGAAACTCTATTTGAATTCAGAATACGAAATATTGGCTATTTTATATGGTTTCTACTAAAACAAGACAATCTGAAACGCACGAAAGCGCCAAGAACGGAAATATTTGGTAATGAGGAAGGAAAACTTATATTATCGCCCGTACAGACAGTTAATACCTCCATGTTCACACCCATGCTGGAATCTATTCAGTTCAGTTGATACAGGATAAAGGCTAAAGCCTGTAGTTTGCTGATCTAAATCTGAATTATTTCTCAAAATCATGCATGCGTGGACTAAAGTGGAATGATTTGTTAGTCTGGGAATTGCATGATCTTTGTTCAGGGATGAATCCACCATTATATTTACTGTATATTCTCATAATATGTAACAGCCAGGCTGTGGAAGCTCCCGAAGGCAAAGTACGACTCGCATGGCCTGCTATCGCAGGCATGCTCGTTTTGACTCGACGCTTTGTCGCCCAACTGTGTTTGGTGTCTTTCCAAGCGTGATTCATATTTTGCGATGACTGTGTTTTGTCTAGTTCCCTACAGCCTGATTCATATTTTCCGTGCAGCGCCGCTATATTGACGTAGCGGCGAGGCAGGGAACCAGCCAAGGCCATAGCCTGGGGCAGGTGAGCGTTTATCTTTGCTTATCAACTGTCATTCCCTGAAGAAGGACTAATGATCCGAAAATTTGAGAAAAATATTAATAATTATGTACACGACAATGAACTTGTTCTTTCATTTGGGTTAATCTGTCGCGGAGAATGATTCAGTTTTCATGGGTGCTAGACTGCACTTCCGCTTCCTGTTTGCTTCAAAAAACAACTTCCGTGCTGCAAGCAATTCAGGCCATCCACTAGCAAGATAAGGGAGCATGAATTAATTTGTTTCCTGTACGCACGTAACGGTTTAGCTCCCTTCGGGAGCTATTATATTGGTAGTGGATATTGTTACTGTAACCGTAACTGTGTGCTGGAAGTTTATTATCACGGCAGTCACGTGATTGCCGTAACACTAACACGGTCACTGAGAAGCTACTATGCATACGGCCGTACAGGGCACAGGCTGTTAATGCGATCTGATTGGTGGCTATTCAGTTTATTACGTCATAGCCAGATAAATAACCATTGCGGCCGGAGCATGTTATGATCACGGTTACCGTAACTTTAGCTGGTGGAATAAGGTTTACGGCTACCGTAACGGTAACCACTTCGTAATATGTAACAGCCAGGCTGTGGAAGCTCCCGAAGGCAAAGTACGACTCGCAGGCATGCTCGTTTTGACTCGACGCTTTGTCGCCCTACTGTGTTTGGTGTCTTTCCAAGCGTGATTCATATTTTGCAATGACTGTGTTTTGTGTAGTTCCCTACAGCCTGATTCATATTTTCCGTGCAGCGAGGCAGGGAACCAGCCAAGGCCATAGCCTGGGGCTGGTGAGCGTTTATCTTTGCTTATCAACTGTCATTCCCTGAAGAAGGACTAATGATCCGAAAATTTGAGAAAAATATTAATAATTATGTACACGACAATGAACTTGTTCTTTCATTTGGGTTAATCTGTTGCGGAGAATGATTCAGTTTTCATGGGTTCTAGACTACACTTCCGCTTCCTGTTTGCTTCAAAAAACAACTTCCGTGCTGCAAGCAATTCAGACCATCCACTAGCAAGATAAGGGAGCATGAATTAATTTGTTTCCTGTACGCACATAACGGTTTAGCTCCCTTCGGGAGCTATTATATTAGCATAAAGGCGTATAACTTTTGTTGTGTCACTTTTTTAAAAATAAAGTATGCAGTTGGTGTTGTGCAGACACCCACCTTTCATTGAAAACATTCAAGATAAAAAAGGCGAGTCTATAGATAGAATCAAAAGTTATGCCAGTGTTTACCTGCCATAGCCAGGAAACACGTGCTCCCAGCATGGCTTGCCAGCATTACGTCACTGCATATGAATATGTGATTCGCCCTCTGTTTATAAAATTCATCATGGAAAAAAATATCTGTCAAACCAAACAACACAAACAGGCTGATAAGTTCATGTAATAGTCTAGCTGAAACAGTGGACTAATTACAGGTAAATGGCCCCCAAAGGTATCAGCACAAGACAACCGAGAACTATTTAGTGCTGTAACCTGCACCTGATTGGCCGCAATGGTGTATTCATACCTGAACTATTTGATCTCATTGCCTCTCTTTTCTTGTTTGCTTTCACCCCTGTCAGATTGGTCCATCCATGGACCTACTATGTCATAGTAGGTCCATGGTCCATCTTAGCAATTACCACACAGGGAGCCGCATGTGCTGCCACACCAGGTGGTAAGTTGCCACTTTGAATCATGCATGGGTGGGTAATGAATAGTGTTTGTCAACCCAGAATTTATCTAATATGTTCTGGAATGCATTAACACCAGTGTTGCCAACCTGGTGGAGGTATATTTTTGGGAAGATCATAAAATAGTGAGAGGTGTATGTCAGGAAGCCTGCGTAGGGACGTCCGGGACCATGCTCTCCCAGAAAAAATTTTCAAAAATAAACATCAAAATATGCATTTTTCGTAGCATTTGAGAGTATACTTGGATTCAAGTTGGAGTGGTGGCAGGAGTGCTAAACACTCCGCGAGACGCACAGCAGCTTAATTTGACTTAATAATATCACTGTGAAAAGTGGATTTGTTAAAATTTACTGTATTATGTTTTACAATGGTATTTGTGGTAATTTTCTTGAGATTCTTGGGATAATTCGGGAGTCAGAATGGCTAACAGCACATAGCTGAATTTTACGGAGAGTCCCGAATGAATCAAAGGCTTGACAACACTGTAACACTTTCAGCATTGATGACATGTCCTGGCACGGAATTCCGATCATGTACTGCTTCAAGGCCGAAACTGTCACACCTAACCCCTTTTTTTGCAGATTGTTTTGCCATCTTCTTTGAGTGTCCACTTGTCCTGCCTTCTTCATCTAAGTAAATCATTTGGTGGGCTTTACTCTCTCTATCCCATTAACAATTCCGAACACTTGGATCATGTCTCCTCTCTTCTTGCGTTATTTCAAGTGTGGTAATTTGAGGTGTCACAGGCGATCACTTACACAGAGGAAAGCTGTTCACTCAGTGTTAAATCGACGCTTTAAGGGTGAAATATATTGGCATTGACAAATGTAGCTTTGTCTGGTAAACTGAAGTCAACTGTCACGTGGAAGTGGTAGCTTGGGCCAGAACTTTGATAAATATATTCGATATAATTGTGTTAGATGCTATGTTTGTACTTGTTTTACTGGTTTCTGTCAGAATTCTGGGATCAATTTTGTGGCTCCTCTTTAGACTTTCTCTATGGCTATGTCATCCATTTTGTAGCTGAGTCCCTAGACTGCATTTCCTTTTTCCAAATGAGGCTGCACTAATGATTTATACAAAAGGAGTATGATCTAGCTGTCTTTGTTCTCAAAGGATGTTTTGATGATGGCTAGAATTTCACTGCCTTGCTTATGGCTGCTGCTGTATGCTTGTGGAACTTTATCATCAATTGTTACCCCTAGATCTTTCTCCTCCGATACCTTGTGTACTCATGTCTGGTGTTGTTCATTACCCAAGTGCATAGATTTACATTTTGCTGCATTGAATGCTAGCTGCCATACTAGCGAACGGTTCCATAGGCTGTTGATGTCTGTTTGTGTTGCGTGTGCATCCTGATAGTTGCTTACTCTTCTGTATATCTTGGTGTTGTCAGCAAATATTCTTGTGATGCTCTCAACTACTGAGGGTAGATCTTTAATAAAGATGACAAACAAAATGGGACCTAACACAGATCCCTGGGGAATTCCACTGATTACATCTGCCCATGATGAACTTTCTCCATTTAAGGCAACCCTGTTTTTTCTTCCTATAAGGAAGTGTTCAATCCAGTTCAGTATCTTTCCACCAATACCATATGGCTTTAACTTGTTTAGTAATCTCTTATGTGTGACCGAGTTGAAAGCTTTTCTGAAATCAAGGTATTGGCATCTACTGGATGACCCTGTTCTAGAATTTTTGTCCATTCCTCCATCACCACAAGTAGTTGTGTTATGCATGCCTTTCTTGGGACAAACCCAAATTGTTCATCAGCGAAAAGATCGTTCTCCAGCGTATGTGTAACTATTGTGTCTCTTATTAGGGATTTTAATATCTTTCCAACTACTGATGTCAAAGTGACTGGTGTATAGAACTTTACTGAATTGTTTTCTATTTCTTGAAAATGGGTGTGACATGGCCCATCTGCTGTGCTTCAGGAAATTGACCTGTATCTAAGGATTTCGTAAAAAGGATGGATATTGGTACACAAATTTGAGCTGCTACTTCCTTTAATATTATTGGATGCCAGCCATCTGGCCCTGGTGACTTTGAAGGTTTTACTGTGTCTAACTTCTTGAAGATCATGTCATATGTTTTTCTTATGTCCATGAATGTGAGCTCATAATTTTTATTTTCAATGGTAGGTACTTGTGTTAGGTCTTCCCTAGTGAAGACACTAGAGAAAAATTTGTTTAGAACTTCAGTCTTCTCTTTGTCCGTATTTGCTGTACCACCATCCTCCTTCAAGAGGTCATCAATTTGGACTTAAGTTTTCATCCTTGAATTTTCATATTTCCAGAAGGCTTTCAGGTTCTGTTTGATATGTCTTGCCAGGTCTGTTTCATATTCCTTATGCAATTTCCTCATGAGGGAACGCAAAATTATTCTTGATCCTTGTGAAGTTCAATTTATCTTGTCCAGTTTTGTCATACATGGTGTTACAATTAATGAAAAGCTCAAGCATATATGGTCACTTGCGCCCAGTCCTGGTATGTAATCTAAGTTGGTCACCATTCCTTCTTCATTAGAGAATATCAAGTCGAGGATATGCAGATTCTCATTTATTCTATATCTAGTGGGCTCCTGGATATGCTGGTCCAGAAAACAGTCTTTAGTGAACCTGGTCCAAGTTTAAATATTCCAACAGGGTGTGGCCATATTGGAATGATGCATGATGTCTGATAGTGCGATATATGTATTTACAAATAATTGTACAACAACAGATCTTTATTGCAGTAAATGCCCAATGTGGGTCAATGCATACTTGTATGACCTGTTGCACAGTTTAAAAAACTTGTGTGTTAACATTTCAAAATTGCCTTGTTGAATCACAAAAAATGTTCCCCAACGTAACTTCTCACTAAAATCTAAATGACCTTCTATGGCCTCAACTTAGCAATGCAGCAAGCCAGATCCCAGCTGGCTATTACCAGATACTTTGCTGAGTTCCTGATGTCCATAGATCTTCACATATAGACCTTTTACAAACTGAAACTGGAAACACATAGAGAACACAACACTGAGTAAATAAATTATCAATAAGGAAATCCACACAGAGACTACCAAGATCACATAGTAGGATCTTTTTTCAAACTACAAATATTTGAATCTTGTTATAACAGAAGTACTCCTTGGCTTCTTAAAACCTTCTGATAGTCATGAAGAAGGATTAATTGAAGGCCAATCCATGGGTAGCCTGAAATTTCACAAGAGTTCTATTCTGCACCTAGGGCTAATGAGACCTCTTAGTGCAGCTCATACTTAATGAAGCAAATACGACTGGGCAAGACCGAATGTGAACAACGATTCAATCCACCAAGGCATTAAGTCTGACTGGTTTCGATGCTAACGCATCTCGTCAGAAACTGAAGTTAACAGCCCCCGGTACGTGCTTATATACCAGGGTTAACATTCACGTTGGCAACGTAAATGTGAGCGTTTTTTAATGTCAAATGGCTTTGACGTGAATAGGACAGTGTAATTGGCTACTGTGGCCCCTTACACGTGGGTCTGGCCTGTTGCTAGGTAAGAGCAAATGAATAGACCTGAGCGCCAATGTGCCAGGTTTTTTGAGAAACTGGAAAGATACCAGGTTTTTTAATAAGGAGAATATGTATCCACGGATAGCTTAACTCTCAAATCAGAATAGTTTGGGAGCCGTTGGCTCATGAATTGCGCTTTTCATGAGTACAAACATGGTCATGGGATAGATAAACTCAGAAATAAAATTTTAGCATTATACTGAACAAGAAGTTCATCTACCCATGACATTAAGACCAAACGGTTCTGTTGTACGTAACTGGTGTATCCAAAAGGATTCTGTGGCAAGTCTCAGCCGTAGGGTTTTTTCTAAGGCCGGAGGTGTGCGTATATGTTCCAAGATTTGGATGGTCAAATCAAGAGACTCATGATGGGGGAGCAAAAAGTGTCTCCCTAATGGTTGGGTGGGGTCTTTTCTCGTTATGTAATAGAAATGCTCCCGCATTCTATCCATCAGGGTACGGCCCGTCTGACCGACGTATTGTTTTTGGCACACCTTGCATGTGAGGAGGTAAATCAAATTGTTGTGTTTGCATGAACCTCCAACAGGAGTCCTGTATGAGCGCCCTGTTTGGGTACTGGTGGCAGTACCCCTGGTGTCCATCTTGGGGCAGTATCTGCAACTCTGCGTCTTGCAGGAGTTGCTGTCTGATATACATGTGATTGCTGGTACATTCACTTGGGGGGTGGGTATCTAAGTCAGATTTCATTAGGTCATCTTTGAGATTCCTAGCACGTTTGAAACCTAGCACCAGCGCTGTTTTCCAGCGCTGGTACACTTCTTGTTGATTGTATAGTGCCCCAGTTCCTTTGAACGATTTCTTTCAAAGGTGGCAGTGCTGGATTGTAAGTGGTAATGAGGAATAGGTTATCTGTTTCATACTTAATGAAGTTCATAAACCTGATGTAGATAAGATATTAAGTCTTTAAGAGTTTCCAGTCTTCTGTTAATTACTAATTCTGCCAAATGATTAAATCTAATTGGTTAGTTTTCCCAATGTTTATCTAGCCTATCTTTAAATGTTTCTACTGATGGTGCAGGAACCACATGATCAGACAGACTGTTCCATACAGTTACAAATTCAATGTGTAAAACTTTTTTTTGTTTTTTTGTTATACATGTAAAGCATTGCCTCTGGTAACAGGATTTGTGTTTCTTTCAAATAACCCAGATACTGCTGTCTTTTCATTCCCACAATTTGGACCGAGAATCTTAAATGTTTCATTCATATCACCTCTTGCTCTTCTATAAGCCAGTGTAGGAATATAAATCTGTTTAATCTTTCCATATATGGTAGGTCTCTTAAACAAGGAACTAACTTTGTTGCTCTTCTTTGGATATTTTTAAGTGCTTTCACATGTTTTTACAAATGGGTATTCCAAACCTGATTTACATCTTACACGTGAGACTTTTATAACTGAAACAACAAGGGAAATGTTTCAATATTCAGATGTTTTGCTAATAAGGCCCATGATCTGATTTGCCTTGTTTATTTTTTGTTGCATATGTTATTCAAATTTGAAGACATTCCCAAGATGACTCCTGTGTCCTTATCTTTTGTTATATCCTTCAATACATACATGGTTTCTGTTCCCATTGAATTCTGTGCTTTTGGTATCTCGGAATGTCATACTCTCGTAGTTACACATCTGCCTGGGTGAAACTTTATGAACCATTTATCACTCCACAGTTGTAAA
This sequence comes from Hermodice carunculata, assembly GCA_964020975.1. Classification (NCBI taxonomy): domain Eukaryota; kingdom Metazoa; phylum Annelida; class Polychaeta; order Eunicida; family Amphinomidae; genus Hermodice; species Hermodice carunculata. Next base: position 29,201,224 of record OZ026630.1, read on the forward strand.
GCCTTTAAATCTGCTTGCAGTCTTCTGATGTATCTTCAGTATTAATTCTCCTATGTATTTTGGTATTATATGAAAAAAGGTACAGTTTGGATTCTTGGTCCATCACTTCTTAGTTTCTGAGAGATTAAGTTGGCTATGTCTTCCTCTGCATGATCATTGACCTGTTACATTAAAACATCCCACTTACATGCCTTGTAATATCAGCATTCTCAAATAATTCAATACTAACTTAATATGGTAATGATGTACTGGTATGTGACCAAAAATTTATGGCCAGTTCTTGTAAGGAAAAGATCCAGTTGGTTGCCTCTATTTGGCACTTGCTAAGCAAGGTTCAATGATAGTGCATGTAACAATTGTTTTTAATGTAGTTCGTTATTAAGTTGTTCCAACCATTGTTGGAATCTGGCCCATGTTGGAATTTTCCAACATGGGCCAGGCCCATATTGGAATTCCAACATGGTGTGGTGATACTGGAATGATGTATGTTGTCTGATAGTGTGATATATGTATTTACAAATTGTTATATGACCTTTTGCACAGTTTTCCAAAACTTTTATGTTGACATTTGAAAATATGTTTTAAACATGTAGAATTGTTGTCTGCCGGTTGAGAAGCTGTGCCATTTGATAATAATCTTCATTTGGCGAAGTGTCATCTGGGAATTCTCAAAGAGTGCACAGGAGAGAATGCGTGTACATGTATAATGGTGTAATACCAATACATGACACTTGACTGATTGTTAATTACACCAAAGAGTAAATAGGTGAACTGGAATTAGTTTGAATGGTAAGTAGGTCGAATGGTACATATGACGAACTGGGTGCATGTCAAAACGACGTTTGACCCCATTGCATATTTGCTTCAAAATTTAGATGTTCATATTCACACATCTGTTCCTTGAGAACTGATTATCAAAATGACACAATTTTTCTGATTCAGTCATTTCATACTCAAACCTTTGATGTTTTTCTCCTATGCATGATGTCATACCTCTATGTGGCTGGAATGTTAGTTACCAGTTAATGTCCCTACTTGGGAATTTAATTGCAATAACTTGTAGGTACTACAAGTTTTGTGTGCTAATGTCACCATTTCTAACCCAAGATTCTCACTGGGTTTGACAGTTAACATGTTACCTTCAGGGTCAATGGACCATTACCGTCAAAAATTAAGTGCATTGCATGAGGTTATTTGAATGCTTTTTGTTTTATGAGGCGAAAAAGTTGAGATTGTAGAATGGTTCTTCTTGACATAGCTGGAGTGCTCTAAGCAGAGTAGTATGTATCTTATTTTGTAGGTCGGTATCACCCAGCATAACAGGAAAGAAGTCATTGCATGTATCATGGAATCGAGATGTGATACCACAAGAGATGTGCAAATGGCTGCTTTAAATGATGCGGATGTCAAGATAATTGTGGATAGTGAAGAAATCCCTGCCCACCGTCATATGCTTAGTTCCAGCAGTTCCTACTTCAAAGCAATGTTCAACAGCAATATGAAAGAGAGTATATCAGATGTTGTGGACATGAAAGATGTTCCTGCAGTTATTATGAAAGTATTAATTGAGTCCTCATACAGTGGTAGTGTAACGTTGACTGAACATAATGCTTTGGATGTACTTGTGTATTCAAGCATGTTTCAGTTTGAAGAGGCCTTGGATCAAGTGACAGCGTATTTGGTGCAGAGGATAAGCAAGCGTAATTGTTTAGAAATGTTGAGTTTAGCCAACTCACATGGTGTAAACCAATTATACAACAAAACAAAAGCATACATATTGTGGTACATGGAATCAGTTATTGAGAATTGTGATTTTGAAGATCTGTCTATAGAATTACTACTGGATATTTTATGTTGTGATTTAATGAGGGTGGACACGGAGCAGACTGTGTTAAATGCTGGAATGAAATGGGTGTGCCATTGTGAACACAGCAGACTGCATCATCTCTCTTCTATCTTGAGGGCTGTGCGATGGAACTTGCTCAGCTTGGAAGAACTACAGCAAGCCAAGGAACACAGACTGCTGAAGGACAGTCCAGAAGCATGCAGCATAATCAACAACAGGGTAAAGATCAGACCATGATTTCCAGGCATTATAAGCATTCCAATTATGCCGAATAAAAATGCACTTGCATTTGCATGGACGAGTAAAATGTATGGTTTGAACACTGATAAGTTAGCTGAGCTAAAAAAATAAGACTTGCTTGCTTAATTAAGAGCACATTCTTCAGTTTGCCACAAATTTGATGTTACAATGTATTATACAACTCTAAAGGTTGAGAAAACATTTGCCATACCCATGGCAGTCACTTTTGTGCTTCCACCATTGGATTATCAACACCGAGGCTTAAAATCATTGATCTTATGTTGTGAAATAGATGTAAAGTTTAAATTGTGGGTACTTACTGGTCAATGCATACATAGCTATTGATTACAATGTGAGTCAATGGAGATTGCAGTGGTACTTCACGTCTTTGGAAGGTCTTTACTTGGTCTGTTCAAATAGTTGCACTCTCGTGATTCTTACTTCAGCTGAATTGCGAGTCAGCTGAGGTTATAGGATGGTTGGTGATCCATAGTCTGTCTATCTGTTCACAATTCACATTTCCAACTTCTGCTTCAAAACCCTCAGCCAGATTCTCTCAAACATTGGTGGGGATGTACCATGTACCTTGGGCAGGTCTCTACCAAGTTTGTTCAAATGTTCATGCTCCATAGGAACACTTCTGAACACCTATATAGACTTTAATTTTCAACAGGTGGCACTAACGTTTTTTGCTACTCTACAATGCATTTTTTTTTTTTTTTGGTAATTGTTTATACCCCCAAACGACAGTCTTGTGTTCTCTTCAAATCCTAGTATAAATGTAGCCTGACACAATCTCTACCATGTTTGTTCGCTAGGTGGGAGTACTGTCATTTTTATTCATTTGAGGGGATGACTATAAAACTATTCTACTCTCAAACCACTTTTCTGATGGCATATAAATTGCAAACACTTCTGGGAACCCCAAGATCAGGATGGGACTTTTTGTGGATTGAATGTCCAGGTCAGCTGAGGATACGCTGGTCATGCAGTCCTATTGGATTTTTAAAAAAAAGAAAATTTCTGCATCATTTTAATCAGAATGTTCTCCGAAACCAGCTATTGTTTCATTGGTTTTTGTGTACTTTTGTAATTTTTATCTTCTTATCCCAAACTGCAAATTAGATTTTCTTCAAACTTGGTAAAAATGCAGTTTGGATGACTCAATCAGTAACAAAATTGTATATGAGGTATATAAACATGTGTATTTAGTGGCAACACTATAATTTCATGATTTTTAATAAATTTCAAACTTATGCAATGATTCAAAAGGACATGTCAGGATGGTTTATATTAGAATACCAGTGCATATGTATGTTTCTGTATGTACACTGTATTTTTTTTCCAAAATGGCAAACCAAATCCACTTCAGACATAGTGGGAAGATACCTTAGAAGGATGTTAGTAAAACCGCCAGTGGGTTAAGTACAGGCTAGTAGGTTTGGTTCAGTGAAAGCTTATTGACAGAAAGACAGATACACTAAAATACTCACTGAATGGCAACTTTTGATGGAATTAAAATCAAATTCCTTTGCTATATAAGTCGTTTATCTGACAAACTTGGATATTTGACATATTTCGTAGGGAGCAGATGGCATTGTATGAAGTTTCACTGTATCTGGGGTCACTCATATCCACTTACTAGCACCCAACTTCTAATTTTAACTAGGGTCAGCTCTGCCCATGCTATCTCAGTTCCAGATGAAGCTCAACTCAGCTCAAATCATGTTGGATTTCCTATTTTGATTCAACATTTGAAGCCGTAATACATATATATATATATATATATATATATATATATACCAACTGACATTTAGTGCTTCTAGTCTCATTTCCTAATTTTAAAGAAAATTGTCAAAAGTACAGTTATGCACTGATTGATAATGTTAGCATGGTTAATATTGGAATACCTGTGTATGTACATGGGTATGTCTGATCGATAACATGTAATAGCATGGTTAATATTGGAATGCCTGTACATGTGTATGTCTATGTCTATATACATTTAATTTTCTCCAAAAATTTACACCAGATTCACCTCACACTTGATAGGGATGCACTGGGCAGATTTGTGTAAACCTAGGTCACTAATTAACTATCTGGGTAACATCTATCTATATACTGTCAGCTCACATTTAAGGTAGGTTCAGCTTGGTTCAAGCTGTAAATCGAAGCTCAACTCAGCTCAGTTCACGTTAGCATTGGCGCATGGGGCTTATTTCGGGTAAATGTTCCCAAGTCAGCTGAGTATGGATTGTTCACACATCCATTTTAATTGTTCATCTGACAAACATGGCACTTAATTCTTTCCTTACTTGACAATGTATTAATTCAAATGTCAAGATTTCAAATAATTAAAAAATCATTGTATCAGTTTGTCTTTAGCTAAATACTATCATATTTATGTATTATAAGAGTGCATTTAGCTTTTTCATGTTAAAATAATACTGACTGAACATGTTTGTTTGATACCGGTTGATCTCACAAGATCATCTCATGAATTTCTCCTGTACAATTCTTGTTCACAATAAAATTTCATTGACAAGAGGTTCAGGTAGATGCATTGAAGCATATTCCGTTGAACATCCAAGTGTGAAAAAAGGAGAAATGTTTACTCGTGAATATAAATGTAAATGCATTCAGCTTACTCACGTACATATGAAAGCACAAAGGCACATAGCTCCAACACTGTACTTTTAGTTGCTCTCCTTACTGAGAGATAATGTTTTTACAATGGGGATTTGTATTTCAGGGTCAGAGCAATCCTCGGGGTGTACCACAGGTGCTGGGCATTGTGGGAGGAATGTGGTTGTACAGTGATAGCAAAGCAGTTAACAAACACATCCAGGTGTTCGATGAACAAACCTGCACCTTTCACAATGTCACACAGATTCCTTACCACAGGGACAACAGTCAGGGAGCCATAGGCTTCCAGGCTTGTATGGTTGGTAAGTAAATACCATGTATTTCTGTATGCATACATGAAATTCTTCAGAGCCATGGTTATTTTTTTCCTCCATTGGTAAAAATAGTTGGTGCCTGATACAGTATATTATCTATGTATATATATATATATATATGTGTGTGTGTGTGTGTTTACAATAGTATAATTTTTGTTTTTTGACTAGGGGAGATGCTGTATGTCACAGGGGGTGCATCAGGGCTAAGAAGAACACAATGGTACACAGATGTGTGGCGGTACAACAGCTTGGCAGAACAATGGGCTGTGGCCACTCAGCTGACTCAGCCACGTAGACATCATTCTGTATGTGTCCACAATTCTCTCATCTACTTAGTGGGAGGTTTTGATCGATTTAGGGTGGTGATGGACACTGTGGAGGTGTTTGACACCATTACAGGTATAGTTGGCCCTTTCCTGAATGACTATCGTGTTGGCAAAGTCTGCATAGCATTTTTCACATTGTTTTTGCCCCCCTGTAAAAGGTCATCTCTTCTGATAAGACCACAATTTATGATCGTCACAGATTGTTTCAAATTTTATTGTTCCAAATACTGGTACTGAAGAGCTGTATTTACACTTTGCTGAGGTGTTTCAATTTTCTGCAGGGAAATATATCCTTTTATATTCTGCTTCATTACAAGTGTTAACTCATTCCATACTATGGTCACGGGTCTTGGTCAGTGGTTCTGACACTGCCTTGCAAGTCACGCTGCAGCTGCCCTTGTGGCAGCTGCAGCATGACTTGCCAGGCAGTGCCAGAACCACAGACTTAAGACTACAGGCATGTTGGTACTTGAATGAAAGCTTTTTTCATGAAGAATTTAAATATGCAATTGTTGTCTTAAATCTAGGTAAATATACAGAAAAATCTTGGACTGGTATCGAATGAGTTAATCTGACCATGAAACAACCACACCTGTAGAGATATTTCATATATTCTGAGCAAGCTTCTGTATATAATGCCTCTTCTTCTAATACAGTGGTACATCTTACATTTAATGTTCTTATCGTAATTAACTTGCATGGCTTAGAGGAAACAGCCAACAGTTAAACTCTCCAATTCCTTGAGATTTTGATGAAAAGGGCCCAAAATGGATGGATAAATTGGATGTATCAGTTCATTGCAGAACACTAGCCGAATAAGTAATCATAATTCAGTTGTGTAGCTATTACTTGATGAGCCCAATGGAGAGGAAAGGAGATTTTCCAGAAGCATTTGTAGGTAACCAAGAAGGCACATCGATTAAAAAGTATTAATGAATACATGAACAGAGTGTATTATTTTTAAACGGCATGATGGAAAGATAACAAATTTCATTAAAATATCAACATTCTTAAGGTGGAAGATCTGAAGCCGGCACCTGTGGATAACCTCTAATCACTTTTTCATATTTTTGGATGGTCTGATACTTAAACTACATGCTCCCAAAAAGTCAGATGTATGAACATAAAATTTATATGAGATAATTGATCTCAAAACTTTTGTTTGTACACTGAAAAGTTTATGCAGTGACGGGCACATGGGTTTGTTTGCATGGGCATGATAATGAACCATGTCATTGTTTGCACAGTCATTAGTCCATGACCCCTGGAAACCAATTGAGCCATCGACAAGGGTCACTCACAGGAAACATTAGCCATGGAGAGAAGAATGGGCCTGTTCAGACTAATCTCTACCATTGTTCTGATTACTTTGAAATTCTCTATTGATGTAAAAACAAATTAGCACAGTGCACTTACTGGTCCCCAAATATGGAAAGCGGCATGTGAACCCACACCCAAACGAGCCAAGTGTGGTGTTCCAAAGTTAAAAAAAGTCGAGATTAAAGCCACAAAATATACTTTTGTTTAATGACAACATCACAGAGGTAAAGCTACAAGTGTTTTAAAACACAGGACAGAAGAAATGACTATGTGTCATATTACAGCCATAAATGCATAAGAATTGGCAATTTTTTCTTTCAATGCGATTTTCTCGGACCTGTTTTTTGCTCAACCTCTATAATTAGTAACTCACCTCACAAATGTATGAATTGCCCTATCACATTAAAATCAAGGGACATTAAAAGAAAAATATCATATCCAGGAACAGTTCCCAGGATTTTTTGTTCTGACAACCTCTTTCGTGACTTTTGGAGCAATTTATAGAATGAAACTGAACAACCTGTCAGGACTAAATAAAAAATTGTAGAACTTTTTATTTATGCTATTTCAAGACTAACCATTGAATTCGATTCTGGACATGGATATATATTTCAAATTTCTTCTAATTTTAACTGAAAAAAAAATTGTGTGACTTCTGTGCGAAAAATGTGAAAATCCTACCAAGTCAGACAGAATGCTATAAAATCTCAAAAAATTCCAATCCTGCAAAAAAACTTGATGGATATAAATCTATGAATATGTAGTAATCAGAAAATATTTAGGTTTAATGTACTTGTGAAAAAATTAAATTGGTAATTGCGATCCAAAGTTGCCAGCCTCACTGTGCACTAGCTTCACAGCTTCCACCTTAACAAGGTTACATATCGTAACACATGGTCAACCGCTCCTTAAGCTGACCCTTGGAACACTAATACATACCTTTTTAGTATGTCTGAGGTACAGTCTTCACAGCCAGTATGGGGATGTTCTCTCCCATGCTATGGCTTCCCTTGAGTGCACTGTATTGAATATCGCTTGTGTGTACAGTAACTAAGGTCTGGTTACTGTGTCATACCAACCCCCATGCGGATGGACGGTTTGACTGATAGTCTTAACATGTATTTTGACTTGTCATGCTAAACCTGTCTGGATAGATAGTTTGACTGGTAGTTTTAGCATGTGTTTTGATGAGTGTCTTTTGTGATGTCTGCTTAACGTTTATTAGCAATCTTAACCCCAGCTATATGAGCAGTCTCCCGATTGTCACTGATGAGAATTGTTGCAGATTCAAAACTGGTCTAGTTCATTTTGCAGTGTCTTTATTCTGTCACTGGTCTTGCCTGTTTTTCCCCCTTTAATATGTAATAAACTTTGAGATTTGTGGGATGCATGTACAAATAACTGTTCACAAGTTTAATCAAATTGAAAAATTTTTGCAGAGAAATAATGCATACTTACATGTACTCAGCTAAGAAAATATCCCACAAATTTTTGTATTCCCAGTTTAGTATTAAAAATAGGGCCTTTCAAACTTTATTGGACCCCCAAACTGCAAAATGTGTACACATCAGTTTCAAATTTAATATTCCCAAAACACAATCATCTTTGCAAATTTTTAGCCTCATGGGTACAAATGAAGTCTGTGTACAAATTTTAGAATTGTTAAACCTGTAAAAAGTTCTGTCTGTGTGTATAAGTTTTTTACATGCACACCACAAGTCTTAAATATGCATTTTAGTATAATTTCAGAGTTGACCCTTGCCATAAGTCAACCATGAAATCTCAGATTTAAAAAAAGTGTCACTAATATTTTACATCCTTGAACGTGCTGGGAAGTAGGTACTCAAAAATTCTGTTGATGTATTTCCTTTCCTGAAACTGCAAAAAAGCGACTTCACTATATGTAATTGATTACTTGGCATTGTATCATAGCTGACTTTAGTTAAAGCTCTGTGCCCGTGAGTATGATCAGCACTACAATACATTCATATTAATTTCGCGCCAAAATTACTGTCCTAGTTTTTTGCACAGCAATGTTTATAAGCATCTGCCATGATACTGGCATACAGAGGGATACTCCAGTGGTGGCACTAACATTTCTGGAAATCAAGAGTACTTATTTAACCCTTTCCCCGTTTAATTGGCCATTGGTCAAATGTTGTCTGCTTCACTATTTGGACTTATTTCAACAGTAATGAAAAATAATTTGAATGAAAGTTGTAGCTACAGTTTTCTATTTATCCCCACAGTGAAGTGGTATCTGACCAAATCACTTAGGGGATAAAAATAAAATTTTGTCTTTAAGCATAGCTGATGATACAACTTGTCTTATTTATGATTGCAGGTAGATGGTCAAGTGTACACAGTCTTCCCAAGCCGGTATACACAGCTGCTGCTTGTGTGTGTGGCAACAAGTTGTATGTTGTCAAGCATGACATTCAGTGCTGCCACCTTGAAACAGAATCATGGACTATTTTACAGTGCCCTCTGCCTTTTGAAATAGGAATCCACCAGGCAGCATGTGTTGGAGCTCATATGTATTTAATTGGTCAGCACATCAACAAACTTACACGGTTTGATACAGAGACAAAAACATGTGAGGAACTAGGTCGATTCAAAGAAGCCAGTGGGGCTGCATGTATTGTGCAAAACAGAATATATGTGGTGGGAGGAGATGAATGTGAAGCAGTGGAGGCATACAACATTGACAGTAAGCAGTTCATACAGGTTGCCAGCTTGATGACAGGGCTACGCGGTCACAGTGTAGTAAACTTGCCTTACTTTCCCAAATTCAGGTGATACTCAGCTGTCACTGGTGCTTCCAATAAATACATCTCTTACATGACACTGGTGAATCTGATGTTACGTACTCTTTGAACCAGAGAGAATGCTGCTTAAAAATATATTTATATATTGTGTGTACATAATGCTACTTCTGCCACTGCCTACAGGTCCATTGCAATTTAAATCTCCTCCTCCTCCTCCTCCTCCTCCTCCTCCTCCTCCACCTCCTCCACAGAGTATACCTGGATGGATGGAGTTATTATACCATGGAAACATTATCTAGATTCATATATCACCGATAAAATTTACACACATTCATATGATGGTTTTTCTACATATATATTAAAAATTACTTTCTGAATCAGCACTCTGAGTTTTGTACAGTTGCAAATTGTTACATTTGTAATAATCAAGTAGGGCTTGTGTGATATCTATTGTTGTGTACATATCTTTGCTCCTCAGTTTTGGTTACATTTTCTTAAACCGAACTGATACTATGTACTCTGTAGATCACTTAGAATTGTTTTATACGTGGTCCCAATGATAGCACAACATATTCATTAATTGGGGTCATCCAGACAAATCATTGTAATGAAAAGTGATTTTCTTTCTTGTACTTTGACTAAAGAGGTCTTTTTCATTTCCTGTCAACTGGTCAGCTATGAACATACCAAAATGTTATTTCTTGTCAAATACATGAATCTTGAAGCATATCATCAAACTTTGTTTTTACCTTTAAACAGGCAAAGGGTAGGCAGCTGCCTTATTTGTAATGGTATTTCATTCCATATACTTGTTCCATTGAATTGAACAGAAACTGAGGATAAAGTGGTATGGTATTTGAATATATGCAAGTTATATTTCTGTCTGGTATCATAATTATGGATACATTGTATTTTGATTTTCAACAAACACATCTTTCACAGAGTTTGGTAACATTATTATAAGTTTTAAACATAAATACACATTATTATAAGTTTTAAACATAAATATACTTGTGAAAAATTTATTAATAAGTCAAAATATTTAAATCATGGAAAATAAGCACTGTATGTGCATAAAAACTAGAGTTTGAAATGATACATACAATTTTGGACTTTTACCAAACTTTCTAAGTTTGACTTATAATTGATGATGCATGTTTTCTTTCCAGGTAAGGGGCCATTTAAAAATGTCAACATTTTAAAAGTAGAACAGAGGATACTCAGGGGGGGATGAGGGTGGCGGTGGGAGTGGCTGTTTGGATGGGGGTGTCAAGATCAATGTATGTTTTTACCAATCTGGAAAATATTGTCAATATCTGGCCAATATTTTGGAAAAAATCAACGTATTTAGAGTATGCCAATTCTTTTGGGGGGCAAGGAGGTTTTTTTTTTAGAAAGAGTAGTCCATGTAGTAATGTAAAAATGTTGATAATTTTGAATAACCCCTAAGTGAAAAAATGATTGATCAATATCCAGGTCAGCATCATCATTTTACAAGGATAGCATTCATGTGTACTGGGATTGGATTGAATATATGAAATACTGAATCTGTGTTTACTGACTAAACTTAATATTCCTTTGAATGAGTCCTGAGATCATATTTCAAAAGCTTTTGTTGTAAATATACCACCCTTGATTAAAAACAGAAAAGAATGAAGTTATACATTGAATATACATTACATGTATCCGTTTTCTTCAATTTGGCACCCACATCGAAACAGATTCTCACTAGTACATGGTATTACAGCGTAAAATAAATTTTATATGTGATTTGAGCTGTATACAAAACAAGTAACTTTGTGGTGAAACCGTTACATGTTTTGTTGAAATATAATGTCAACTTTTTGTGAAAAATTTTGTCAAAAGTCCAGGGCATTCTGTCTTTGTTGGAGTTCCAGCATGTCTACTCCCTCACCATCAGTGTTCCTGTGCCAGAAGTCAAACTCACTGTCTTTGTGGCTGGTCTTTTCGGGATACTTTGTTGGCAACAGCTGTAACAGATCCAAGTAACACTGTAGCCATGACATGTGCACGCTGTGTCAATGTATATATATTTAGGCTATGTCTAACTTTGGACAGCTCTGAGAAAGGTAAGGTCTGCTCATGTAAGAGCTGGTGGGATGTATGGATGGATCACAAGCATTTAATTTTTCTCGCACAATGAAAACAGTCTGTACTCGTATGACTTTGATAACAATGGAAGTTCTAAGATAGCAAAGAGGAATCGACGTGATGACTTTTTTAAGATTTACTAAAAAGTGACACAATTATGGCAGTGCCATATAGCACACAGAAATTAGTAGTCAACTTGAAGACCCGATACAGCCCTCCCCCAGGCCCCACACACACAAGATACAAGAAGTGTCGCCTGGTCCTCCAGTGTGTCTTATGTAACAGCCATGGGCATGACTGTTTTGGAGAAGATCTTGTTACTTTCTTCCAGTATTTTTTTTTTTTTTTTAAATTTTTCAAATTATTCTGCAAATAGTGGCAGTGTTAATTGGTGAACAAAATTAAGTTTTCAAATTAACGGTCAACCCAAGGTGAAATGTTAAGGGACATACATTGTACCCCCCCCCCATCCCACAAGCTTGACTGACTAATAAGTTCGCTCAGCGAAAAACATAGCCTTTTAACAACCAACATATGAAGGACCATTAAAGCTACAGTAAAACCTGTTAACCCAAACACCTCCGATAGCCGAACACTTTTTTTCGGGTCCCAACTATGTTGTATGTAATTCAATAGGAGAGCCAAGTGTAATCTGCAATTCCTGAACACGGAATACTTGATTTGGGTCCCAAAGCAACATTTAACCTGCCAAGGCTGAACAGTTACTCCCCAGAAAGAAGAAATTTTCTGGAAATTCATCAATATTTGATAAAAAATTCACAACTTTTGTATATTCAACACTCATCAAATTTTTGGCATTAATGTATACAATGGGTGGCAACAGCGTGTACCCGGTAGGTTCCATGGGGAGACCTTCTACAGCTGTGTGTACAATGAACTCATTTAAAATTATCAAACTAGTAAGTGCTCTCTGAAGTTGAGCAGTATGGTAAAGGGTGATGCACATATTGTGTGTTAATGTTGGACAAGAAATTGTAAAGTAAAATAAAGTTTTATGTCATCAAATCATGCACATGTAAATGCACTGTCACAGGTAGGACAGATGTACATACTTCAGTACATGTACGTATGCATGTACTAGTAACATTTGTAATGTTACCTAATGATATTGAAAAGTGCATGTACTGTTAGCCTGAAGTTCATGAATCCTATTAACTGTTTTCCCAAGTGGTTGGAATTTTTATAAAGTACTTTTTCATCTTTGACTTTATTTTTCCTTCAAGTTTTTGTAATTTATATAAATACTGTATCGGAGCTGGTAAATTCCCCAATGCATGTGCATGAACAGCTCAATTCAAAGTTTACATGTGCAGGATGCAGCCACAAGGCCACGCCCCCGACCCTCTGTCAGCCAAATACCTCTGATACCAGAACACTTTGGCTGGGTCCCCTTGACAGGTTTTACCGTACTGTGGTTTGATCATATTGTAGGACAGGCCCTACAGTCTTTTATGCTGATGTGGCTTTATTCTTTGAAATATTCTATATGGGAGACTAATCTGATTCTATACCTGGATGCCATCATCCTGGACTTTGACAGACACAAACAGCAGGAACCAGACCAGTAATACCAGCAGCACTGTTACCAAAGCAAAATACACAAGTGGCACGGGCAAAGGTTGAATTGACATTGCAGACACCAGGGCGCAGCTCTGGAGCACAATAAGGCTGACATTGCTGAACACCTGCAAGCAAACATTTTTGTAAGATCCTTTGATCATTTGAACAGTCTAGATGATCTGTATGAAGTGAATCTCAAGTGATTAAATCAGTTGCATGAACCATATGTTTGAATTACAGAACTGAATTCCAGAGTATTGAAATTATATTGTATGCTGAACCTTGCTACGTCACACATATACTGTTTTTTTCCACACAATAAGTTGCTACACTTCACACAGTTTGATATACTTGCATTGGAATGAGTAAGGACTATATGCAGGTTGCAGCCTTTCATTGGTCTACATGAAATTACAGTGGGTGGAGTCCTGTGCAGCACAGCAGGCAACAGCATCATAACTTTTAATCTCACACAGACCAATAAAAGGCAAACATTTTGGAATGCTTACCATTTGCTGTTCAAAAATTACGCAGGCAATTGACATGTGGTCAGTTATAGGCAATACAACTGTATGTGACATTCAATTATCTTTAAGTTGAAAAATGTGTCACAGTATCATTTGCGTAATATGCACATGATACAGGGAGACATTTTTCATTTAACACTTGCTTCTGTGCACACAACCATATTGTGTCAGAAGACACATGTCCCAGCTTGCCAGGTACACCGAGACACATTGCAACAAAAAATGTTGAAGATAAAATTTTGTGAACATGTTTCAAATGAACATTTTGACAAAAATCATGGAAAATATGCCTGCCATGTAGTCCCAGAGTACAGATATTGAGAGTGAGATTTAGTATCCTGTAGATTTAATTGCAAGGAATCATAACATATTTGCACATAATATAACCAACCAACTCTGAACCAAAAAGGGCTATGTTTAGCCATCCTCATTTCTCTCCCATTTCTCCTCACACTTTGCAAAAAAAAAAAAGAAGAAAAAAAAATCAAGATGCTACATGTTTTCCAAAAAGTGTCATAGCCAAAAACAAATGGGGATTTGCTGATTTACAGGACTTTGCTAAATAGAAAAATGCATTAATACCACACCAAACCTTGTACATGTAGCAGGTAATGTAAAACTTATTTCTGGTGTTAAATCAGCTTATGTAACTTTGTTAAATAAGCTGTTGTGCCATTTAGTCATGCTAATTGTCATACCGAAGATTTGTTTCAGTATGACAATTGGCATGAATAAATCTGCATAAATAATAAAGCCTACTTTAGGTTCTGTGAAAAAAGTGTAATGTTGCTGTATTTTAACCTTGTTTGATCTGTTTGAATGTTAGATTTCTTCAGTGTGCTGTATTTTAACCTTGTTTAATCTGTTTGAATGTTAGATTTCTTCAGTATTTCTTCTCATTGATCACCTTTTCAATATATGTGACTGTTTGATTCTGCTCAGCCTGTGCTGCGGCTCTGTCGGTTGGGAGTGGAAGGTCAGGCATGTGTAGATGTCAAAATTGTGTTCCAACTAGCTGGTTGAGGAGGAAGCAATCATTACGTTCAGTGTGTTTCTTCCTAATTGTACAGGTTTTCTTGTAAATACGTAATTTAGAGAGCTATAACACTTTGAGATTACTCAGCTTATTTTCCCGACTGTATTCTGAACAGTTATGACTTACAGTCCCAGAATTCAAACACAAAAGATATGATAACTTTCTTGGATACAACACCTACACTTTCTGCTTAAACTTAAGAGGGTTGGGGTGCTGTCTCCTACATCCTCCTGCTTAATTATCTAACATTCGACTGGGTAAAATCTACAACCTGAAGCTTTTACAGCTGTCGGTGATCACCTTGACATAATACTAATATACAGTGATCATCTTGATACAATACAACTATAGTGTGGTCCCCTTGACATAATACTACAAAACAACAATCACCTGGACATTGTAGTACTATACAGTGATCATCTTAACACAATACAACTATAGTGTGGATCCCTTGACATAATACTACGAAACAACGATCCCCTGGATATTGTAGTACTATACAGTGATCATCTTAACACAATAAACTAGGCTGTGGTGACCTTGACACAGGAAAACCACACTTACCTCAAATATGTTGTGTACATCTACACTGGGCAACTTTCTGAAGCTGCAGCGTCTGTCAGGAACAAAGATCGAGAAAAAGTAAAGCTAGAAACTACACACTAAGGGTCTGTCTCAAGTTTAATTTTCCCCCCCCTTTGAAGAAGGTGGGGCATATAGCTTTGCACATGTCAGTCGGTCGGTCGGTCGGTTGGTAGACTGGTTTCCGCACAATAACTCAAGAAGTTTTTGAGCTAGGACTTTCATACTGTACAGGTGTATCATTCTAGTCAAAAGCTGGGCAAAGTTTGAAAATAGGTGACCTTGACCTAATTTCCAAGGTCACACGGGTACGTGAGTTAACTTTGGTTTCTGCACAATAACTGAAGAGCATTTTAAGCTAGGACTTTTATATTGCACAGGATTATAGTCCATATTTGGAGCTAGGCAAAGTTTGAAGATGGATGACCTCGACCTCATTTTAAAGGTCACAGAGCCACTTTACTGAATATGGTTTCATGCTTTCTGCATGATAACTTATACCTTGGAGCTAGGACTTTTATATTGCACAGCTTTATGGTTCTTTGTGAGGGCTAGGTTGAGTTTGACGATGGGTGACCTTGACCCAGTTTTCAGGGTCACAGAGAGATTGTGGAATTCCTGTGGTTTCCGCACAATAACTCAAGAAGTTTTTGAGCTAGGACTTTCATACTGTTCAGGTGTATCAACTTGGTCAAAAGCTAGGTAAAGCTTGAAGATGGATGACGTTGACCTAATTTCCAAGGTCACAGGGGTACCTTACTTAACTTTAGTTTCCGCACAATAATGTAAGAGGTTTTTAAGCTAGGACTTTTATATTGCACAGGATTATAGTCCATATTTGGGGCTAGGCGAAGTGTGAAGATGGATGACCTGGACCTCATTTTAAAGGTCACAGAGCCACTTTACTGAATATGGTTTCATGCTTTCTGCATGATAACTTATACCTTGGAGCTAGGACTTTTATATTGCACAGCTTTATGATTCTCTGTAAGGGCTAGGTTGAGGTTGACGATGGGTGACCTTGACCCAGTTTTCAGGGTCACAGAGAGATTGTAGAATTCCTGTGGTTTCCGCATAATAACTCAAGAAGTTTTTGAGCTAGGACTTTCATACTGTACAGGTGTATCATTCTAGTCAAAAGCTAGGCAAAGTTTGAAAATAGGTGACCGTGATCTAATTTCCAAGGTCACATTGGTACCTTAGTTAACTTTGGTTTCCGCACAATAACTTAAGAGGTTTTTAAGCTAGGACTTTTATATTGCACAGGATTATAGTCCATATTTGGGGCTAGGCAAAGTTTGAAGATGGATGACCTCGACCTCATTTTAAAGGTCACAGAGCCACTTTACTGAATATGGTCTCATGCTTTCTGCATGATAACTTATACCTTGGAGCTAGGACTTTTATATTGCACAGCTTTATGGTTCTCTGTGAGGGCTAGGTTATGTTTGAAGATGGGTGACCTTGATCCAGTTTTCAGGGTCACAGAGAGATTGTAGAATTCCTGTGGTTTCTGCACAATAACTCAAGAAGTTTATAAGTTAGGACTGGGATACTTTACAGGTCTGTAGTTCTTGCTAAGGGCTAGAAGAAGTTTAAAGTTGTAAACTTGTACTTTAGAGCTATGACTTTTATATTGCACAGCTTTATGGTTCCCTATAAAGACTAGGTTGAGAATGAAGATGGGTGACCTTGATACAGTTTTCTGCCATTGATGTATGATCAACCTTCACTAATTTTGTAAGGTCATGAGTGCCCCATCTACCACTATCAATAGGGTAGCGAGGGCAAGGGTAATGAGAGCGGGGGGCATCTATGTTTTACAAACATATCTTGCTCTGGTGCCACCAGGCAATAGGAGTTAACACTGTTCAGTGCAGTGCTTATATATTTCATATTTCCCAAAGTCATGTAGTATGCATGCATTGTTAGAGGATAACAGTTGTATGCATGTCTTGTTTAAATTGTACATCATTGAGAGATGCACTTCAAATCAACATAGCTTTGTTTTTCTTTTTTAAAAAAAAAAAAAAAAAAAAAAAAAAAAAAGAAAAACTGCCTACAAAACGGATATCTTTAACTTACCCTTGCTGTCCATTATATTGAAGAAGCAAAACAGGAGTGATTTCTCCCCGACTGATATATACATGTATGTACATTTTTGTATTGTATATGTGTCTTTTTGTCCAAAACCACTTCCTAGTAGTCATTACCCTATTCCACAGTCCAAACTCTTTACTCTCCATAAGCTAACCCGTCCCTGTCTAACCTATATACATATAGAAGTACTATTGTCCATATTGCACACGTTACTCTGTAAAATTTGACATAGGCTGTATTAGCCCAAATAAATTAAAAGGTCTTCAATGGGTAACTACTCAACATGTTTCGGAGCCTTTTACCCGTATGTCAAACAGTGTTATTGCAGGAACTCAGGTGAATGGGAGTGGATGAGTTGTGAGTCTTCAAGACTCTTAAGCAGTACAACAAGGTGGAGGTGTGAGAGACCTGCATAGCAGTAAAATCTCTTAGTAAGTCATTTTCTTTTGTAACTATTTTGTAAGTAGGAATAATAAAATTGTGGAGGTACCATGTGAATTAATGCATAAAATATTTTGTGCACAAAGCAGAAAAGTGTGTATGCAGCACTGCACATGTGTAAGTAATAGCTGGTCCCTACAATTCATCTAACATATAAATTTCTCCTCACACGGGTTGAGTTGGTCAATCACAACACTAGTGGTTTCCCCAGAGTGGGATCAATTTACCGCCACTAGGCCCACGTGACATTTAACACGTGTCGGAACCCGAACGTCACCACCTGACGTCACAAAGTACACCCATGAAATAAGACCAGCAGACTACGTTGCTGGGCGCCAGACCATCAACTCACGCTATGGAGAGCAGACACGTCTGCCAACATTGTGCACGTGGGTTTGCCCACAAGACCAGCCTATACAGGCACATCAGATCTGCACATCGAGGAATCACACTTTATAGCTGCGACGTCTGCAGCAGACCGTTTAAGAGGCTCGAATACTATAGAAAACACGCCTTTCATTGCCACCCAGCCTATGACTTCCGCGTGGAGGGCAACAGGCCGTACCTCTACAGAGAAGACACCCCACTTAACATCAGGGCCAACCAGCGACTTATAGATCTGCAAGAAGCAGAAGAGGTCCTGAGGGTCCACCACGGAGAGTCTTCTCCAATCATATTACGCACTAGGGCCGCAATACAAGAAGCCGCAATTCAGGCAGGCCTGATACCAGCACCAATTTCTGCGGACAGTGAGGTGTATCGGGGAGAACTTAGTCCAGCCTCGTACACTGACATGATGGCGATACGAACACCGGCGAGGTCGACCCAGGTTTTCGACCACCAAGCCGAGACGAATCGTAAAATCCTGGCCGACATGGACTTTTTTAACACCCAACAAGAGTCCGACAGTCCCTCAGCATCAGACGATGATGACACCCAACTCTCCTATCTTGAGATCATGAGGGCCTACCAGACACCACGACCGCCGACCATCACAGAGGCACCACTGGCCACACCAGGCCCCTCAAACAACGGGAGCCCCACCAAAAGGACGTTTCGGGTACACAGGGAAGACGGCCTACCCATCCCAGAGGGCCTACGTCTGATCCCGGCGCACAGGGCCATTACCCCAACCTGGACCTGGGGCCCCATGTACAGAAGAAAGCACCTACTTACCCTCAACAGGGCCGCGACCAGGCTTAGGATCCTCCAAAGACAAGGACCAATTCCTAGGAAGATCTTCCCACGCCCCTTCTCGGCCACCCAGCCACCACAGCCAGTGTGATAGACTTTATACTCACCATATTTGCACTTGGTCCTTCTCGGCTTTACTTACTTCTTTTACTCACCTATGTTCCAACCTGTTAATAAATTGATAGCCTCTCATTCTTGTCTTTTCTTCTTTCTTTCCTTTAGGTTCTGTCGCCATTCCCACAGGGGAACAATTTCCCGACACTGGTCGGAAAACTGATCCATTGGGCGATTTCCTCCACTGTCCACTGGACTATCCCATTGCTTTGAGTCCCTGGACTCTTTACATTTTCACTTTTAACACACCACTTACCTCTATACGACAGCACCATTCGATGTTGATTCTCTCTTACCTACCTCCCTTCATGCTAGTACCTCGACCCACACTTTACCCTTACGGCCCCTAAATCGCCATTGAACGGTCCACCATAAACACGAAAACAGATCACCATGAACCGTCCGTCAGGTATCATAAGTTCACATTGAACCGACCTACCTAACGGCCCACACTTTACACCGGTTTTTGTCTAAACGGTTCCCACTGAACCGACCTACACAGTCCATCTGTCCAATTGAACCTACCTACGCGGACCCCTAACGTTTCACATTGAACCGACCTACGCAGAACCCAAGCGGCTCATTCCGAACCGTCCATCTGCCTAACAGGGACACACGGAACCGATCCACAGAGCCTATCGGTTCACAATAAACCGACCTACGCGGAACCCTTAAACGGCTCACACTGAACCAACCTACTCAGGACCCTTCGGTTCCGACCAAACCGACCTACGCTACCGATCGGTTCACAATGAACCGACCTACACGGGACCCCTAACGGCTCACACTGAACCGACCTACACAGGACTCCAGCGGCTCACACCACCGACCGTTTTTTGCTCCAAACGGCTCCCATTTAGCCGACCTACACGATCCATCTGTTCAACTGAACCTACCCACACGGGACCCCCAATCGGTTCACACCGAACCGACCTACACAGGACCCTACGGCTCATTCAGAACCGTCCGTCATGTCTTCAGGCTCACTTCGAACCAACTTACATAGCCTATCAGGGCACATAGCCTATCGGTTCACAACGAACCTACCTACACGGAACTCCAAAACGGTTCACACAGAACCGACCTATCCAGGACCTAGCGACTCATACTGAACCGACCTACTTTACTGATCGGTTCACAATGAACCGACCTACACGGGACCTCCAACGGCTCACATTGAACCGACCTACAAGGGACCTTAGCGACTCACACCTAACCGACCGTCTTTTTCCCAAACGGCTCCCATTTAGCCGACCCACACGGTTCACTTGCCCAACCGAACCTACCCACATGGGACCCCCAATCGGTTCACACCGAACCGGCCTACACAGGACCCTACGGCTCATTCAGAACCGTCCGTCATGTCTTCAGGCTCACTTCGAACCAACTTACATAGCCTATCAGGGCACATAGCCTATCGGTTCACAACGAACTTACCTACACGGAACTCCAAAACGGTTCACACAGAACCGACCTATCCAGGACCTAGCGACTCATACTGAACCGACCTACTTTACTGATCGGTTCACAACAAACCGACCTACACGGGACCTCCAACGGCTCACATTGAACCGACCTACAAGGGACCTTAGCGACTCACACCTAACCGACCGTCTTTTTCCCAAACGGCTCCCATTTAGCCGACCCACACGGTTCACTTGCCCAACCGAACCTACCCACATGGGAACCCCAATCGGTTCACACCGAACCGACCTACACAGGACCTTACAGTTCATTCTGAACCGTCCATCATGTCTTTAGGTTCATTTCAAACCGACCTACAGAGCCTATCAGCCCACGACGAACCGACCTACACGGAACCCCAAAACGGTTCACACTGAACCGACCTACACAGGACCTAACAGCTCACACTGAACCGACCTACATTACCGACCAGTTCACATTGAACCGACCTACGTGGGACCTCCAGCGGCTCACCCTGAACCGACTTACCAAGGACCTAGTGGTCCGAACTGAACCGACCTACATTACCGACCGGTTCACAAAGAACCGACCTACACGGGACCTCCAACGGCTCACACTGAACCGACCCACACGGAACCCCCCA
Source organism: Hermodice carunculata (assembly GCA_964020975.1). Classification (NCBI taxonomy): domain Eukaryota; kingdom Metazoa; phylum Annelida; class Polychaeta; order Eunicida; family Amphinomidae; genus Hermodice; species Hermodice carunculata. The sequence continues at coordinate 29,222,439 of OZ026630.1, forward strand.
ACGGTTCACACTGAACCGACCAACCCAGGACCCCAGCAGTTCACACTGAACCGACCTACCCAGGACCCCAGCGGTTCACACTGAACCGACTTACATACCTCTCGGCTCACAATGAACGGTTCATCGAGAACACTTCAACGGCTCACAATGAACCTACCTACACATCACCGAACACACCTTACATACAAACGGGTCACATCTCTTCCTACCCCAAAGACCCACTCTAGGTCTCTTTGGCTCACATTGAACCAACCAATGAATCAACAAAATGGCTCACACGAACCAATCCAAAACCCGACCCACACGGCTCACATCGAAACCGCATAATTAGCCACAGACACGGTTCACCCGAACCGACCTACTCTTCAGACCGCCACCACATTTAGCGTTCATACTGAACCGTACGCATATCAGCCATACAAGTTTGGCACCCATACCGGTACATCCGGATCCATCAACGCCCACACAAAAGGACCGACCTTTGAACCCAACAATGAAACTGCTCTCATCCAATGGAATCCACAGATAGGTCGACCACACTAGACCCTGCACAAAATTACACCAATAGTAATGACTCACACGCCAGTGACGTCACTAATATACCACCGTAAAGACCAATTACCGACAAGCACGTCCCGAACACTAGGGTATATAAAGGCTCACCAGCCCCCCCTGATTCAGTTGTTTTAGTCCTCTGACGAAGCAACACAACTTGCGAAAGCGCTCAGGACATTTATCTCAGTAGTAGTTTTCGGCTCTCCGTTTACTTCCAGTTGATGTTTTTATTAACTCATTTAATCCCTTAATCACAGGCAGGATCTCAGTTACATTTTCATGGGAATATAAAGCATAAACATATACCCTCCTTATTCTTCTCCAGGGTCTTGGACAAAAACATGATAATGATTGGCCAGAATTTAGCCTTATTGAACTTTAGGGGACCCTAGCCCCTATAGGACTAATAATGGTTCAATGTTCACTAAGGTTCAAAATGTGTTTTAAATAAGCATTAGCGACACAAATCACTTATCTGAGATGATTTCTGACTAGTCCTAATGTGTAAATTAAGATTCAGATCCTGATTGCCTTTATTCAACCAATGTTCAAATTACAAAGTGGATAAAGTTGATAAACGTGTAAGTGGTCAGGGAGACTCAAGTTATGACAAGATGATGTCACTCACAAATGAGCCTCCCTAAGGTACACTTTAGAATATATAGACAGGATTAACACATTGTGATATATGTACATAAAAATGGCAGACTGAGCATCTGAACAAATGAAAGACCAGTAAAAAAAAAAGGGGGGGGGGAGGAAAGAAAAAGGAAATAAAAGTTTATGTGTCAATTACAGTGAGAACTTGTAACTTCATGTAAGACTTTTTAACTCTAAAAATATATGGTGCTTGCTATGAAATACATGGATACCAGACCCATTTTTGTTATTTAAGTTGTTATTTCTCTGACACACATATCAATTTACTCTTCAGCATGCAATTTGGTAGTTCTTCAGACGTTCATTTTTTATGAAGTTACTAAAGCCAAGCTATGGGCGCGAGTTTTTCTGAAATATTTTTTATAGTATTATTTACAATCACAGGGATTTCATATTTCTCAAACTTTGTTTGCGCAGACTGGAGTTAACTCTATTTATTAATAACTTACCAGACACACCCTTTAGTACTATGACTGTGGTACTCTTGCCTTGATTTAAAGCTAGGGAAGTGATAAAAGTTTATTTGGAAGATTTTTATTTGTGAATTACTGATGAAAAATTAGCTTCACTTGAGTGAAGATATCCTTTACTTTCAGTAATTTTAACTCATCAAACAGGCTTTGTGTGTGCATTATATTTACATGTTATAGGACTCTAGGTGGTGACCTTGGGAATGTGGTCAAGGTCATCCATCTTCTAATCTGACCACACCCTAATTGAGGACTATTAGCATGTGCAATATGGAAGTCATAACTTAAATTTTGAGTTACACTGCAGAAACCAAGTTCACTAAAGTGGCTTTGTGACCTTTGCATTTAGGTCAAGGTCACCCATCTTTGAACTTGACATAGCCCTGGATAAGGACTATAATCCTGTGTAATATACAGTGTCTATCAAAAAAACCTTTTTTAGTTATTGTGCAGGAACCAAAACTTACTATAGTACCTCCATGACCTTGGAAATAAGGTCAAGGCCAACCACCTTCATATTTCACCTAGCCCTTATACAGGAGTATATACTTGGGTACTATCAAAGTCCTATCTCAAAAACTTGCTATTTCATATAAATACATGTTAAGGAGGAGGTTATGACAGACCCCATTGCAGTAAAATCTCTTAATAAGACAGTATTTTAAAGGGAAATATTTCAGTAAATATACTGCATTATATACCGTGTTGATATGGCACTCACACATAACTACCTCCATTGAACCATTCTTTTTAGGAATGGGGATTTGGTCGAGTGGATATGTGCGTTTCCCATTTCAGCTAGGCGACTGGTGCCAAAGGTTGCAGGTTCGAGTCCCGCTCATTCTGAACATGAAATATAAATAAGAATAATAAAACTGTCGGGGGGTACCAACCTCCACTGACCATATGCATCCCACATCAAAGCTTGGTTATACTTAATACAATAAATGAGTTGTGAATGCATAAAAAATTAAATAGTTGTGTTGCTCAACAAGTGATGCATCTTCCTATCCTACCTGTATGGTCTGGCTATGAGAAGTGCTATGGTATATAACAGGGTACAGCCCAAACTGATGCAGGACTGCAGCAGCGTGCTGAAAGAAGATAATATCATAAGTTATTGGATTGTATAAAAGGGCATATTTAAAAAATTTATAAGAAATTCTATAAGTCATTATGTCACAAAGTATCTTACTAGTGATTTAGCTCATAAATATGCTTTTCAGCGTTCACCTGAGGACTGGGGCTGGGAGCCACAACATACCTTAATATTTTTTTAGGCAGGTCTTGCCCTGAGCATTTTCTAGATGGCCACTAGGTACACGCCATCAGTGCAAGTTTAAAATATAGGTTTACTTGTTAGTTCTGCAATGTATAATGCTGTATATGACATTTCTTGGGAAAATAGATACACAGAGAAAATTTGTGCAATAAGTGAGACGTACTTGTTTCATAAATTGAAAACTAGAGGGCTGCATGAACAGCCCGTGCTCAGCTGACCTAAGCTTGTTCACAAAATCAAAGTTGCCACTGAATAGACCTACATTGAGCTTTCCCATACAAAAATGTTGAGCTTGTAGCTAATTAGCTGCTAGTCAGAGGCTAGTTAGCGGTAAAGAAAAAACTTAGCAGCAAGACTAAAAATGACTGGGCAGCTAGCTGCTAACCTGCCGCTACCTGGCGACTGCTTAGCGACAAGAACTTTGTTTTTGACCAACCTAGCACCAGCTTAGTGGCATGGACTTTGTTTCTGATGGACCTAACGGCAGCTAATTGTTAAAAATCTTTAAAGGAGAATAGTAAGGTACAATACTTTATGTCAAAATTTAAATAAAATCAGAATTTGAAATGAAATGATTGTCTTACTCACTCTGAAGTCAATCAGTAACAACATAGATTTTATAAACCATTTTTAATGGGAAATATGTAAAATCAGATAACCATAGTAATGCAAGAAAATGGACAGTCAAATAGCTTTAGCTTGGTGTTGACTACAGAAGATTGGCTAATGGAATGTTACTTAGTGGCAGCTTATCTGCAAACTAGCGGCTACTTGGCAGCAAACCAGCCAGTTGGAGCACCTAACTGCAGCTTAGTGGAAGACCAGCTAATGGGATTTCTTCCTTACCTGGCAGAAAACCTACAAACAGGAGCACCTAGTGCTACTTAGTCACAAATTAAAGGCTACTCATCCGCAAATTAGCTGCAACTTAACATAAACCAGTAGCCTCTCCTTGTGACTTGACTGTCCGCCAATCAGATCTTTTCTTCCTGCTACTTAGCTGCAAAGTCATTTGCATAGTAAAATGTTAAGCAGCCACTACTTAATGGATAACTAGCAGATAACTAGCTGCTAAGTAGCAGGACCACTTAGTGACAAGGCCTTTTTTTCATAAGGGTTAATTTAGCTGAGTGCATATTGCATTTAAAGTATTTCTAAGAATTGCTTAAAGAAAAATTCATAGAAAGTGAATAAGCATTAGAATGTCCATTGACTTGCATGGTAATCAATAGGAAAGGTGCATTAACCGATAAGTACTCGGGTTGAAAAAAAATCATTACAAATCAGAAATTCACAGCAGGTACCACCTAGACAACAACTTGTTTGACCCTTTCTTAAGGAACATAGATTCACAAAGTTTCAACTTACTCTGAGTGACGATTCTGGAGTAGAAGTAGGAAATAGCAAAAACACAGAAAGCAAGAGGATCATGATGGTCCTGTGCTCTGCTGACTGGAATTTGCTTTTACAGTATTGAGAAGAAGTTGAAAATGTAAATACAATAGTGCAACATATGCACTGTATTGCCACATATACATATGCAGTAGCAGCACACACTTCAAGTTGCAAAGTTTGATATCCCATAACTTTGTCAAAAATTAATATATCCACATTATTTTCGCACACTTTCATTGTCTAAAGTCTAACTATATTTTGATAAAATTTTAAGCAATTCTGTTTAGCCGTTCTGGACAAGAAGTGCAAAATAGTAATGACACACAAAAATTCATTAAAAAAAAGAAAAGATTGCAGCACCACCTGGTGGTCAAAAGAAGAACTAGATGACCCGTGATGACTCTATGTGCAATATCAAAACCATTGGCCAAGGATTTCTGTAGATGAGGATTTTTTTTTTTTTCCTAAAAATAAAAAAAAAAATCCTATAACAATATTATTCCATCATCATCTCCTTCACAAACTTGGTAGAGGTAACATCCATGTGCAAAATCAAAACATTTCATATAGCGGTTTTTGAGAAGAAGTTGAAAATGTAAAAAGGCTTACGACAGACGGATCGGCAGTCCCAGCGCCACCTGGTGACCAAAATAAGAACTAATTGACCCCAGATGACCTTATGTGCAATATCACAGCAATTGGACAGATAGTTCTTGAGACAAGGAAATTTTAATTAAAAAAAAAAAATTCATGAAAAATGGAAAAATCATTGCATCATCATCTCCTTTGCAAACTTGGTAGAGGTCCACCTGGGCAACATCCATGTGCAAAATCAAAACATTCCATGAAGCTATTTTTTGAGAAGTCAAAAATGTAAATACAATAGCGCAACATATGCACTGAATTGCCACATATACATATACAGTGGCAGGACTCACTTACAATTGCAAAGTTTAATATCCCATAACTTTCAAAAATTACCGTATCCACATTATTTTCGAAAACTTTCATTGTCTGTTCGTCCAACTATATTTTGATAAAAGTTAATATTTTGACAAAAATTCATTTAAAAAAAAAAAAGAGAAAAAATTGCAGCGCAACCTGGCGGCTAAAATAAGAACTAGTTGACCCTATGTGCAATATCAAAACAATTGGCAAAGTAGTTCTTGAGATGAGGAAATTTTTTTTTTAAATGAATTAGAAAATTAATAAAAAATAGAAAAAAATTATTGTATCATCATCTCCTTTGTAAGCTTGGTGGATTGTCTACCTGGGGAACATCCATGTGTAAAATCAAAACATGCTATGCAGGAATGCAAGTCAAAAAGTCTAATGACAGACGGACGGATGGACAGACAGATGATGGACACAAACAGATTCTATACGCCAAAAATCATGAAAAAAATTGCAAAATATTGCAGCTCCACCTGGTGAACAAATTAAGAACTAGGAGTCCCTAGGAATGTTCCCGTGTGATATCAAAGCAATTGGGTGAGCAGTTTTGGAAAATATTTTTTTAAGATTTGGCCAAGAAAAGAACAAAAAATTCATAAAAATGTAAAAATCACTGGAGCATGACCATTTGAAGAAACTTAATGAGACTCACCCAAGGTACATTCCCACCTGATTTGATGTAAATCTGACTGACTGTTTCAGCGAAGAAGTTGAAAATGTGAATTAGCATTAAAATGCCCATTGATTTACATAGTAATCAAAAGAAAGCGCATTTTCCGATAAGTACCAGAATAGAAAAAGTCATTAAAACTCAGGATTCCACAGCAGTGCCACCTAGTGAACAACTTTGTTTGACCCTTGTACAAGGAACATATCTACAAACATTAAGGCTAATCTGAATGACAGTACTGAAGAAGATGTCGTAAATAGGGAAAACACACACTAAAAAAATTAAAGATAGAAAACGATTGCAGCACCACTTGGTGAACAAAGTAAGAACTAAGAGTCCCTAGGAGTGTTCCTGTGTGATATCAAAGCAACTGGGTCAGAAGTTTTGGAGAAGAAGATTTTTTAAGATTTGCCCCCCAAAAAGAATAAAAAAATTAATAAAAAATCCAGAAATCACTGGAGTGTGACCATGTGAACACACTTGGTAGAGATCTACCCAAGGAACATTGCCACCTGGTTTGAAGTCAATCTGACTGACAGCATCTTTGGAGAAGTCCAAAATGTGAATAAGCATTAGAACGCCTATTGGCAAACATAGTTATCAATAGGAAAGCTGCATGGACCGATAAGTACCTGAAATTGAAAAAAATCGTTTAAAATCAGGTATCCACAGCAGTGCAACCTAATGTATAACTTTGTTTGACCCTTCCACAATGAACATATCCACCATGTTTCAGCTGAATCTGGGTGACGGTTCTGGAGAAGAAACCAAAAATAGCAAAAACACACAAATAAATCATTAAAAAATGGAAAAAAATTGCAGCACCACCCAGTGAACAAATTAAAAACAAGGAGTCCCTGGGAGTGTCCCTGTGTGATATCAAAGCAATGGGGTGAGTGGTTTAGGAGAAGATTTTTTAAGATTTGCCCAAAAAAGAACCAAAAAATTCATAAACAATCCAAAAATCAGGGAAGCATGACCATTTAAAAACTTGATAGAGATCCATCCAACGTATATTGCTATCAAGTTTGAAATTAATCTGGCTGACTGTTTTGCAGAAAAAATCGAAAATGTGACTTGTGAATGGACAAACAGAGCCTCCTTAAAGCTCAGCCTGACTAGCAAGTCAGCTGAGCTAAAAAGGACTGATGACTTCTTTCATTTGTTCAAAACCACAGCACCATCCTGGTGAACAAATTTAAGCCTAGGGGTCCCTAGAAGTGCCCCCATGCAATTTTGAAGCAATTGGCTTGGCAATTTGGGAGAAGAAAGTTTTGCAAAAAACTAACAAATTCATTAAAAATCCAAAATTATCGGACCATAACCATTTGAACAAGCTTGGTAGAGACTTATAAGGTACATCCCTACCTAGTTTCAAGTGAATCCAGCCGATGCTTTTTGAGAAAAAGTCGAAAATGTGAATTGTTTTGAATGCTGATGCTGCACACTGTAAGCTACCCTACCATATACAAACAGCAAATACACCTGTTTGCTACTAAAGTAGGACATATTTCTAGGAAAGCCACTCACTTGGGGTCATTTATTTTAACCAGAGCTTTAAAACTAAGAAACTTTCTGCAAACAGAGTGATAATTTAACAGTGATCCATGCATATTCCAACTTGAGCAGACACCTTGTCAGAAACCAACAGGAATTTTCTCCTATGCAAATTTGACAGATGTGATGGGCTAATAAATGCATGAAGCTAGCTGTTTTTTCCATTCTACCTCTCCATTCTTTTTGTGTCCTTTTGCTTTTTCTTTTTCTAGATCCTCCCCTTTCCTTTCTCCCACCCTCCCTCTCTCTCTGCTTTTTCTGTCCCCTTATCCTTCCCTTCTTTTTTTTTTTTTTTTTTTTTTTAATATTCTTTATTCATCAATTATACAATATAAGGTTGTCTATTACCTTGCCATGCATCCCAATACTCAAGTATAAACTTATACATTTTCCAGGCTGTTTGCAATGCTAGACCAGTTTCTGTCGTAGACATGCATTTTGTCATTGTTTGACATTATAACTCTAATGACTTGTGTTTTTCTTCTTAATACTTTTAAGAAGGCTGTAAAATTTAAATTATATTGTTCTCTATGTAACTGAACATGTATAAAATTTTTTGCTACTAAAATACAGAAGTTTAAAATATATGGAAAGGGTCTATCTGTATATCCAAATATCACATCTTTTTCACTCAAGTGCACATCATTGTTATAAATACTAGACCACCAATCTTGAAAAGAAGCCCAGAATCGTTGTGAGCTATTACATTCATAGAACCTATGTTCTATAGTGTCGATGTTGTCCACACATCTGTGACACTTGTCAGATTCTTTTATACCCATGAGACAAAGTCTCTTATTTGTTGTTATTATTCTGTGAACAATTTTGAATTGAAAGGTTTGTAATTTTGTTTCCATACAGCACTTAAATGGGAGTTTAAATATTTCTTCCCACTCTATTTCTGATATAGCATATTTATTGTTCCATTTCTGAATTGCTGTCGGGACTGCATTACTTCTGTTTTGAAGCTCCCAATAAAAGTCTTTGCTTCTAACAAATTTAATTGGCATCATCTTGCCCTCAATGCTTATTTTGTATTGGTTGGTTGGCACAATATTAATGAAATTGTTTTTTACACTCTGTTTCCAGGTACTTGGCAGTGCAGCTAGAAGACCATAATACTGCAAAAAATTAGTATTCAAGCTAAATTTCTCTTGGAATCTATCCAAGGATAATGGTTCACCTTGTTCATCGAATAAATCTGCAACATATAAGATTCCTTTTAGGTACCAATCTTGATAAAATACAGGTTTCTTATCTACTTTTATAAAATAAATTTTGTACCAAAGACATTCTTTCAATATTTCTTTCGGCAGATTTGGCGATGTTAGCTTTTGGAATTTATTCCATTCCTGTAATAATTCGTGATAAAAATGAGGTACACTCGAATCCTCATATCCCTTCGCTCTCGTCCTTAACAGGTCTTCAAGCTTAATTTTCATAAAGAAGCTGTGTACTAATGTTTTCCATTTAGAGTTTGATTGAGCGAGTAATCATTTGATCCATGCCAATATCAATGAACTAGTTTGTGATTTAACATTTTGGATCTTCAATCCCCCTCTGTTGATACTTAAATACATCACCTCATTTTTTACCTTAGGTGTCTTTTTGTCCCAGATGAATTCATTTATTATCTCTTGTATTTTCTTCTTTATATCTTCTGGTACAGCGATACATGAACATTGATATAGAATTTTGGATATAGCCAATGATTTTACAACCACATTTTTACCAATTAATGATAGATCTCTCCATGACCATATTCTTAATAATTTACTTATTTCACCCATTTTATTTTCTATGTTCAGCTGTTGCATCACTTCTGCGTCCTCGTCAAACCATATTCCCAAAGCTTTGAATGGACCTTGTGTCCATTTTACTTGCAGGTTACCATACACAGCATTGATATGGGATCCTATCCATCTTGCTTCGGTTTTGTCTAAATTTACCTTTAAACCAGAACAATATGTAAAATCTTGTAGGAGCTTAAGTATATTATTTGCTGACATCTCATCAGCTACAAAGAAGGTTGTGTCATCTGCGAATTGAGACAATTAATTTCTGTATCTTCAACTTGAATACCTTTTATATTCTGAGTCTTCCTTACTACTATTGCTAAAAGTTCAACACTAAGAATAAACAACAGGGGTGAGAGAGGACATCCTTGCCTCAATCCTTCCCTTCTTGCTTGTTTGTTCAAAATCTGAAGATATTTTTTTTTTATGATTGAAAAGATCGAGGGGAACATTATAAGGTTTTGCTACACTATAAGTACCATTTTCTTTTATGACCAGGTAGAAACACTGTAATTGTAACTGAGCATGTCCCTTGTATGGCAAGCCAAACCGATATTAACATTGGGCCAGTCAAACTGTCACCTAATTATTGTATCATGCTACACCATACATGTAAACCACAGAATTAATTTTTTTGTACACTGATTGTAAGTCATGTTGGTAAATCAAGTGATGATGCCATATTTAGTCACTGATTGACAAGTCCGCTACAGCATGTAATTTCACTGGTTAATCCTTGAAAGATTCACAAGCCATTCATTTACTTGGTCCCTGTTGTTATTAGGAACTTGCTTGTATCAGTGTATCTTTTATTTTTAAAGTATATGTTCTGTATTCTTGGATGGGAAACTGATAGCGATCATATCTTTTCATAGTAATGCTGTTGCTAGGACACAATTTTCTTTGCTTACACCTGTGAATGCTGATATGACAATGAAGCTAAGTTTTTGCAGGAAGGACTGCTAGAAAAGTCCAATAAAGCTAGTTTTATTGACTAACTCTCATTTAAGTAGTCATTAGGGTAAAACACAGGCCTATATCTTGACTGTGGGGAAGTTTTAGAGTGAATGGTTTTGTTTTTCAAATATTAAGGTGATGGAAGAAATATTGGTGAATTTGACAGAACATGGAATGGTGTTTTGGGCCCAGTGGGAGGCTATAAAAGGCACTCTGCATGATGATTTAGTTTATCACTCTGACAACTCTTTTGGATATGCATCAACTTTACTTTCCATTTGGAACATTTCCTAACCTATAACAAAAATGGATATAATTTCTCATCATTCCAATCAACAGAAATCTTTTTCTTACAACTTTTAATTAACTTTTTGGCTGTAATAATTTCAAAATTGAGAACCGTTCCATTTGCCTGCAGTGGGTTTGCTTCCATACATCCACCCTAGTTCCGTCATTCCTGAATTCTTGCTGAGTAAAGAATTTTACAGCATTAGCTAATTTAATTCAAGATGGCATGACAAAGTCACATGATGGGAAATTTTGTACATGACTACATCTGTAAATAAATGGGAATTTTCATGTCTTCTACACTTTACATTAATTTGACTCCATTATCAATATCTCATTGGCAACATTCAGGAACCGTTCCCGCAGGCAGTCCTGCACTGTTTCAGTGATGGGTAGAGCTGTGAACAATTACACGTAACCATTCCTTAATGACTCCATGAAACTGTTCCCATATCCCGCTTGTACAGGATTCGAACAGACAAATTAATAGAAGACTACATAATTGAACAAGAGATATACTTATATGAAGTACCAGCAAATGATGATAAGATTATGTTCACACTACTTACCCTACCACTTCTAATTTACAGTTGGATGTCTGTTCAAATGAAACATGAACTTGATTGATTGGGTGGACTGAGAGTGAAAAGGTGCAAAAGTTAGCAACTGACCAGTGCTTTCTGATCATGTTGCTGATCCATGAGTAAGAGTAAATGGTCCACAAATTCACTCTCAAGATAACGAAATGAAAGCCATAATAAATATTCCAAGAATGGTCTTCCCCGGTAAATCCGTAAGTCTTTGGTTATGTCAATTTTGTTTCCACTCGTAAATCCATGATTGAGGTGGTATAGTTATAATATACAGAGGAACATGTGCAATATGAACAATAGTACTTCTATGTATATAAGTTAGACAGGGACAGGTTAGCTTATGGAGAGTAAAAAGTTGGGACTGCGGAATAGGGTAATGACTACTAGGAAGTGGTTTTGGACAAAAAGACACAAATACAATACATATTTTCTCTGCATAGAGTTTTCTTATTCAGTGCATGGAATGTTCATTTCCCTGCTGGGAGTTTATATGCATGAAACTCTGCAAAGAGTTTTTGACTCCATGTAGCAGGTTTCAAAATTGCATCTAGGCATATAATTATCTGTCACACTCAGTGTGTTGAACAAAATTTCCTTTAACTCAATGTTAAAATATGTTTCCTTAGTTTTGTGACACCAGTGAAATTACCATCTCTAAAAATGCAGCAAAATATAATGAATTTAAGGGACATACAAAGCTACCTGAAAGGATACACTTCAGTCATAATCAAAGTTATCAATTTCCTCAGCATGTAGATTGTCTCCCAGAAGCAGAATCGAGTGGTGTATGTGTCATAGATGAATCTGAAGTTACAACAGGAGCAAGTACAGTGCAATAAACATGTAACACAGTTACAAGAATGATATATCAATTCCTGGCAAATAATAATACCTTTAGAAGATTTTTACATTATGCTCCAGATTGTAGTGCCAGTCAAATGTTGGTCTCCAAAAGAACAAATACTTTTGACACCTTGTGGGGGAAACAAGCATTCAGTCTGAGACACCATATACAGAACAGCAACAGTAAAAACTTCAGCTTAGCTTCCAGTATCATGTTTTGTATATGTATATATATATGTATATATATATATATATATATATATATATATATATATATATATATATATATATATATATATATATATATATATATGTATGTATGTATGCATAAATGTATGTATGTGTATATATGTATGTGTATATATATATATATATATATATATATATATATATATATATATATATATATATATATATATATATATATATATATATATATATATATATATATATATAAAACATGATACTGGAAGCTAAGCTAAAGTTTTTACTTGTAAAAAGTGCCTCCTCCCCAAAATAAACCCACTCTAATAGGCAGCCCTCTAACACTAGCAGCTTTTTCTTGCCAGCCAGAATCAGGTGAAGATTCCGGGGGGAATCTGCACAATGTAGATATATAGGGTATGGGCCTGCAATAGAAGACATATATAACTGTACCTTGGCGGCCTCTTTCATACAAATTTTTACTTTTGCAACTCATAGCTGTCATTTTGTTAGTATCTTATTTCATTGTTTTATGTCTTAATGTTTCCTGTAAAATTCACAAGTTGAAAAAAGATAAAAAGACTATGTAAAGTTTAATACCCATATACGTCTGGCACCTGGGGTCTGCTGTGTATTTACTGCATGGAAGTAGTTCTGTTATTTTGGATATTCTGCACACAGATGCTGTGGTAATTTTGTGTCAGCAAAAGATGCTTGAATGTAAAAGAATAAAGTGCGTCTCATTGATTGCTTACATATTTTATTCTGTGGCCTTTTCATTTCATCTTTGTGAGTTTTAATACAGGAATACACAACTTTCCCACCTCACAGATGGTAATTACATTCATTGAAATAATTTTGGTTGGTGATGATGTCATGGAATATTTTAGGACTACTGACCAGTCAGAGAAGGGAATGACATTTTCATGAGACCAAAAAAAGAAGCTGATGTGGGAAAGAAACTTGTCTCATGTTGTTAGCATGGCATGCTTTTTTAATCATAAATTAGGCAATAAATCTTTGCCTAGTGGATTGAAACATACATTGTTCAGAAGGTACTAATTTGTGGATACGACAAAATAAATCTTACTGCAAGGAATTTATATTTAATACTGCAAATTTACATTTGAAATGGCTTGCAAGCAGTTGCTGCACAGAATTAATTGGTGATAGCTATTAGCAACAGTGGTAATGGGTATCTTCATGGAATTGAATAAATGAAAGTGAATTGAGGCACATTATGTCCAACATTATCCAAGATTTGTTGAATATAAAGATCAACTTTCTTCAACTTGGAATACTTTAGTCAATGGATGTGTTGTTTGAAGTGATCATGCGGTGTTCAAAAATGGGTGACACTAGGCACCACAATTTTTGACCCATAATATGTATTTATGCACCAATGAGCAGAAATTGATGGTCTACAATGAAGGAGATTATTTCTTTATCACATAAACTACTTTGATAATGTTTGCTACTATTTTGATGCCAATATGCATGCACATCACTTTTGGGTGGTGATGATGACCGATGGAGCCTCAACTTGGTACAACATGTATTGCATGGTCCACTGTATTGGAAAAGTGAACATTCTCTGCAGATTACATGTTTGCTGGCATCAAACCAAAGGAAGCAACTCAGAGAGGAGATCAGCAAACAAGACCAGGATTCAAAGTTTAAAAAAGTAAGTGCATTCCATTTTCCTACTAGTAGTATGTATAGCCTGGGGAATTGAATTCCGAGCAGTTAAGAATTTACCCTGGTCCTGCGCAAACCCAACTGATACTTCTAACTAAACATGAGTACTATACAATTGATGGATCAATGTATATTTTAACTGGATGCCTAGTAAGACACTTGGTTGCCAAAAGGAAACACACCATGCAGGTATGTTATTCACCCAAGCATGTCTTGCTGCAGCTCTGCTTGTAAGTGGGATCGAATTTCTAACAGACAGCCTTATGGCATGAAGTAAAGATTTTACTATGTTGCATGCACAATTTTCTTGGCTTTTTCAGCTTATGCAGTATTTCTTTAGCGAAACCTCCATATATGGGCACAAGTGGTCAGCACATCTGTTTGTGCATGATCAAATAAAGGGTAGGCCAAGGCATATGCTTTATTCTGATATGCAACCTTTTTGTTGCGATTGTGCCCTTATAGGCCTGATAGGGTTACGCCGGTTTCTTTTTGTATATATACCTGTTTTTGCCTCCTTTTGTACCAAAGTACTGTGACATAAGACTAGATGACATAGACTTCAAGACAGCAAAATCGTATGTGTGCAATTATGGCAAAATCCTGGTGATTGTCATGATAATAGGGGAATGTTTGAAATTTGATCCCATTTGAAATTCAATCCCATACGGGAAGCATGTGTGTCATACTCACTGAAATCCATTAAAAAGGTCTCAAAAGTTGTGTATAATGCATTCAATTTTGATAAATTCAGGATTTAAGCAGTAAATGTCAAAAACAGCAATAAAATTCTGAGAAGCCTGAAAGAAACTCACACGAACTTGATTGCTGGTTACACGTATGCTTAGCCGAAATAGTTATGTGAAATGACTCCCAGAGAATTCCATCTAGCACCACTGCCATGTCCTTGTGATCATTTCTTGTCCTCAAAACGTAAAATGTAAAAGCTTTAATTGCAATTTGATGCAGTTCAATAATTTATTCGTCAACATTTGTAGCTGCATCACATAAAAGTTTCACATTGTTGTCTCATCTATTAATTAATTTTATAAGGGAAAGATTTTAACATGGTGACCACATGCTGTGTGGGAAATATACCTATTATAGGAAGCAACCTGGCTGGGTCTCTGTCAAATTTCTTCAAATGGTCATCCTTGAGTTATGATTGTTGTGGGCGACAAAACCAGGGAGGTGAAGCCATATTGTAATCCATGACCTAATCAGAATTCTCATGATTTTGCTTACAGTGTCATGCTATGTGTGTTAATCAAAATCATCTAACACGCCACATTAATTTCAAAAATTCTTTTCTTACTACTGCCAAAATTGATTTGCCTTGTGCACCATGCAGCAGGCCATAGCTAGGTGCTGAATGTTCATACAAATAAAACAGCCAATTGTTGAGGTCACCAACTGTTGCAAAACACCTGGATTCTTCAACAGGAGCTTATACACATTCTTAGCATCAAGCACACAAACTTGCTTCCTATACATTTTGAATCCTCTTTTCCCTTAACCTGTTCCACAGGTCCAGCTGCTTTCGTTTGATTGATGCCAGCAAACATTAATCCACACATGATCTTCACATATCACTATGCAGTCAACTAGATGATACCGAGATGGTGAATATTTAAGAGGGTTTCTTCACACATCATGATCACTTCTGATACTGGCTTCAAAGTTGTGGAAAATCTTATGAAAATAATGTATGTCATACTTAAGTCGCAAAGTCAGTCATTACAGATGATAAATTCCTACTTTTTTATGTAAAAATTTGAATTAAAAGTTGAAACTATTGGCTCAACATTATCATCCACTTTTGAACTTGTCATTTTTTCATCCACTTTCATTTTTAAAAAAGGCATATCAGTTGACTGAAGTATTCCAATTTTGAAACAGTTTGATTTTATTTATCATATCCAGGATAATGTTGGGCATAATTTGCATAATTTAGATTTTATTAATTAATTTCCATGAAGATGTCCATAATCACTGAATCAACAATTAATTGTAAGTAGCCACTTAGAGAATATGTTTTAAATGTACAATTTGTGACATCAAATGTAATTTTTCTGATATGATATTTACCTCCCCATATTTGGAAAACATACATCCTTGTTAGACAGACACGTTTTTAGTCCACTTGTCATGCACTTGACTAATTCTATTCAAAATCATGCATTATTTCCATACAAGACCTTGTGTTGTGTTTTTACATGTTTACATTACTGACCTTCTGCAATGTAAAGGTCATTCTCTTCACTGATTGGTCAATATGAATAAAATATTCTATCACATCATGTCATCAACCAAAGTGATTTCTATGAAAGAAAAACAAATGTACACATATTATATTCGCACCCAAACAGACACAGTGAAAACACCATGGAATGAAATATGTAGATCCATGACATACTCTTTATTCTTTCACAATCAAGCATCTTCTACTGATGTAAACCTTTTGCCCTGGTCAATTCTGCAAACACAACACTCAAATTAATAGAACTGTTTACACAGAGTAAAGATGCACTCAGGGGACCCAATTTAGTTCACATGATGCATTAAGTTATTAAGTTGCATCACATTCATTTGATCTGATTCAAGGTAAGTTAACAACTTTCATGTAATTTGACTGCTGTACAAAATATACAAAAAAGTACCAGCTATGAATTTAAACAGTTGAAATTACTGTAAAAGGGGCTGTCAAGGGAGAGTGACTTGTCTTCCACATGCACCCTTGAAACTTATTTGTGTAGATTTCAACAAAAGTTAAAAAAAAAAAAAAAAACAATTTACTCTAATTAAGCATAACTATTTATTTAAAAATGCATTATATCAACACTTAAGGCCCAGGTCTATAAAGGTATTGTAATAAAAAATACAGACAGGTATTTAAGATAAGAAAGCCTCAGCTTCTGGGGCCATGGTCTTGTTAATCCTTGTTAGTGTAGCACCAGACTTGATGCTGTGTGCATACTTATGAGTTACTTTTGATTAACAATGATTACAAGGTTTCATCCAGAATTTTGATATTTTTTACAATTCTTACAGTTTTTTTTTATGTAAATGCAGGGAAGCTGGGTCAATGCAGTGCTTCTGTATTGGACATGGGACCTGATAGAAAAACCTGGACAGTCAGGGACATTGTGGGATATGGTGGCATCCCTAGCTACGCTGCTGAGGCCATTTTTGTTTTTGATGTTTAAAGGAATAGGATGTATTCATATCTAAATGCGGTCCTACTCTAACACCTATTGAGCAAAAGAGAAAGCCACCTGCATCAGGGCAGATCCATGTATTTAGCATGGTCAAAACTACTTTCTCGACAAAATGAACAACACAAACACACAATAATCTTAAGAAAATGTATTAAGATATATTTGAAACATAAAGGATGCCTAAAATAATTAGAAATGGGCTCCCTTTTGGTTGAAAAGGTGTTATTAATGGATGTTTATGTTGTATATAATACAAATCTGCCCTGATCATGGTGGAAGCATCAGTCTGTTGCCCCAGTAACACAGGAAGTGAGCAGGATCACAGTTAAATATGAATGTCTCCTATTGCTGTCATGATGGAAGCTGTACGCTCACAATCTAATTCCATCAAATATTACATAAAGGCTATACTTCCAAATGAAATGAAATTATGTAACATACCCAACTAAAACAAACTTTTCTTCCATGAGATTCCACTTGCGTAGGTGAAGAGTATAAAAGGCAAGGATAGCTGGACCACACAGAATGAACATCCCCAAACACAGGGTGCACACAAAGGTGAAAGTCTGAAACAAAACACAAACATGGCACCAGAATGAAATTGGTCACTTTTTGTTTCCATAAGCATACAATTCAATAATCAAACTACCAGCATGACTTTTCCTGCTAAAAATGCAGCAATATTTCATTATTTTTATCTACTTTGTATGATAAAAAATATTCAGCCATATCAGCTAAGGATCAGTTAGTAACCATTGCTTTAAGATCACTACTGATCGCTTCTGACCATTGAGGATCACTTAAATGTGGATCAGTTTGGAACCACTGCTTCAAGATTTATCAGTCAGGATCACTTATGATCATTGCTGAATAATTCATACATGTGACATTCAGTGAGTCATGCCCCGGACATATGCTCTGAAAGCAGTATGTGTGGGAAAATACTCAAACACATTCACCCTAGTTCCTGCATATATATGCAAATAAATGTACCTGTAATGTATTGGTTCTCTGCCTTGATTACTGCAACATTAACATACCCTATGATATTTAACTTTGGTCTAAGCTACATGCATGTATGCATGGGCAATTTGCTTTTACATTGTCATTTATTTGGAGGTCAGAAGAAAATAGTGAAATACTTACAATATCTACCTTTAATTTCATCAAAAGCATATGGAGATCAATCCTAACGTTTCCCTATAAATCATGTTCTCTGGACAATATCCTGTCAATTCTCCATGTTGTACTGAGGTAGACAACCCTAAATTACCAGATGGTAAAGATCAATTTGGAGAGTCAGCTCACAAGGTGCTTCCACCCAACTGCCAGTATGATTGCTATATATAGTGCCTCCCACCAACACTGAGACTAAATTCCTCTTGAGGGAATTGTGGTGTATATAGAAGTCATATGGATTGCTTAGGATCTGTTCCAAAACTTATGAGTCCCTGCACATATTGCTTATAGAGTCACTTTTAAAATTTCTAAGTCCAACAGATCACTTATGATCGCCTCAAAAAATTCTGAAGTTACATGGATTACTCTGGATCACTTTGATCATTTAAGATCACCAAAGAGCACTTCAGATCATTTCATTAAAGTGAGCTTGGCAGTTAATTTTGTTGTTTGGTCCTGTATGTACCATGTGCGTTTTGCTCGTATGAAGAGCCTCTAGATTAGTCTATGTACTACCTAGGCAATTCAGTCTAAATAAATATGCTTAAATCTCTGAATTCTTAACGATCACTTTGGATCAGTGTGTGCAATTTGCTAAACCAGGATTAGATCGGATCACTCAGGATTTTTGTAAGGGTATCCATCATCAGAATTAACATTATGTACATTTTGTCAGATGTACAATGTACAGGGTTTTAATACCTGGACTTGCCAGGAGTAGGACATTGCAAGAACAAACATTAATCTTTCAGTTCTTAATTGAGTTCACTTGTCAGTCAGTGGAGCTTATCTGATGGTTGGTTGGTCGTCCATCAAATGTCCACATCAATTCCATTTTCCAATTCCTTCTCAAAAACCAGTAGCTAGGTTTTGTTCAAACTTGGTGGGAATGTATCTTGGATGGGTCACTGCCAAGTTGTTCTAGTTTGGGGTTTTCTTATGGCTTTTTTTTGGGGGGGGGGGGGGGGATTCAGTTTTTTTATTTGAAAAATCTCCAAAAATCTTTTCTGAAACCTCTTGGCAAGTTAATTTTAAATGGTATAGGGATGCTCCAACACTTCTCAATACCACTAGATTGTATTTGTTTGATTCTTGTCAAATTTAGTCAGGATGTATGTTGGGTAGATCTCTTATAGAATTTGTTTTACATGTCTCATTTCAGTAACTTCTTTTTATTTTTAATGATTTAATTTGTTTATTCAGGAGTAAAGTTAGAATAAAGGTGTGTGTGTGTGTCGGGGGGGGGGGGTGTTATTTGCTGGGAAAGGGCATAGGAACACATTCTGGGTCCTGTAGTTCTTAATTTGGTCATATGAGTGACCGTGACCTCATTTTTGAGGTTGTGGGTCAATTCTAGTGAATGAGTTTTTTTTTTATAAGACTCAAGAACTACTCTAGCCAGGAGCTTGAAGTTGGGCATGACGATTCTATATTCCTCTAAAACTTAATCAATATGACATCAATTGGCGTAATCCTCATGGTCCCAGGATAATCTTTGTGAGTTTTGTTGGAGGAAGGTAACTATTTCAGCTGAAATTTGGATATCATTTATTACGATGATCCTCTACTAAGGCCAAACTGAGACTGCATGAGAGTGACCTTGTCCTAGTTTGCAAGGTCATAAGGTTACTTTCATGGATTTAGAGTTCAGATAATTGCTAAAAAATTGAGCCAGGACCTTGAAATTGGATATGATGATGGTCTTTTGTGAGAACTAGATCAGGATTTTATTTGGGTGGACTTGACATACTTCTCAATTGAAAACTTTTGTGAAATTCACTTGAGGATGATGACTTAAGAACTATTTTAGCTGGGACTACTTTTCATAATAACGGTTCCCTATAAGCGCCAAGTTAACCATTAATCTGAGTGACAGCAAATGAATTCCTGAGGTCATGGGAGTACAGCAGTGGGTATTGTATGAATAGGGATATCTGGCATCTCAGGGAATATTTGAGCTAGAACTGATATTGTACATGATGATCGTACTGAAGAAAGGGGCCAGATAGAGTTTGCATATGGGTGGCCTTGACTTAATTTCCAAAGCCACAGGGCCATTTAATTTTATTTTTATGTAAGACCAACAAGGTCTTTAATTGTATAAGGGTCCATCAATTTTTTTCTTTTCTATAATCAAAACTAACTTATATCAACTCTTTTTACCACTTGTATAAAAACCCGTCGGTACTTTTGGACCTGTATCCACTATAAGGGCAGCCTTCTCCCCTAAGCTCCATCTTTCACAAAGCAGAGGCACTTCGCAGATCTGACTAATGCTGCTACTTAATTCATAGCCTGGGGTCGACTTCAGTGTCTGATACAATATCCCTATTCTGGGGCCCATCGCCGCCAACAACTGATAATTTCAAGCCAACATATATACGTTTTTAATGTTCAAACTGGAAAAGTCCCATTTCACATTTTTTTCACATTATGTTCACTTGACAAAATAACCTTCCATTAACACTCATCACACATATATTTTAGATACTACCTCGTAAAAATATTGAATCGGGACTAACCCACAAACTTAGCTGCCATTTTGAAAGTTGTGGATTCTGCACCCAATGGTTTGAAAATGAGGATAGTAGTATTTGGACCATCTTGGGGGTTCTAATATATGAAACCAAAAGTATATATTTTGCAAATATTTCAGAGCATCAATAATGATATAATATGTGCTGTCGCGGCGATTCACTTTGATTTCCAAATAGACTGTAGTTTTGTTTGACCGTCCTGCAATGCATTGCGCCATGTTCAAAATGGTACATGATTTGAGGTATCGTGTCATATCTGGATTTGTAACTGACAATGATAATGGCTTCAGATACAACCAAGGAGACAGATTAAAGTTAACATAGTAAGTCATGTTTTAAAAGTACTTTAACTACCATTTGTCTGGGTAACTTGGAGAACGGACACTTGAAACCTAGCAAAATATTACAATAATGATCACCGACCAACCGCGGGGCTATGCTGTTTCCCAGGCCCAAGTTAACCTTCCATACAAAAATGCTGTGTTTGAGTTGACTTTACCGCAAAATAACAGCGCATGACGGACGCTTTCTCAATAAAATCTTTCAACCGGGCCTATGACTATGCTGTTTCAATGAACAACCGTGGCTATGCAGCTATGCTCTTCCCCTGGCCCAAGTTAACCCTAGTCCACTCCAGGCAAGTTAAAATAAAATACTCTGTTTGAGTTGACTTTAATGCAAAATAACAGCACACTATGGCCACTTTCTCGATAAAATATCTTTCAGCCAGGGTGGACCACATTAGTTTTTAAGACCACCCATACCAGACACTAGACACTTGTTTCTTTGTTAATCTACCTGCAATTAAAGACCACCTGCAATATGTGACCACTTTCGTCTGGCATTAGGGGCGATCGTAAATAGCAGGTACCACTGTATTCTATGAGATGTATGACCCATCCACACTTAAAAATTAAAAAGTTCAAATATCTATGTATCTAAAAAAGTTACACCAAAACAAGTAAAGAAAATTTAGAAGATTTTCATCTAGGATTGCACTAGAATGCATCATTTTAGTTTTTTTTTTTTTTTTTTTTCAAAATTTTCTTGGGAATAGAACATCCTCACCTGAATACCCCCCCCCCCCCCCCCGCCAATTTTTCAGTGCAATTTTTTTTTTTTTGTAATGTTGGCCACCCTTTTCCACCCCTGCTAGGTAGACTTTAACAAGTCCAAGATTAGATCTATTCAATAGAAATGGATAGTGTCACCTGGAATGTGAAGCTTTCACAGTTCTTGGCTGGGTCTTGATCATAGAGGTAGATGTTCACACTGCTGTTGAACACAAAACTCTGCAATGGTACACAGAAGTATTGATTTAGTCTTTTAACTCATTCCATACCAGTCCCTGATTTTTCTGTATATTTACCTAGATTTAAGACAACAATTGCACACTTAAATCTTCATGAAAAGAGCTTTCATTCAAGTACCAACATGCCTATAGTCTTAAGTCAGTGATTCTGGCACTGCCTGGCAAGTCATGCTGCAGCTGCCGCAAAAAGCTAGTCTGAATATAGGTCAGCTCCAGGATTATGTTGTTGTACCAGCTGGGATATCCTTCCCTGGGTACCGGGCTGTATAGCAGCTATATAGCAGCTCCATTATTTATCAGCCTCAACCTAATATATGCAAGGACCACTCTGACAGCTGCTGTATAGCCACTATACAGCTGCTCCAATATTTGTAAATCTGGTGTATTACCACTATGTGGCTTCATATGGAGCAGCTACCAAGTGGCTGTATAGCTGCTCTATTGTTTGTATATAAAATGGTACACAGTTGCTATATAGCCACTATACAGCAGCTGTATAACCACTCCCAACTGCAGCTCCGTGTTTTCTTCTTTTTTTATTCCTCATGGGATTCTAATGAAAATTAGGCAGAGGTACGTGCCATAACACGTCTATTGCACTCTTCCAAAATTATAGTACTGCTCTGGTAGTTTCTGCATGTATAGGGTATATCAAAGCCTGTTATCAAATGAAAATTGACACAAACATAAGACTTACAGGTCAGCAGTATCTAACACCTCTGCCAGTGTATGTCCGGGTCACAGCAACAAAGTGCATGGAGACTCTGTTAATGGTGCTAGTCACTCAGTTTTAATTTAGTAATAGCACGTTCTTTTGGCAAATATTATAGGCCAGGTATACCATAATAATGAAAGAAAGTTTTCTTAAGTAAGTGTTGCAAACATCCTAAAGATGTCATTTCTGCCTGGAGAAGAAAATAATCAGCAGTTTAATGACTTTATCTCCACTGGTCCTTTGTCACACAAAATGCATTAATATTTCACGCAGCAGCACATAAGTATGACTTCATTTTATTTGAATGTGTTTTTAATTTCCTTTATTTTGAAGCTGTTGACACAAGTCAACCATAATCTGAATCTTCATAAAAACAAGCCATGCAAAAAGTGTTGATGACAACCAGGCCACATATGTGAAGGCTTTGAAAAGTCACTTGTATTTTTTAAATAAATACATTAAAATAACGCAAAATTTCCAGCATTTGCATTGCAAGCCAAACCTGCAAATATTCACAAATTGAAATATCTGTATTTGTAATTCTGATATATGTATAAAAATACTGATATCTGTATTTAAATGCAGATGTCTGCACTTAGAGATACACATATCTCTACTTGTGAATGTTTGCAGCTTTGCCTTGCCATACACGAGAGTTAATTATAGTCACACAACCATCATCTTGGGATTTAAACCCATAACTGTAACACATTTTGTCTAGGAAGAAATGACCCACTGACTGGGAATTAATATAGATATGTGGACATACTTATGGCATATTTCTGGAACCAGCATGACATGTGGCCATACTTGTGGTACATTTTTGGAGCAGCCATGATATGTGGATATACCTGTGGCATGTTTTTGGAGTGAAAAAAAAAAAGAAGCTTTTGCAGCAAGCATGATATGTGGACCTACTTGTGGCATGTTTTTGGAGCAAGCATGATATGTGGACCTACTTGTGGCATGTTTTTGGAGCAGGCATGATATGTGGACCTACTTGTGGCATGTTTTTGGAGCAGCCAGGACATGTGGATCTGCTTGTGGCATGTTTTTGGAGCAGGCATGGTAGGTGGACCTATGTGTGGCAAATTTTTAGAGCAGGTGTGATATATGGACCTACTTGTGGCATGTTTTTGGAGCAGGCATGAGTGTGAAGGGAGGCAGCAGCCAGTGGGGCATATGACATAAAGAGCAGCAGGGCAAAACCACGCCGCAACTGTGAACGTAGTCCCCACAGTGAACACAGCTTTTCTGGGCCTGCTTCACAGATCAGGCTGTTCTGTAAATAAAAGTTAATTTCTGGTACAGTAAATATAGAAGATACTAGACCCAATCAAATATATATTTAATTCTCAGCACTATACTGCAGGCTGGGTCAACAATTTTTCTGGGAGAGCTTTGGGTGAAATGCACCAAAAACACCCAAAAGGAAATTTCTTGACCTAGGCCAGTCTTGTTTCTCTGGGGTTACAGGTACGCCAATGTTAGAGCTTTTTATATGGAATTT
Source organism: Hermodice carunculata (assembly GCA_964020975.1). NCBI lineage: Eukaryota > Metazoa > Annelida > Polychaeta > Eunicida > Amphinomidae > Hermodice > Hermodice carunculata. The sequence goes on from OZ026630.1 coordinate 29,246,832, forward strand.
GAATCTGGAATCGTAATAATACAGATATACATTAGTTTTGTTGTGATTGACAGGCAACTTGTTTTTGAGACTATCTGCAATTTAACGCCATTCTGGGCTCAGCTACTTGGTATATGTGAAAAGTAGATTCAGAAATGAGGTAAATTTACTAAGAGTCACCAGCATTTATTGCCTTTGATATGCTGGTAAATTGATAATTCAGAGAATATTCATTTACCAGCTTTTCGTTGCATAACCCTTTTTCACGAAACTTACCAATATACATGTATGTACACAGACTGATGACAGCAATTATTGACATGGGGATCAAGTGCTCAAGTTTTACTTGTTTATGCTAATTACCAGCTTCCTGTCCAGGAAATAGGCAGTGACAATGACTAGGATTGGCAGACCCATAGCTGATGCCCACTCCATATAGTGCTCATTGATAGGCTGTGAAGTATAACATTCTGTAAACACAACAACATAAAATGGGTACATTTAATATTAATGTCACTTTACATAATGGAGTAGTTGTTTCAAAGAATAGATATTAAGTGATAATGATTATTACATTATCTCTACATATATATTATGTATGCATGCAACAAATTGGAGTGTCTGTCCAGCGCTAGGCTATCAGCAAACAGCAATTTGGTGAGCCCACAGTAAGCTGGCTGTCAGAGCAATATGAAACACATCAGATTAGAGTGACATTTTCTCAGCAGTATCAGAGATATATTGTTTGTTGTAGTTGTGGAAGAAAAAATACAGTAAAACCTCGTTATAACAACACTCAGATATCCAACACATTCAATATAGTGACACAAATTTTCATGGGTAAAAGTTTACTTTCTTTTTGTTATTTGATTCATTTATCTGACATATTCAGTTATCTGACACATTTCTTAAGGAACTGATGGTGTCATTATAACGAGTTTTTACTGTAATTTGTCTTGTTACATTCACAGACGGTTTTGTGGTCATATGTTACAGGATTTCTTTATTTGCATGTTGCTAATGTACTGAAAAATAGCATTGCATCCAATCAATATTGCATGACAAGACAAATGATCTTAATTGAAGTGGTGTCTTCAAAGCATTTTTCCCTTTCCTTTAAACCTGTCCAATCCTTTTTATCATGAACTATCTGTAAATACAGTTACTTGTGTATTCTGACTATTTCAGTGTCACCATATTGCTCCACTGGATGTATTTTAGACTTAAACAAGTCCTTCCCGCATGCAGTTTTTTCTTCCAATATTATGATAAAAATGGAATGCAATTTTGTAATACATGTAGGGGCCTACAGATGTGCTGCAGATGCTGAGTGTGCTGGGCAAGCAGGCTGACTGCTGGCTGGCTGACAGCTGGCCGACTGCTGGCTGGCAGGCTGACTGCTGGCTGACAGCCTGACTGCCGGCTGACAGCTGGATGACTGCTGGCTGACAGGCTGACTGCTGGCTGACAGCTGACTGCTGGCTGACTGCTGGCTGACAGGCGGACTGCTGGCTGGCAGGCTGACTGCTGGATGACAGCTGGCTGACAGGCTGACTGCTGGCAGACTGACTAGTGGCAGGCTGATTGCTGGCTGGCAGGCAGACTACTGGCTGACAGACAGGGACTTAATTGCTACTAGTTTAGATGCACATGCAGCACCATCCGAAGAGGTAAAAATTATTGCCTTCCAAAAATAGCAACAAAAAAGGGGCCATCCTGTCACCCTGACATCATTTGAAAAGAAACATGGCTGCTTCCCAACAGGTAATGGATCTGATTTGATAATTTATGGGATTTCCATACTTCTGGTTTTTTCAGTGCCTATACAGCACCATCAGGCAGGTATCAGTGACTTTTTTGAACATAAAAATCAAGAACTTAATTCCCTCCAGGGCAACAGTCTGCTTGTTTTACAAGCACTGCTTTTACGCATCAGTATCACAGTATTGCATTTGCTTTTTACCAAGATTTTTGGACCAAACATGACAGAAGGATTTTCCCAAGTCTATTCCAGACCCCCGCTGCTTGGTTTCATGCATTTAATTCTCATAATGAGAAAATTCCAGTTTTGACGAAGGTTTCATATTGGTGAGCAGAAAAACCATGTATAAAATAACTCATAAGGCTACAGTTGGTAAGCATCATAGGACACATTTATATTTTACACCTTCCCCATCCCCCACCCCCACCACCAAGAGGGGCATTTGCTGGGCATGGTACTGACTGTAAGCTCAGCAGACTGACAAGTCAGGTAAACTAAAAATATAAACATGAAAATTAGAAATTTTCCAATGGTTGGCTGATTTGAGTGTGATCATACCTGGTGTGAAGAGACTGGAGTTGAGTTGGGTGAAGGTAATGAACTGTAGAATGGAGACCAGTTGAGGAGGCCAGACTACTCGCACATTCAATGTCAGCACTACCAGCTGTAAGTAGTGACCCAGCTGTTTCAACTGTGGAACAAATTGACAACCACATAACATGCATGTCACTATATCCACAGTAAGACTGAACACAGATACTTTTCCCATTTCAAAGGTGCCCAGTGAGTCTGCAGGAAGGTGAGGATCGAGACACACCTTCTTTCTTAACATCACACACCCATCATTATCAATGTCTTGACAAAACAATACATGCATATATCAATCACAAATCAAAAGTGTTTGTCCTTTCCCAGGTATTAATTGGTGATAAGATCCATCATGATGCAGACATATACTAATGGACACTCCAGCAGTGGCACTAACATTATCTGGAAACAAGGAAAACCTATTTAAACACAACGATGCTTTAAAGTCATTGTGTATTAACAGATGTGACCCACTTTTTTAAAAAAGTCCAAGTCCATATATTTGCAAGAGCGACAATTTTATCCTGTTTGACACAGTGATCTTCTTACACATACAGATATTCACTTGTAAGAGAACACACATTAGAACATCCCTGCAGTTAATACCAATATCATTCTGAAGGCACTCAAACACAATAATTTGTATAATTTCAATGCTTTAAGATCCAAACTTTTTGACAAAAATGAATTTAAAGTTTTACAATTCTTGTTTCTTTGATTTTGCATGAATGTAGGTAATTTACTAATATATACCCTCGTGGTACATGCTACACTAGTCTATGTACAATCCAATAATACAAAGTTTTCCAGTGGGGGTATATGAATTATCAAAGTTGGCACTAAAGAAGTTCCCATTCACAAGTACTAGATGCTCCAAGTCTTCCAACAAAGCAGGGGATGATCCTTCTGTTTGGTCATAAAATCAGTTGACTTTTCCTATCCTCCACCTTTAGACTGTGCCATGCTCCCCATGGTATTGGACTCCCACATTTCACACCATTTCTCAGCAAATCCTTCCATTTTCTATGGTGTACTGCTTGGAGTCTCTCAAGTCTTAACCCATTCCATACTATGGTCACAGGCCTTGGTCAGTGGTTCTGGCACTGCCTGGCAAGTCATGCTGCAGCTGCCCTTGTGGCAGCTGCAGCATGACTTGCCAGGCAGTGCCAGAACCACTGACTTAAGACGATAGGCATGTTGGTACTTGAACAAAAGCTCTTTTCATGAAGAATTTAAATATGCAATTGTTGTCTTAAATCTTGGTAAATATACGTAAATATCAGGGACTGGTATGGAATGAGTCAGGGGTTTCAGTACCAAGTTGGACACTCAGTAAATGGCATTCCTCAGATGTTTGTGTTAGGGATAACACATTATATGTAGTGTTAATTACGTCATATACTTGTGCATCTGTTCTGGATTATGCAGGCTACCCTTAGCTCTTATAATTGGTTGACTGTATTCAGCAATTTCCATTTACGGCGTGCCATAATAGAGGTAAATAAACATAACCTATTGATGCTTGTGGAACTGTGGTGTATCTCCTTACTTGTGCTATGATTTTCCTCCTGGTCTTATTTTCCCTAAAATTTACCTGAAATATATATGACTGAAATCTCCTCTCTTTCTGTTTTTGCCTGTCTGTTCTAATTTGTGCTGGTTTTATTGCCCTATGATGTGTTGCCAATCACTGGATTTCTGAACAGTCATTCGACATTGTTTTTTTTTTTAACCTTATTATTTTACATGTGAAAACATGAAGAGTGCTCTGCAGTTAATGTGCAGCACTGTGTCACCATTCTATTGTTGCAAGGTTTAGCATTATCACTAAAAGTATTGAATACATTAAAATATGCACCTTCACATAACAAAATATGTGCAGCACTGTGTCACCATTCTATTGTTGCAAGGTTTAGCATTATCACTAAAAATATTGAATACATTAAAATATGCACCTTCACATAACAAAATATGACTTTGGACATGCATTCTGTACCACTAATGCCAGTTCCACCTTAAAAGCAAAATGATCTTAATTGGCAATAAACTGAACATAAATGCCATAATGTATGCATGTTTACATGACAAGTCCCAGCAGAAAAGCTGACTGATGCCTTGAGGTAGCCTCATCATTGGTCATGCATCAACTTGTGTGAAATATGGCCATCCAAATGTGAATGGAGTCAGGGCACAATATTTAACTAAACTGTTTCCTTGCTTTCAGCATTTAACCTATTACAGTGCTAATTCTTTCTTTGATATCAGATGTCTTTTATTTTGCAGACGGATGAAAGAAACACTGAGTAATATCTGTGGCAACTTTGAAATCTCTAACATAATAAGGTGATGAAGTCACCACACCACTGCCATTGTACTTTTACATCCATTTCTTTTTATTGAAACATATAAGCATGGCCACTGATGCGAATCAGCAGATTCAAAACCTGACTGGCCATTTCGCCATTATAAGACTTTTTGTCATTGATCTTGCCTGTTTTTTTTTTTTCATGTCATGAATATGTGTAACACTGGCATAAATTGTACATTGGGTGTAGGCATTTTATGATGAACTAAAATGTTCAGTCAAAAGTAATCCATTTAGCATCACCGTGCACTAACAGGATGATATCGTATAGTGCTGTTTCATTACAATCCTGCTTTTTCTGATGGTATACCTTTGGCCAATAGGATAGAATATGCTTCTTTAACCTCAGCAGGATTTTTTCAACTTGATCAATCAGAGCTTGTGTTTCTTATAATCATCTGTAGAGCAGAAAGATGGCAAGGTGACTGCTAAACAGCTAGGCCACTAATGTGTCTGGGCTGGCCATGTGTGGGTCTCTTTTCACCCGTATTGCTCTTCAAACAGTTTATCTTTCATTGGCATCAAATGGAATTGTTTCCTGAGCCTAGTCAGAGGTGCTTGTGTACCAAAATGCCTTGTAAGTCACATGCTCATAGTAAATGGGCTTCTGCAATATTGCAGAAATGCATGACCCCGAAGTACGAAACTTTTGTGAAGCCTCCAAGCAAGTTAGTACTGCAAGCCTGAATGATTGTTGCTCTATTAAATCAACTAACAATTCAAAGGACAAGCAAAATCAGTGGGACTTTTGGGCAAGACTTCCATTGAATGGAACATATTCATTTTTTTCCTATATCTTCCCATCCAAAGATTAATTTTGAGAACAAATTAAATCTGTACATGATATAAAACCGCAGATAGCTCCAGGCTAATTATATTGAAGTGAAAATCCAAAGTGCCTAAATTATTTATCTCAATTAACTTCCTTTTCTTCTCTGACCTTAGTTGCTAGTGCTGTACTGAAGCCACAGCATAAGATGACCATCGACAGAGAGATGAGTAAAAAGGCCAGACTGACAGCACTCCAGGGCACCACACTGCAAGGCACACAGGCACTGGCAACACGGTGCCACCCTACAACATATTTACACCCACTAGTTCACATCTTGGAGGCTGCAGCAAACACCAGGACCATGCATTACATTCATTACAATGGGACTGATTCAGTTATAATCAGTATCATGTAAAAACATATTATAGTCATCATATATAGAATAAGTATTGATCATCTTATCACAACAGAACATCTTACTGGTATATTTTCAAGTCAGTATGTTCAGCAAGCAGTCAAGCATGTTTCTGAATTTACTTTTCAATATAAAATTTTCAGCCAGGTTTTGAAACTTCCACACATAATGTAAAAAGTTTGTAGAAATAATATGTTAATCTGATACTGTATGTTCCGGTTATTAAAATACATAAATCATATGGCGCTTCCAGTAACAATCTGTCCTTGTGGAATATGTTCATGTTCTTGTTCTTGACAATGATATATATGTACATCAAAGAATTTTTTAAAGGTGTATTTTGCTTTTCAAATGGAAAATCTAAGTTCTTCAGGAAATGTTTATTAAAAATGGCCCATCTAACATGTGAAATTTTTAGTACTTTCCGTATTAGTAAGTACTTACCTCTCAACCACCATTACCAAGACCTCCATGTCTGGTCAAATATGCCGACACAATTATGTGGGGTTACTCACTCGATTGTCCCATTGATGCCATCTCTCAGTCCTATGGATCTGGGGACTCCCAGTGTGCATGCTCCCTTGTTCCTCCTTGATTGGTCAGTTGACATCACCTGCAGGAAGGAAGCGGGGTGGTCGGGTGGGCTTCTCTGGTGGTAAGTATACTTACTAATACCATAATTACTAAAAAGTTCATGTATTAGTTACATATCGTTATCTTTCATCCACCATTGCTGATAGACAAAGGCATTGGAGGAGGGTACAATGTTATAGGCATACTGACCAAGGACTGCCAGGACTGACAATTAACCTGGGGGGAATCATTGGTCTGAGTCAGGTAAGGCAACATCGGAAGGGAAAACCTCAGAAGTATGTGGACTTGAGGCTGGCAACAGCAGAATAATGGGGAAGCCTGGAAAGCCTCCTTATACTGTACTGACCACCATAAGACTGCACTGCCCCTGCAATTGGTCTGCTGGCTCTTAGGCCTAGGGACATCGGGACATCTGCCAGATATGAGTCTAGAAGGTAGTCTTAGGCCTATTTTAGGTATGTGACCTATAGACTGCATCCCGATTCTAAACCACCAAGGATGCCATTAACTGGAAGGAAAGGCTAACAGACAAGTATCAGGAACCTATGCAAAGGAGCCTGCTACACTGGCAAGGGTGTACATGCCCTCCTAAAACACCACCACATTGTGCAAGTAGTGACGGCGAAAGTTGAAGATGATCGCCAGTGGCAGGCCCCTATCATATTGACAACAGGGACATTAATAAGGGCACACCAGGAGGCATTAAAGGCTCATACCTTGTGAGCTCTAGCCAAGAGTTCTTTTAAGGCTGAGGGCCTATTCAAAGCATTCTTGTAGACCTTGAAGATCATCTGCTTGATCCAAGATCATGTTTCGGCAAACTTGCTCCCTCTGAGGGTTACCCAGGGGCAAAAAGAGGGCAGACCTCTGATCCCTGGGTGTGTCTGTGCATGACAGATACCAGCACAGTGCACTCTCACAGGGCACAGGGCTCTTTCCTCAACAGGAACAGTCATATCCATAGCACAAAGGGTGAAACCATTAAATGCTGTAGATGGATCTGAACCACTTGGTTGTTTGCAAGGAAACCCAAATGAGGCCTCAGGGTCACCTGGGAGTGGTCAGGTGACCATTGGATTCGGTCATGTGCTGGAGTGTGGATCTCACTTCTAACCCCCTAAGCGAGTGTTAACAGATAACAAGTTTTCCACATCCAGTACTTGAGGTCCACTCCTCACGGGTCCTGTAGACACTGAATGGGCCATTTCTTCAACATGACTAAGACCAGCAGGAGGTCCCACAGGGACCTGCCTGTCAGCTGGTCTGTCGGTGTGGAAGGACACGATGAGCGCTGACAGGTAAGGATCGCTCCCAATAAGAATATATAAGGCACTTGCCAGGGTTGAGGAAATGGCTGATCAAAACCCCTCCATGTTTCTCGAGCTCTTGCCGAGGACCTCCCACTGGTATAGCAGGAAGTCAGCAATGTCCACGATGCAAGGAGACCATGGATGTGTTTTCTGAGTGGCGCAGCAATCTGAAAACACGTTCCAACAAGCCAAAATAACCATTAGAGAAGAGGATCACAGCCCCCCTCTGGCAATTCTATCTGCAACCAATTCTGAGAAACCTGTCATGGATGTGCCTTGTGACAACTGCTAAGCGTGGAGGTGGAGCAATTAAAGGCTCCTGTGGAACACGCTCGTCTGCGATTGCAATTTTATCCTGGTCGCCAGAGGCGACCAGGGTCAAATTGCAGTCATGGGTAGAGCAACAACTCTGTCTTTACCTGACCTCTTCTCAAGAGTTGGTCAGCCAGGACACTCTGTAGTCCTGAGACATGCCTCGGGGGGCATGCAGACGTTGTGTTCTGAGCATCATCATATAATGCATCTGGCCAGCTCCATCAGCTTCCAGGAGTGTGATTCATATTACAGGTTTAGGTGGGCGATCGGGGTCCTGTTGTGGCACATAACAAGGATGTGTTTGTGCTCCACTAGGTCCAGAAAGTAGAGGAGTGCTAGGCATATCACTTCCAGTTCCAATCAGCTTATGTGATGAGAGGAGACTGCATGGGCCAAATGACCGACACCATCTGGTCCTTCATCTGGACTGAGAAGAGTCCATGTACATGGCAAGTGGCACCTGCACAGGCACTAATGTCTGTCCCGACATGATGTTCTCTCAAATGGTCCACCAAAGGAGGTGCAGGCAGTCCTCTGGGTTGACCAGCACCAGGGCTTGGTAGCCGTGCTCCCTGCCCCTTATTTCCTGCAGGGCATGCTGGAATGAATGATGATGAAGGTGACCCAGCAGGAAATGGAGTCCATCAAGGACAGGGAGTCTAACACTAATAGGGCTTGCCACTGCCAAGGCGAGCAAACATCACAAGTCATGAATACCTTGAGCATCTCCCACCTGTCTTCCGAAGGGCAACAGATCGAGGTCGGCCAGCAGGTCGAAATGGATGCCAAGAAAGACAAAGATCTGCTCTGGCATTAGGCCGAACTTGGAGTGATTCACAATCAGGCCTAAGTGTCAACAAAGCTCCAGAATGATCTGTGTGTGATGCTGCAAGTCTATGCGCCATAGTGCCCAGATCAGCCAGTTGTCCAGGTACATTTGAATGCATACGGTGTTCTGGTGAAGCTTTGCAGCAACTGTCTGCACCAACCAGGTGAACACCAGAGTTGTGGCATGTGGAAGAATGCGTCCTTGAGGCGTCACAGGACATCGCCGATTCCTGGGGCCACAAGGCCAGCACCACCAACTGTAGGGTCTCCATCCTGAAGGACAGGACTTACAAGTACTTGTCCAGCGTTGACAGGTCTATGACTGGACGCCAACCTCTGTCCCGCTTGGGGACAGGGGAGGGTAGGTTGTACAACCCAGGCGTAACCAGGATCTCCCACCTGCTTTATGGCATTTTTGCTGCAAAGTTTCTCCACCGCTACTAGGAATGCCGAGGCTTTGGGTTCCTGGCACAATGGATGCCTGTCTTTGCTTAAGGGCAGCAAATAGCTGTATCTCAGGGTGTGCAAGATGAAAAAATCATCTGTAATGGACTCCCATTCAGCACCAAAGGCAGATAGACATCCACCCACAGGGCGCTCTGAGACGTCCGTAGTTGTGGCTGACGGCAGCTGTGAGACTGGGGGTTCCAGCAAGTAAGAGTCAGGAGCCTTGAGGCTTGCCCAACTTCTCCTCTTTACTGAACCCCTTGCCCTTCTCAGATTGTTTGCCGCTCTTCTTCGGAAAATCTGACACAGGAGTGGTCGTGGGGATTGGAGGGCAAGTGGGAGTGGTCTGAGAGCCAAGCTTTGGGGTGGCAGTGGTCAAGGATGAGAGCAACTGACCAGAGTCAGCAAAGGCCTTGGTCCAGGTTCATTTGGCAGAGCGAGCCTGAAGGTCCTACATCCATCGAACAACATCCGCCATCTTTCCTCCAAGCAAAGTGCTGGAGAAGAGAGGCCCTGTTCATGCTCTGCAAAAGATCAGATCAGGCAGCTTCTGACCCTGGAAGTAAGCCTCCCTGCATAACAAATGCAAGTTTGCCTCAAGCATACATGCCGTCCTAACCTGGTGATCAATCGCTCTTGACAAGGTTGTTGTGAGCAAAGTCACCTGATCGTGCCAGTCCCTGCCTGCCTCTGTGAAGCAGAGCACTGGAGGTCCTCCAAGAGAGACCTCAAGTCCTCCAAGGAAACATCAGATTCCCACGCCGTAAGCTTGGACAGAGCCCCTGGCATCCACCTTGAGTCTCCAGAAGGCATCGGCAAATGTGGAAACAGACTGCGGCTGAGCATCAAATTCCTCCCAATACAAATCCATAGCTTGGTCACCCAGCTGGCTCTGAATGAGGGCTTTGAGGTGTTCAAAGCCCTGGAGCAGAGCTGGGGTGCAGTGTTCTCAACAAGGTGTTTTAACTGGGCGGCTCCCCCAGTTACAATTCAAGGCAGCCCTGTCATCGTCACTGCCACCTGGCGAAAATTTACCAGTGCCTGGTAAAAAATTGCGAGCGCCTGGTAATTTATTTTGCTGCCTGATTGTATTTGCAAGCATATGAGGCTTTAATACGTCTATCCTAAGTTTGTCTTGTGTTGTAAAGTGTCAACAGATTGTCAGTACTGTAGTAAGTTTCGGTCTCAATTGCTAATTATGTTTACATAGTTTTCTACTAATAAGATAGCGTTGTCCTAAACGACTGTCCTGACCATAATTTATGATAAGCAGCCATGTGGCTGTACACACATGCGGACTGCGCACTTTCCGTCATGCTTGGGCTGTTTGAGTTATGATGGGTGACAAAGTGAAACCGGCAACTGTGGATACTAGCTTATTGCAATGGGGTTTCACCCGTAAAAAGCCGCAGGAATCAGCAAGAGAAGTTGAAGTAGAGTCTTTTTTCCATGCAGAATTGGGAAAAAAATGTAAGACAGAAACCGAAACTAAGACTGATGCAGCTGCTGCAACCAAGGCAATGAGCCAGATGGCAAAACATCGCAAGCCTGGCTACAATCCATCGTGGGCTTTCCAGTACACATGGCTGGATTACAGCAAAGATGAAGGTAAGCTTATGATTAGTTTTAGGTGTTATATCAATGAAATGTAAGTTAATTGTTTTTGTTTAAAGACATAGGCACATATTCGTAAAACTTGGTGCAGATCATACACGTGTAAAAGTCACGAGTTGAGAAGAAAATGTTATTCATTAGCCTATCGCTAAAGTTAAGTTTACCACAAAACTTGTGACAAGAAGTCGTGACTCCATCTCCATGCCAACAGCTGGTGCTAGTGGTGGATCTTTGAGGATAATGGCAAAATATCTGATTTAAAAGTCCATTTAACGAACTCAGTAAGCATTTACATTTAAATTTCCATCACAAGAATTGACCAAGCCGTCATTTTTTCACAGTGGAATATAGGCCAGTGCGGACGTGAAAGAGGACATCCACAGAGGTGTGCATTAATGCAGTTGAGCAGGGGGCAAATTTCCCAAGGAATAAACATGTATTTTTTTCAAGATTTACAGCTTTTGTCCACTAGAATTCACCAGAATGCACCATTTTTAATGCATTTTCCGGATCCCCGTAGCAGTGCTTCAGCCGCTCGCAATGGCACGCTCTGCATGCCATTGTTGTCCCCAAAGGTACCATCCAGTTAGAATTTTTTTCCTGTGGAGAACACTGGGGTGGTATTCATGGGGCAGAAGCAGGTTCTGAAAACCATGGAGCTTGGCCGCGCAGAGCAACAACAGTGGCCAGAAGCCATTGGCCAGGACCGCTGATGGATGAATCCGAAAGCAGGAACGGGCCCTCCTCATCGGTGTCGATGTCCAATAAGCAGGATGAGCCCCTGGTTTTGAACTCATCAGCAGTCGGCAGCATTTGTGGCTCCTGTGCTAAGTCCTGCAGAAGTCCCACCCACTCCCTCCAGGTGGAAGGAGCAGATTAATGCAGGTTGCGATGGAGACTGCAAAGACTTCTGTGGAAGACTTTGCTTCCCCATCGTGTGGTGTGGTGACAGACGTGCTTTTGTCACAAGTTGCTGCCTCACTGCCATTGGACAAAATATTTGTTTGACAAGACCTTGGGTCTCAGTGTCCCTCTTGGACCCAGGAGCTTGTGAAGAAGTCCATGGCTTTGGTGTTCCGGGACACCCGGACTTACCATCTTAGCGCTCAGATCTGAGTGTCCAGGAAATCTGCAGGGGTTCTGGAATGCTCGGACAAGAGACCATAAGCTTCCATCCTGGCTTCACTGACTTATGTGGTTTGGACTCAGAGCGCTCAGATAGGGAAGTCTGAGCTTTTGAGACATCCAAATGGCACTTAGCCTGACTCTTTTGCAGGGGACTCTGAAGTGGTGGGCTGGGGTTTCAGGTTTGGAGACAGCAGCCACCTCAGCTCGGAAGCATTCCACATGAGATCATCTATGCGGCTCTAGTGGAGTGGTGGGAGAAGACTCAATAGAGTCAGAGTCCAAGGCGCAACCCTTGGCTGCAATGACCTGCTGCCAGCGCCTAGCTCTCTCGCTTTTTTTCCGTGCCTGCTCATATATAGAGCAGCCACTTGTCGTGTCACCAACCAGAACAATTTAACCAACATGATTGCTCACGAGAGCACACTTAGCCAAGTTGCTGGCAACAACCAAAACAATGGTCATGGTTGTCCCAGGCTGCCATGAAATGGCTCAGTGAATCCATCTTCTGACCTTTTCCCAACAAGGGAGAAGCAGAAGTGGTTGCTGAAACACCAGTTACGTGGCTTGCTGCCAAGCAGCGATTCCTGGTGGGCACTGTCCTCCCTCTGTCTGCGATCTGATCGTTTAAATGCCATCTTGGAAATCTCAGTTTCAAGCCAACACGACCAGCTCGGCTTCCACAGGTATTCCTGGATCAAATATAAGCTATCCTGGTCTCCGAAGAGTCTAGGACTGCTAAGAAAGGATTTTCTGCAGAAGGGTAGGTGCGAGTGGGATCAGAACAGTGGTAGTGAACTGGAGCTCCCAACTCTAAAGACCACGCCAAAAAATGGCACTAAAGGAGGAAGGAAGAACAAGGGAACATGTGCACCAGGAGTTACCACCAGATCCATACAGGTATCCAAGAGATGGTGACACTGGGACTGCCAGGTTTTTGGAAACAATTGAGTGGCTAAAGCAACTCAGTTGTGTAAGGCGTATTGACCAACTCGGAGGTCTTTGCAATGGGATTTAGAGGTAATATTACATAACTTAAATACACATATTCATACCTTTAACTGAGTTTTTCCTCTTCCATGATCCACCAACAAATTTATACTTACATGTCATGCTATTTTGACATTAGTCCTGTTTGGCGATATCACTACATCATTTTTCAAAATAATATTGAATCATTTGGCGATATCATTAAATATTTAGTGATATCACTAAACATTTCGCGATATCTCAAAACTTTTAGTGATATCTCTAAATCATTTAGCAATATTGCTAAATCATTTAGTGATATCGCTACATGACTCAGGGATATCACTAAATGATTTGTCAAAATCTCTAAATCGTTTAGCAATATTGTTAAATGAATGAGAGATATTACATAATCATGTAATGATATCCATAAATGTGTATGATTTAGCTAATCTCAAAATGATTTAGTGACATTGCTAAATGATTTAGGGATGTCGCTAAATGATTTAGTGATATTGCTAAATCATTTGGTGATTTCGCTAATTTACATATTAGTGATATTGCTAAATCATTTAGTGATAGCGCTAAGTGTACTTCCTTTTTGTATTTTTGTCCAATATGGCTGCTGATTTGGAGGGAAGTATGCGCAATGGCTTCATCTTCCCAAAGTGTTCTGTCGAGAATTGATCATCTTCTCTGGCATTTTCAAGGGGTTTGTTATGCTACAAAGGCAATGAATGCTGACTATGAATTTTGTCAGCAAGCTTACCAGTTAGGCCTTCAGGTCCAAATGCTGGGTCCTTCGCACCACTAACTATACAGGTACAGTACAGTAACCCAGCATGCACTGATCACGTGTTTAGCTATATCGCTAAATCATTTGGCGACATAGCTATACATCTTATTTGGCAATATCTATAAATCATTTAGCAATATAACTAAATTAGTCAAGGATATCTCTTAATCATTTAGAGATATCACTAAATGATTTAGGGATATCAGAAATTGAGACCATTTACTGATATCAAATGATTTGGCAATATTGCTAAATGATTTAGTGATTTTGCCAAATAGGACTAAATGTCAAAATGGCTTACCTCACACTTAAATTGTCAGAGATATCACTAAATGATTTAGTGATATCAGAAATTGAGACCATTTACTTATACCATCAAATGATTTGGCAATATTGCCAAATGATTTTGTGATTTCACCAAGTAGGAGTTAATGTCAAAATAGTTTGCCTCAAACTTAAACTGTCAATGACTGTCTCAGGAAGTTTAAAGAAATCTGAAAGCAACATTCACTGCAATGGTTTATAAACTTTAATAAACCACAAATTAATATATGTTACATATTATTACAAATGCATATCATTCAGGGAATAATTACAAAAACTGATACGCGTATTACCAATGACCCTAGGCTGTCATTGACAATTCTTTTTTTTTTTTTTTTTTGAATAATTCAGCTGTTATACATTTTAAATACTGGTCATAATGAAAGGTGCAAGTACTAAGAAATTATATATGCTACTTTACCCAAAGACCCAAAGGTAACCTGGTCATCACTTGACTTGAGACATCTCTCACAAGTAGGCCCACCTGTGCCTGTGCTGCAGGTGTTATTTGACAGGCAGTTACTTGGGAAATAGCAGGGAACACAGGACTCTGCAGTAAACACAGGAACAAAGTTAGGACAAGTGTTGCGATTCAGTTTCCAGAATGAAAATTTATAAAGTAAATAAATCTGAACTTTTGGTGCTAATCAATACTTTCCCCAGCCGGTTGGTTGATAGAAATTTGTGATTCTAACTGCTGTTCTGTTAAAATCAATGAATCAGAATTCTAGCCATCCTTGGGAGCTGACAAACATAAATGTGCATTACCAATATGGCAAGCTTTTGCTGAGGAATTCGGGGATATGATGTGAAGCTGCAAGGCTTTACACAAGAGGCTGTAATCATTTGGGAAGCTCTCAAATAAACTGAAGCAATATGTACCAAGACAAAAATGCCACAACTAGGAAGCTATCAAGGAGGTTGTAACTACACCAGAATCTTGGAAGCCAGCAACCAGACCAAATGATTTTCCCCCTCTCCGCCATCTTAGCTGCCACTCTCTGGGTGAAAGCTACATAGAATCCACAAAGAAGTTCAAAATAGTTTTATTTTTACACATGTACACTAGTTTGATTCTGATCTTACAGATAATGCTGAGCTAAGAAGGGAAAAGTATATTTCAACTTGAGTATGATGTATACCTGTTGTGCATTCTGGTTGAGTTAGGCTGCATTGACAGTGAAACCCAGCAGGCACAGTGATACTCAGTGCTGAATTCAGCACAGTCCACATAAGAAGTAAACACCTGGTGGTCATCTTCATGGCTTCATCTAGCACTGCACACTTACTTTTGACAAGCTGATAATATCAGTTTGCTGTCTAATTGATGGAAAACAGAGTTTAAAATTATTTGGCAATCTAAGTAAAACATCAAACAACATGTCAATACTTAACTATAACCTTCCATTTCAAATTTTACACCAATGTTCCCCATCCAAAAAAAAACAAAACAAAACAAAAAAAAACAAACAAACAAACAAACAAAAATAAATAAAATGAAATAAATAAAAAAAAATAAAAATAAAAAAATAAATAAAAAAAGCAAACGGAATAAAAAAAATAAAATGCACGTCATCATGCTTCTGCGTATAGCTAGGGTGACAGAATATAGTATCAGCAGGTGGGGTTTTTTATTTACACATTTTCTGTTGCGGTTTTTAGCTCAGCTGAGCTTATAGGATGGTCAGTCATCCATCATGCATCCCTTTACATTTCACATTTTTGACTTCTAGTTAAAAAACGCCGACTAGATCCACTTCAAACTTGGCGATGATGTACCTTAGGCAGGTCTGTATCAAGTTTGTTCAAATAGCCATGCTTCAGTGATTTTTTTTTTTTTTTTTTAAAGATTTTTAATGAATTATTTGTTCATTTTTTGGCTAAACCTCAAAAAATCTTCTCTGAAACTAAAAACCAATTGTTTCAAAATTGCATTGGGACACTTCCGGGGGCTACCAGACCTGAATTTGGTCAACAGATGGTGTTGCAATTTGGATCCATTTTTTCCTAAAAAATTGTGTGTTTTTGCTCTAAAACCTTCACTCAGATTGCTCTGAACTAGGTGAGAATGCAGCTTGTTGGTCGGCTAAACAAAGTTGCTCACTAGGTGGTGGTACTCTGGATCCCTGATTTTTAATAACTTTTTAAATTCAGTTACCTGTCTGCAAATGCACAGATTCCTATTGATTACTGCGTGAGTCAAGGGTATTACAATGGAAATTAACAATTGTGACTCCTCCAAAACAGTCTACCACATTCACTTTGAACTTGGTGGGGGTGTACCTTTGGTGGTTCTCTTTCAAGTTTGCTCAAATGGTCATTCTCCTGTGATTTTTATACTTATAATTGTTTGGGGGTTTTTTTTTCCAATTTTTTGGGCAAAATCTTAATAAATCTTCACCGAAACCACAAGGCCAATCACTTTGAAATTGTACAGGAGCACTTCTTTGATCAACAGGAGGTGCTGCAATTTTTTCTCCTTTTGTTTAAAATTTTTGGGGTGTTTTCACATTTTTTGACTTCATCTCCAAAAATGTCGCACAGATTGTTGTGAAACTCTGGAAATGTAGCTTGTGGGAGGGTTAAACAAACTTGTTCACTTGTGGTGATACTCTTGTTTCCTGATTTTTAACATTTTTTTTTATAATTTGGCACATGCTACTGAATGCAATCATTTCTGTTGATTACTATACAATTCAATGTGGAATGCGATGGAAATTCACATTTTTGACTTCTTTAAAACCATCAATCACATTAATTTCAAAGTTGGTGCAGATTTATCTTAGGTGGGTTTCTACCAAGTTTGTGCAAACCGTCATGCTTCAGGTATATTAAGATTTTTTACAAATTATTTTGTTCATTTTTCAGAACAGTCTTCACAAATCTTCTCTGAAACAGCCAAGCCAATTGCTTCAAAATTGCATAGGGACACCTAATTTATTCAACAGGTGGTGCCACAGTTATTAATTTTTTTTTTTTTCAAAACATTTGTGCATTTTCACTTTTCTTGACTTTTTCTCCCAACCAAAAGTTGGATCATCTTCACTCTTACTAACAATATATTTGAACTTGATCTCCACAAAAATTTGTTCACTACATGGTAGTGCTGTCATTTTCTGATTTGGTACAGAGTGTCAAAATTTGGCAAATTAATAGGGATATATGTTCATGTTAGCAACTGTGATGATGGTCTTAAACAAGGGTGACCTTAATATTACATATATTATGAAGTTCACATGAGGGACCACTTCAGTTTGTGCATGATAGGTACTAAGCTGGGCACTGGACAGTCACAGTGCTCTAGTATTTTAATAAGCCTGAGGATTGATGTGTATATATGCTAATTCAATTAAAAGCAAACTTTGATAGGTTGTCCTCCAATTCATACAAACTAAATTAAGCTGTACATGATGTAAATATATATATACATATTAAAGCAATTTTTGCATTTCAGACGTGACCAGTTTCAGCATTTAAAGGCACTAAATTGTCAAGCTTCAGTCCCTCTTTTTCTGATTGTCAACTGGACATCAATGTATATAGAAGATGAGATGAAGCAAATAAAAATTAAAGGTGATAATTTAAAAGATAGGATAAATTCATAAGAGTCTAACAAAGAAAATATCAAATATTTCATTCTTTTACAGCACAGATGCTCAGTTCATTAGCTACACCAGACACAATAATAGCAATATAACATATACAACACTTTTAAAGCTTCCCGTTTCTGATAGGCCTATTTTCAGATGCTATAAAAGTTAAAACTTATCTGAAAATGTAGTTGAAAATATTCTTCTTCCAAGTTGTACAGCTTTCCTTTTTAGATATTTTAAACATCTGCTTTATGAAATTTGTTTTTTGTTGGAAATTTTCACAAATTTGGAAGAAAGCTCTGGAAAACTTTGCAATTGAAGATACCCCCCCCCCCCCGTTCAGTTATTTTATTGATATTGTTAAATATTACAAATCGTGAATCAAGACAAGAGGTATTGTGATGATCTTTCATTTAGCAATCATTAAATTTGTGATAAATATTTGCTTATGATTGTGATTCAATAAAGCTGTGATGAATTATTGGAAATAGGAGGCTAGCATATCAGAAATGGAGGGGGGGGGTGTCAAGCATATATGTATGACTATTTACAAGAAACATAGGCCTGCATAAATGTACAACAGGCTTATCAATTCAAATGAACAATGAAGACATGCTTGTAAATAAATACTGGGAAGTTTATATGTAGGCCTACAATTTACAAACTCAGTCAGTGTATGTACACGTTTGTTTTGTGGGATTTGCCCTGATCAGTGTGTTCCATTTCATAATGATCTTATAAACACATAAATGTCATGAACAGAGCAGTAATTTTGGGGAGGACCAGGAAGAATGTGCACGTTTTTACAGTCCAATCGATAAAAGCACAAACCGAGGATAGGTACATCGACCATAAAATAAATATGTGTGCGTGCGTGTGCGCGCAGGTGCTAGACATAAATATGAATTAATAAACCGGTACAGTAAAGTCTCTGATAGGCCAAAATTTCATGCTCAATATTAAGGCTTGCTCCTGTATGTTTTGCAGTCAGCACATTACATGGCCATGTTGGCGTCTTGAAAACTTATTAGCATATATGGATTCAGTTTAGGGTTTATGCACGCATCTGTCTGTGACTACGCCTATTGATGCAAAAAGCTTACCTTCCTGACCGAATTCAAAGTAAAACTGCTTTGCAAAATTTCACATGGCGCCCCCTTGTGGACGAGAAGTCAAAAGCTTGGTTGCTCAGACAGTGTGGTTCCCTGCTCACGACAATGCCGGCACCAGCAAGCCGGATCGGGGGCGGGGGTGGGGGGTGGGGGTGGGAAGAGGGAGTGATGGAGGTGTCAATCGACACCCCCATCAGTGCCAAAAGGTCCAATAATATCCACCACCACCACCACCACCCAAAAAAAATTAAATAAAACAACAACACCAGATAAAACAAAAGCAACAACAAAAACGGAAATTTATGAAGAAAGAAGGTAAAGCGTCTTTAATATTTAGGACTAATAATATTGTTACTCGCTGCATACGATCCGCACAATAATTCATTGAACCAAGAGTACTCTACTTATTCTGTTTGATATTAGCACTTTAAAGAACGGGAAAAAATCATTTTATATTTTTCTTATTTTTTCAACATATGTGAAGAACCCGTTTAAGGTCCATTTTTCGCGTAACCCTCTTCCTGCTGGAAAGCATACTATTGATTGTAAAAATATCCCACCAATGAAAGAAAAATGTTGGACCTTTTAATTTGTTTTCAACCGTTTTTGTTGGACCTTTTGTTCCTGTGTTTTGGATGTGAAACACCTCTTTTTCATTCCTTCAACAAAAGAAAGGTACTCATTCAGTTCTGTCTGAAAGAGCATTTCTGAAGCCGGGTTTGATGTATGAACAAAACTAAACGGCAATAAATGAAATAAACGGCAATAAATGAAATAAAGGTCGAAGAAAACAGAAAACGCCGAGGCTCAATGGGGTCAATTGGACTTCAGCGTTTTCCAGCGTATGTAACGCGCTGGGAAACGCATTAATACGCTGAAATGATCAATTTAACGCCGAAACCAGTTAGGCTTACTAGTTAGTGCTTGTTATTCCAGTATTGACCTGTGGTGCAGAAGTATGTGGTAACAGTGATAATTCCTTGTTAGAAAAACTACATTTTAAATTTCTTAAATTGATCCTTCATGTAAAAAAATCTACACCAAAACTGTATGGTATATACGGTGAATGTGGGCTTTTGGGTTTAAACATATTTATTGAAAAACAATCGAGAGACAGGGTACTATATTAATCCCTCTTGTACATGAAAAGAAAGATTGGTTGCACAATTCATAATAATGAAGGGCAAGATCCATTATGTAGGAATACAGTACATAACTAGGACAGATAGGGTAGCAATGCTGTACATGGTTAACAAGGACGTCACCCGACGCCGTACAGATATAAACTGAAGTACGTCTACCAATAGTATACATCATACATACAATATAATAGGTCTAGTTACTTTGCTCCTATCCGATATAATACAACATAAAGCTTTAATTTACTGCTCCAAGTATGCTCGTAGCTTTATGTAATTCTGAACAGCTTCGAAAATAATTTTGTTTTGTTCCGTAGTGCATGTTTTAGAGCTAAATAATAGATTTGGTTTGCGAAAGGGGCATAGAAGATGATTATGCTGTGTAACAAATTTCGGTGTGTGGTATACATATTACACACGCAAAAGGAATGGAAAGAGTGTTCATTACGATTGCCACAGGCCTGCACACACAGAAGAGTCTAATACCTTTTTTTTAAACAGACAATAATTGAGCTTCCTGATTCCCTTGCGCGAATGAGCATGAGATGCAGCAAGCCTTCTTCCACCTTGATGATATAATGGGTTGACCGATATGATGTCACGATTTAAGCTGGGTTTCCATGTGCGCGAATTGCGTACTGCGGTTTGCGTACTGCGTAGTGTGTAATAATTGATTGACTTAAAATTAACTACCCCATTTCCATGTATGCGTAATGTGGACCAATGATAATTTTAACTTAGCATGGTTTGAATATGCCATCAATTACACTTCAAAGACCAATATCTTCAAAATTGGTCCAGCAACGTAAGTACTATGAACATTTGTTTTTAATTATAGACTCGTAAAGCATAGATTTGAGATGGAAAATACATGCTCACACTACCATTAAATGTCCGAATACAATTGGTTAAATTAAGAACCTGTAACTCAACTCCTGTGAATAGTCTAAGATATGTAAATGTGGGGAGAGAAGAGAGAAATTGTAAGTTATCTAACTCTGATGGGGTAGGAAATGAGTTTCATAACTTCCTTTCTTGTACCTTCTGTCAAGAGGAGAGGAAAATATATTTGAAGAGGTATTTCTATGTTATAGTTAGACTATTGAAAAGTGTGGTCTAACACACCTCCGAGCGGTAGCGAGGAGGTTGGTTAGACCACACTTTTCAATAGTCTAACTGACTTCTACCATCTGGCCTTGCACTTGGATCACATAGATGGTCACAGCATGACCACATGCTCTACTCAATGTAATGAGTGCAATAAAAACTGATGTGGTGATCAACACTAAACCCAGCCATTTCTATCCAATCTCCCCAATCTTGACCAGGGCAATAAAAACAAATTTAATTTCCTATGTTTTGCAAAAATAGAATAGCGCTCATTCTGTAGAACATTGTGCAAGCATCAACAAGCAAACACTGGCAGCCATGGAAGAAAATTATGATCTTGACTCTTTCATGAAAATTCAAACACAGCAGTTGTTATAGCAAAGAGATGAAGCACTGGAGGCCAAAAATCCACGATTTAGGGTGCCAGTTACACAAACACAGCTTCTGCAGTTGAACCAGCTAGATGAGAAAAGTGTAAAGGCAAATGAGACCACACGGTCCCTTACAGCGGACATCAGGGGCACCCTGCCGACAGGCCAGTCTGGTCCCAGGGATGATCAGCTCCCTCCTCAAACAGACCCACTGGGTCAAGACACCACTGAATGTACCAATGAATGGAAATTACACTTCTGAAAGGAGTTAACACTGTAATGATAATTGAAGCTGGACGTTGTGTGAAGGTCACCCTTCTGGATTGATATCCTTTCACACTTACTTCTCCTGGACCAGATACAGTTTTATGGGGGGGGGGGGGGGGTAATTCTATGAGGACTCAGCTGTTTAATCTTGGAAAAACTGTAGGTTGCAGTAGTGGTTAGACCATAGATTTCTAGCCTTCTGATTGGCCAGTAGTAGGTCAGTATGGTAGAATAATCTGTTTAATTATGTCACGTATGGGAAGCGTTTTTTCAGCTGTGAGGGTGCTAAACTATGGAACCACCTTCCCAGTGATATCAAACTAAGTGAGAATATAAAAATATTTAAACAGCAGATAAATAAATGGCACGGATGTAAAAGTTTTCTGTGTACCTGAAGGCAGAGTTTACAATATGCTTGTTACGTACAAGAATGTTTTTAAATTTCTAATATTTACGGGTGTATTTTATTTAAAACTATTTTATACGTTTGTGTTTTACAAGGTGTGTATAGTTATATCTTCTACTGTTAGTTATTGTAGCCAGTCGGCATAAGTAGCCTCTGGTTAATGTTCTTGTACCATACCCGACTTTAAATAAAGATATGTCTATGTCTATGCCTATGCCTATGCCTATTGCTCACCTAACGTTTTGAAAATTTCTGAACCGCTGAATACCACAAATGTATTAAACCTGATGACATCTGTAAAGTTTATCAAAGTTTTCAGTAGTGTTCTTCAATGAGGTACAAATATCAGTTTTTGTGCTCGTATTGTTAAGGTGCTACATTACATGTTGACAAAAGTTATAAATCCCCAGATGGTAATCTCTTTCAACAAGTTATCCATAACTAAGATACAATGTATAGTATATTTTATCTCGGTTAGCGTGTGCAACAATTATTCCATAACTGATACAGGTCTTTACTCTATACAGTAGCGTCCTTCTCTGTTTCGTCACTATTGTACTATTACGTAATGTTATCTTGCATATAGTATGACAATGTCCCGCACCATGTTAGTACTATGTAGACATCTCTTTATCTAGTCACACTGTAGGTACATTTTTATGTCATTTCTCAAATATCCTTGGTGATGGTTTGTCACCATTTTTTTTGTCTTATATCATACATACTTTGTCATGATTACTCTTGTACCCCTTCACAGGTTTTTGAGTCAATAAACTTAAACTGGAACTGGATTGGTGAACCAGTCCGATCAAAAGTGACATGCAAAAAAATTGGCTAGTTTTCTTAACTCATTGCGTTCGCTTGACTGATTTGTATGCAACTTTTAAAGACGCAATGGAACGTTCTAGTTGGTGATGTAAAATAAAATATCACTTTAAAGGAAAAATAAAAAGCAACAGAGTAATTTCAAGATGCGTTCTCTAAATTAAATACAGTGGTGGGTATATTATACAGAGAAAGGGGATGACTTCAGCAGACCCAACATACTCGAAAACTTATATGTCTGAAATGGCTGCTAGTATTGTATTCTGTTGCCTGCTAAACATCCGTTCTTGGCGGTCGCTGGGGGCCAACATAGTGTATCGCCCCCAAGAAAGTCTGCTTAGGAGGCAATGTATTCTGCCACCTCATGATAATTGCAATGACAAAGGTACCTGCCCATTAGGTAGCCACGAGTTTGTGGCATGTTACCTGGTTAACGCCAAGCAGCTGCCCGGTTCCAACAGCATGTTTAAGACACTCATAGTTTTGTGGCATTTTTGATATGTGATTTTCACTTGACTGAACGTTAACCAATGGCAATGTAGCCATAAACAAAACAATTTAGTATGACAAGTTGTCCGTCGATGGTTTTCGAATACTATGGTGCAAAGACAGACGGGTAGATGTAAAACTAAGATGTATCAGCATAATGAAGCACGATGTGGCAAAACGTATCCAATCTGTATGAATCGATACGTGTAGCCTTAAACTTAGGAAATATGGTTTATTGTGTTCACTGATTACGGGCAAAGTGTTATTTGACCGAGAAACGAAAATATATGATCGCCTTGGAAATTAAGGAGCACATTTATTCCATTATGAAGAGGAAATCAAGAAATTCATGCAACACGCTGACAAATCATTAAAATTACGAAGTGCCTGAAATAAGAATTGTATGTCTGTGTCATTAATGCAAAGAAATTTTTCTGATATAATTCTTTCGTATCGTGTATGAACAGGCAAATGATTAAAACAAAAAACAAAACAAAACAAAACAAAACAAAACAAAACAAAAAATAACAAAACAAAAACAAAACAAAACAAACCAAAAAACAAAAAACAAAAACAAAAAAAAACAAAACAAAACAAAACAACAAAAAAACAAACAAAAACAAAACAAAAACAAAACAAAAACAAAACAAAAACAAAAACACACGAAAAACAGAGAAATGGAGCAAATGAAGAGACTACAAATTGAAATAAGTTAAAGGTTCAGCTCCTTCGTCTTCATTAATGCATGTATATTTGAAACCAGTAATGTTTTTTTATGCAATCACGATGAATTAATCTTATTTTTGTACGCAAATAAATATAAAGCTGTAAATATAAAACAACCAAGAATTATTAAGAGCTTTAAGGGGCATAAACAAAATGTAACCATCCAAAATCACCCTTACGATGTGATTTGATGTCAACGAGATTTCACATTTTCCATTGAATTTGTAAAGACAAAAATATTAACAAACCAGAGTTTTTTTTAAAATGTATTTACAACATTTGGACCAAAAGCAACCGGTATGTTTTTCAAGGTTAAAAACAAAAGAATGCAGAAACAAAAGCAAAAACAAAATACAAGCACGACAATCTCCTGTCAAAAGTTATACTTTGTATTTGATGTCATATAACTTACTAACTATTGGCTCGACCACCCTTAAATTTTAATTCCACCATGGCATGGCCCTATTTGTAAAACTGAAAAATGCAAATTAGCAGCAACAATAACGGACTTGTACACATTTGTGATATACCACACATGCAACAGGCCATGATCTGTCACCAGCAGTCATTTACATGTATATGCCCAGGATTTTGTTGTTTACACTCATGTCAGACGTGACACTGTAATGCCACCATGTGGTGACCATTTTGTCATCAGTCCATGCTGTAGTGTCAACAGTAATCCATGAATGAATCAAAGTTGCAATAAAAAGTGTATGCTCCAGAAAACTATGTAGTTTCTCACTACATGGCCAAATTTTGTTTCTTTGTTGACTCTTGTCATTTTGTTTTATTCACACACACACACACACACACACACACACGTACGTACGTACATACATATATATGCATATATATATATGTATATATATATATATATATATATGTATATATATATATTTATATTTATATATATATATATATATATATATATATATATATATATATATATATATATGTATATATATATATATATATATATATATATATATATATATATATATACTTTTTTTATGCTGTATGACATTTTTCTTGTTACCAGCAAATCGTTTTTTCATTTTGATCCAGTGGTTATTATGTCTGTGTGCCAACACAGACATATTTGTTTTTCTAGGAATTCTTTCTTTCTTTACAGGCAAATTTGTCCGACATTTCATTTGGGAAGTATTATACGTAAAAACTCCAAACTTGGCATGATTATACTTCCATTCATGAAGTCTTGAGTTTTTGTGAAGAGGTACAACAGTTTTGAAAATTATTCAAATTAGGGCCATTTGAAAATTTAAATCTCGACATATTCAAAACTATAATAGGTGCAGGTAACCAATCCAAAAATTATGTGACCTCTTAAGGCCAAAGATATAGGTCATTTGGACCCCTGAAATTTTTATCTAGCCATAACTTGGTCAATTTTTATCCAATTTTGATCATGTTGGGCTCAAATTGTAGCAATTATAACACTGCATATTTTTGTATTTACATATGACCTCTAAAGGTCAAAGGTCAATGCCATTTGGGTCTTTCAAAGTTTCATCCAGTCATAACTCAGACCATTTCCATTCAATTCTAACCGTGTTAAACTCAAATTGTAGGTATAGCAACAGTGCACATTTTTGTAAGAACCTGTTACCTTGAAAGGGCAAATGTCAAGGTCATCTGGCCCTTTGAAAGTTTTATCTTGCCATAAATTGGTCAATTTTCATCTGATTTAGTTCATGTTGGGCTTAAATTGTGGGTATTGTAACACAGTAAATTTTTGCAATTTACCTGTGACCTTCAAAGGTGAAGGTCATTTGGACTGTGAAATTTCCATCCAGCCATAAGCTTAATGGAATGTGAAGTACCAAAGGACAAAAGTTGTTACATTTAATATTTACAA
The DNA here is from genome assembly GCA_964020975.1 of Hermodice carunculata. Classification (NCBI taxonomy): domain Eukaryota; kingdom Metazoa; phylum Annelida; class Polychaeta; order Eunicida; family Amphinomidae; genus Hermodice; species Hermodice carunculata. The sequence goes on from OZ026630.1 coordinate 29,272,952, forward strand.
CTTTAGAAGGCACACAGAGAGATTTGCTTTGAAGCAAATCTTCTTTTGTAGTTTTACCTGAAATGTTTTCTGTCAAAGGCTTTGACAGAAAACATTTCAGGACAAAGCTTTTCCAACTTTGAATCTGAATGTAAAATGCAACAACTTCCCTGTCTTGACCTTCCATCCCTCCCCCCCCCCCTTCTTGGCACACAGACAAATTTGCTTTGAAGCAATTTTTTTTTTTTAGTTCTTGTTGCTTAATCTTGTCTGTATTTCATAAGGTGTACAACTAATAGTTCACATTTCCCCCAACATAACTATAGTTACACATATGTATATGAAAGAAACAAGAGAACATGGTGAACAAAACCACGGCGCGCAGAGTGCCACTGCGCCATCTTGCCATGATTATTGGAACTGCTTTAGCACGTGCCAACTCCTCTCACACAGCGACACTAATGGCGTCGACCGGCAGTACAGATTTCTACTTGCGGTATTATGTTGGCCACAAAGGAAAATTTGGGCATGAATTTCTTGAATTTGAATTTAGACCTGATGGTAAGTATATAAAAATAACTTGTGAATGTTAGATATTTATCTTGCCCCTAAAACCTGATGAACGTGGACCTACAACGCTGTTGGAAAGAACATGTCCAAAGGCAAAGCGGCGGGTGAAAGCCAAGCAGATCCACATGTGCTTAAATTTTAAGTTACAGTTGACACAGGGCGCGTTAACCCAGTTGGTTACACTTTAGTGGTGGTTAAAGCATACGAACAGATGGTTAAATTGTGTAGGAGGTAGAAGATGTAGCTTGTCATCTCTTAGTTGAATAGTTTCAACTTTCATAGCCATAGGAACTGGATATGGTCATGGTAAAAGAAACTAGAGCTAGTAACAAAGGCCAGTTGTGGGAGCTTATAATTAATTTAGAATCCACCACCGATTTCCAGACGGAATAAGGCACTAAGTACTGCAGAAAATCACTGAAGTGTCACGGCAAGTGGTGGATTCTGAAGAACAGCCGATCCAGGGACTAGTTCTAAAGGATAGCCCAGTTGTGTTGTGTACTAGCTATGTGTACACGGTGTGAACTGGTTTTCCTGTTATTAAACTTCAGTGGTGTGAGGTGTGCGTAATGCTTGTTTCATGGTGTGAAATGGTTTTCCCTTTATTAAACTTCATAGGTGTAAGGTGTCCGTAATACTTGTATTCACCATGATGCAACAGCCAAGACTGAGTTTGATGAAAATAATATTTGTTTGCAAACTCCTTTACCTGTCCTGTTAAATTTCGGGTGTTCAAATGACTGATTTACACACATTTGCACCCTTAACGAGTTCAAACCGGTACAACTAAAAGGCATGTGTCCACGCACAGCAAGACACATTCTGGAAATTTGAACATTTTAGAGTGTGACAGACCATCTAAAGACCTTCAACAAATTAAGCTGTCAATTTTCGACACATTTCATGCATAACTTGACACTGTGATGAGGACTCGGGACAGGCTTCAATGTCCATGTACAGGTTTCCATTTGTGGCTGCTAGGTAGTTTATACTGACTTGTAGCCTTTTGCAAAGGAATTAATCAATGCCCTGTACACTATACTATCTAAAGCACTGACCTACATAATGTTTGTGGGTACAACCATGGAGGAATTATTCATCCATGGTACAACAAACATGAATGGGAGTATGTACTGTACATGTGTATTTCTAGCTAGGTAGATATATCATGGTCTGAGTTGATTTTGAAAAGGAGGACAGAGGATGGAAAATCAGTGGACATGCTGCTCAATAGGATAGTGCATATATATAGTATACTGTTTTGTGACACTTTGTGGATATCCTGGTACCTACATATTACAAGGTCTTGTTATATTTGATCATGTTACTTGTGTTAATTTCCCTAACCCCAAAACATCTTACCAGATCTTATAATAGTCTTTTCACCCCAGGCCTTTCTCTTATGCTAATGAGCCAGCTACCAAATGTCTTTCTAGGTCTGAATATGTTCTTATCATCTCATTGTGCTAATGAGCCGGCCACTGAAACTCTTACCTGGTCTGAAAATTGACTGAGTGACTCTGCTGCTTTGGCTTATGGTCATAGCAAGGCTTGATTTCCTCTTACTCGGTCTTACCCACTTTTTCTTTTTCTGACTGGGCAGGAAAAAGATCTTAGACCATCTTAAGAGCCTTAAATAAGATACCATAAGACTAAAGTAAGAACGAAAGTTTGCTTTAAGATGTTTTCTGGGTTCTTAATGAAAGGAAGCTATCATCAGGTACAAATTCTACTTGATAGTGAGGTGACTCGAGACCTTTTGTGCCAAGGGTCCCCTTGGTATAAGTCCCACTGTGGCCACAGGGGGGCATTATATATGAAGTGCATCGCAATTGAAAGTTACTGACAATGTATTTATGTCACACATTATGTTGTCACCTTGCACCCGCTTGAACAAGTATGTGAAAACATGTGCCTTAATGTCAGTTACATGCATGTTGTATCCTGATATAGTGTGCACATGCAAACTGCATTAACGGTGTCTGATGAGTTATGTGATGTAACGAAACGAGTCAGACCAGATTAAAAGCAAGTTCACAGCTATGGGCCTTGCCTAGTGTAATTTGCTAAAGTTATGGATAAACACAAAAAATAGGGTTGACGTGAAAGCACATCATTTAAAGGGAGGCTGCGGTGGTTATTTTGGGCAATTTTACCGTTTCAAATCACAGTTATTATCAAGGATAATATTTTGATCATTTAATGACTGTCCAAATGTCCAAAAAACAATTTTTCCATTATATCCCCCCCCCCCCCCCCCGAGAGGCCACCCCTCTTATAAGGCCACTTTTTGGCTGCATTCGGGGTAGCCTTATAAGAGGGGGGGCCTCTGTATTAGAATTTTTAGTACAACATGATGAACGTCACTTGCAGCGAAAGACAGGTACCACTATAACATCTTTGATGAACATGGTAAATGTACGTTGCATGTACATGTATGTCAAAAATAGCTCTGAAGACAAAACCACTCCTGGTTGCTGGCTCCTAACTGGAAGACAAAACTTTCACATGGTGGTATTTATGTCACATATAAAACATTAAAATGTATAAATCTGGATGAGCACCGCTTTTGTGTTATGTTTAGAAACAGATCTACCCGAATGTAGAGAAATGAATGACACTAATTTTAGAAATTTGGAATCAAACAATGAGAACTTTGTCACAAGTGTGATTTTTGTTACCCTAAAAATCTCAGAACATGCAAAATGTGCGTTAATTACTAAATTTGACCCTTTTGAGAGTGAAAATAGCTGATATTTTATTTGGTTGAAAAAGAAAGAAGTTTGTATTTTTTTTTAATGTTTAGGATATGAAGACTGCGCAACTGGCACAAGTTTTTAGATTGAACATGTAAGTGAATTTCTGAATTTTTTATCAAATATTTAATCTGACAGGTATTTTTAAGGGAATTTCAGGCACCATTTCATAACAATATAATGATTCCTTGTTGTTTTATTTGTCTTTCCAGGGAAACTTAGATATGCCAACAACTCTAACTACAAGAATGACACAATGATCAGGAAAGAGGTATGATATATCTGTATATAGGATTGTTTAAGTTAGATAAGATGTGCCCCTGGGAATGAAACGACTTCAAACGAGCATCACTTTTTCGCTATAAAATACCAACATTTTGATACAAGCAAATTAAAAGTATGTTTCGTAAGGGCCTAGTCCATAAATTTTGAAAATAATTGAACTGTGAGTATCAATGCTGCACAAACCGAAGGAAATCCTAACAAGTACTGTATGGACATTCAGTGCCAGAAATGTAAAACAAACCCCATGATGACACGTACTCCTTACTTTGAAAGTTTTCAAATCATAAAGCTCTATTTTGTTGCCAACTCTGAGTTAATGTTTCAACACAATGGGTCAAATTTGTGACATTTGAGTAAACACTGTCAAATTTGAGTAATTTTTTGACGTTGAGTAAATGTACACTTATGCATGTCAAAAAAAATGAAAGTCATTAGCACAGAAATGTGTTATCAACGTATAATGCTTTTTAACCTGATTATAAATACAATTAGGCAAACTTGTAACTGTTGTAGGTAGCTGCTTGCTACCAATAGCCCCTGGGAAGTTAACCTAACAAAAGACATGTAAGCCTAAAAAGTCTGAAAAGTGAATATTAAAACAGAATGATGCCAAAAAATAAAATTAAGTAACAAAACCGGCAAGTTTAAAATCTTTAAAATTATTGAAGCCAAACTTTCTAACAATCTCTGGATATTAAAAGCAATTTGTAGGGCATGTCAGAAAAGAATGAAAGTCATTAGCTTTTAAGTTCAAGAAAATGTAATCAAAATATCTTTCTTCTTAACCAGATATCAAGTACAATTAGGCAAATGCAAGGTTGTAACTGTCTCATGTATATTTGAGGTCATCAGAAGTTGGATTATTTGATTCAGGCCTTGTGTGAAATCACCTGGTCATTGTGCCATTGCAACAAGACTAGCTACATTTAAAGACAACATCAACTAAACATATAATTTGTTAGCTGTCAGAAGTTGCATGCTGTGGCATATAGTAAAGGAATTTCAAGTTGTTTTGCATGGGCAGTAAGTCTGTGGTAACATACTAGGTATCCCTGAGCTCATTGTTATATCTCGCAAGTTATATAATTGTTTCAGGCTTATGTACACAAATCAGTGATGGATGAGTTGAAGCGAATAATTGAGGACTCCGAAGTGATGCTTGAAGATGACAGTCTGTGGCCACCTCCAGACAGAGTAGGCAGGCAGGTTGGTAGCACTTAGGTCAGGGTTCAGCCTTTGTACAGGGTGTCTCAAAAGTTCGTTCACCCCAGTGGTCATTGTGTTTGTTTGTCTGTCTGACAAGTGGGACACTCCTGGTCAACCAGGTATGGTGTGGTTGTTTATTCAGATCACTTCTCCAGTCGCAGGTTATAAATATCTTGCTTGACCACTGTATTGATCATTTATTGAAAATCGATGGAACATGTGTCAAAAAATGGCTGGGAGGAAATCTGGATAGGCCACATTTTCAGAGTCTGAGCTTCATACACAAGCCATTGCCCTTCAAAATGCTGGGAAATCCTGTCATATTGTAGCCAGACTCCTAAGCAGAAGTGCACAATGGGTTAACAGGGCTAGAAATAGGGCTTATCCGCTTGTCCGTACTAAGTGAAACTTGTGACGGACAAGTAAAATTGCCAATGCACTTGTCCAAAATTTACATACAGTTCAATTAGAATTTAAGACTCCACTTGTTTGGCGGACAAGTGAAAATTTTTCCTTATTTCTAGCACTGAGTTAAGAAGTGCTGGCAGCGACACAAGTTGGAAATTCTCTCCATGATAATCCTAGATCTGGACGTCCATCAGGCTTGACTGCCAGGGCAGGGCCAGAATTTCGGCAAGAATCCGAGAATCCATTTTCGTAAAGATTCTCCTGAACTTGTCTTTCTTTGAAAAGAAAACTAATTAACAAAAACCCAAATAGATTCTCACAAAATTTTGCAAAAGTCTGGCCCTGCCGGCCCAAGAAGGTGATCCGTAAAGCCAAGGGTAAAAGACATGAGTCTTGCCATCGACTAAGCCAAAGGCTAAAAAGTCTTGGAGAAAATGTTTCCAAGGATACAGTGCATCATTACTTAACAAAGAAACTGGGTTTCCGAGCTTACAAAAGAGAAAAACCTCCACAACTTACAAAAATACAGAAATACGAGATTAGCATTTGCATAAAAGTATTTGAAACTATCGCCTAAAGACTGGGAAAGATGCATTTTCTCTGACAAGTGCCCTCTTTACTTATTTCCAATGCCCAATGGTCAAAATGACTGAATCTACACTGATAGCTGTGAAAAGGTTGATCTGACTGAACAAGTGAAGTTCAGTGCCCACACCATGGTCTGGGGGGCTATGTCAGTATCAGGTCTCTCAGAGCTTCATCTGGTACCTCAAGGCACCACGATTAGCACTCAGTACTACCTAAATAATATTCTCCAGCAGACCCTACTCCCAGTTCTGACAAGAAGAAAAAAAATCAGGGCCCATAACCACCAAGAAAATGGTCCCCAGTTGCTCGGAATTCGTCTTTGTGCAAGACCGTGCCCCTGCTCACACAGCTCATGTGTGCCAGCAGTGGTGTGATGAGCACATCCCTGGGTATCGACATAAGGAGGAATGACCACCCAACTCACCTGACCTCAGTATGATTGAGAAATGTTCGGGGATTCTGTACAGCCAGGTGTTCAGCAGACCACCTCCCATTACAATGGAGCAGCGCAAATTGAGGGCCAAAAAGGAGTGGGGCAAGATAAAACCCTCTGTTCTCAAGAAATTGCTACATTCAATGCCTGAACATTTGAAAGCTGTAATTAGGATGGACAGAGGACACACTAGATATTTAGTGGAATGAATTTGTTGAATACTCTCAATTTGACATGACATTATATAAGGTGCACGAACTTTTGAGACACCCTGTATGTATACACTCTACATACATCAGATATGGCTTTTGAGCTGAGAAAAATGGGTTGGTTAACCATGGTAACAATTGGCTACTTTAATATGGAACATAGGAAAATACAAGTAATAGAGTACTGTGGACTTTGGAGTTGTAGTATATATTTATTCTGTGGAAACACCCTCAAAATATACATTTTTATTAAATTATCTGGATGTGGAGTATTTATCCCAGGACAACAAACATGCTAAATTTCATATTTAGCTTTATATATCAACAATCCTTTCATTGTTAATATTCATGTGCAGTGTAGAAGCTTCCTTCATCCATATGCAAGTAATATCATGACCAACTTCGACTGACAATCTTAATTTTCATGGTCACTGGGAAACAATGTGCTATAAGAAAGGGATGTTGGCTACAGACATGGATCCTTGGAACAGGCTTGTTTTCAAACACAAATATATGTATATGTATGCAAAGAATAAGTATATATGCATGTCCATTCAAACTTTAAAATCACATGTACTTGTGATGTATCACAGCATGACATCTTAATTATGATTTAAGCACCCAATTGAACTTAATATTTAAATAGAAAAAATTGGCAAGTGCTTAAAGGATAAGGAATGCATCAACTTTTTTCCCCAAATATATTAATTTTTGTAATGACATTTATTTCCAGGAGCTGGAAATTGTTATAGGAGATGAACATATATCCTTCACAACATCCAAAATTGGATCACTTGTGGATGTCAACCAGAGCAAGTATGTCACATGGAAAGGGGGTTTCAGCATTTTAATAATTGTTACAAGCATGTACAGAATAAATATCTATATGTAGAGCACTATCACAATTTTAAGAAAAAAAAATTGAAAGGGGGGTGGGGATTACATGAAAAGAGCCCAATATGTGTATGTCTGTATGTCTTGAGAGTTAATGACAATTATTGTTAATGGCCCTAAGTTACAGTGTCCACTTTGTGTGGAACCACGTATGTGTACTTTTATTGATAGTAACGTGAACCAAGTACTGAGAAATTCTTTGGAAGAAAGCAAGTACAGTACAGTTGTCCCTGTCTTGAAAGGCCACTCCAATGAGAGGCCACCTGGCTTGAAAGACCATAATAATCTATGTGCGAGTATACAAGAACAATGGCTTAACTGGGCTGTTAATAACTGAATACACAAGTCACGCCCCGGTGGTCTCGCCTGATGTCCTGCAACGTTGTGGGTATTTTACAAAGAAATACACTACGAAGATGTGCATTTACCCCCCCCCCCCCAAAAAAAAACTGCCCTCAGAAAGCAGGGATACATTTTGTATGAAAAAGGTTGAAAAGATAGTTTTTCAGTCACACTTAGTGCTTAACATACCGAAATTCTGAAATGCTCAGTCAATGCTGGGATACACATTGTATTTAAATTTAGCAAAGTTTGCGGGACTTTCTATTATTCTTCGCGTTCACCCATGCATTTGACCCACATACATTATTTCACAGGTCCATGTTGCTGTCTTTCAGATGTTATTCTAGCTCTAATGAGAGGCCACCTGTGTTGTGAGACAACTTTTGGGCCTGCCCTTCAGATGGCCTCTCAAGACAAGGACCACTGTACTTAATTTGCCTCAATTATTTGCTATTTTTGTGATTTTTTAATGACACTGTTGCTTATAAGCAATATTTACTTTGTCAGACTGTGACAGAGATTTGCTTGTTGATTGACTTGAATGTTCCTTTCACAAGGTGCTACAAAATGTAAGTTCAAGGATTTGCTTCCCAGAGGTAGCACTGACTTCCTGTAGACCATGATATTGCAAAGTCATTGGGGCATAGAGCGTCAATCTGATAAGTCACAGGAGAATATACTCTAAACAAAGTTGGTGTGTTACGATGACAGGATTCAACCCAAGCGTTCATATTAAAAGCTTTCTGTGGAAATAAACTACAACATATTGGTCAAAGGGAGGGATGAAAACTTTACATTGCAGGGCTGTGATCATTGATATATACAGATATAAGTAGAATGCATTTAAAATATCAAATTGTTTCACAGTCTTGTAGAGTAAATCACATTTTGTTTTTGGTTTTTACTGTCTGTATGTCGAGACAAAAGCAGTAGATAGGTGTGATGTCAAACTTCAAGTGACAGAAACCAAATTCACACAAAATGGAGGTTCCTAACTTTAATAGTCTGTTAGATGCTAATGTTTTACTCACCTTAATTGTCACTCTGAGCTAAGCTTATCTCATGTTATGCCATCCATCAACAGTTTGAATTTTTGACTTCTCCAAAACCTTAGGTGGATTCTCTTCAAACTTGGTGGGGATGTGCCTCAGGTTGGTCTCTACCAAGTTTATTCAACACGTCATGGTCCAATTATTTTTTTTCATTTAAGATTTTTTTTTTTTTTTATATTGGGGTAAAATCTTCAAAACACCTCCCGAAAAGCATTAAGACAATTGCTTTGAAATTGCATTGAAATCCTTCTTGGTATCTGTATCCCTTAATTTGTTCTTCTGGTGGCACTGCAGTTTTTTTTGCCCCCAACTTTTTTAAGGATTCTTCCAGTGTTGAAGCACATGGCACTGTTTGGACTATAAGTCACTACTGTTATCACCACAGAGCACTTGGGTGTCGTATCTTCCAGTGCAACTTATATATGGTCCAGACCTGAAACTTGACAGTCTTCCAAGTTCAATTTTAACTGCACACCCCTTTTGCTTGTACTTAAAAAGATTAAGTATGTAGGCTCAAGGTGAGCATGTCTTTGAAGTAAAGACCTGCAAATCAATAAAAGAAAAACAAAACAAAAAGGTTTAGCTCCCATGGGCCTTTGCACTGCGGTGAACAAAACATGGATGCTACCGTGGACTGTTTGGGCTATGTGGCTAGTATACCCATCACCATTGTTCAATATTAAATTTTTGCCTTCTGCATGGCATCTTAAAAGTTTTAAAGCTAGCACTTTTCATATTTATACACCTATATAAAGTCCAGGTTAGGTTCAAAAATGGATGACCTTGACCTAAAAGTCCCCAATGTCACAGAGCTAGTATTTTTTTTTCTTTCAACATAATTTTTATAACTTTCTTTCTCTGTCTTCTTTTCCATCACTTTCTATGTTCCTTCTTGCTTTCTTTCAGGATATGAAACAAAAGTGCACTCAGATTTTACCTCAAGAGACTTGTCAGTCACATGAGATTATGTGGTGGTTAGGCATCCATCCATCAGTCCATCCATGTGGCATTGTCCACAATTTACCCGCTGGACTTCTCCAAAATGTTGACCAAATTTACTTCAAACTCGGGGGGGGGGGAATGTATCTTGGGAGAGTCTCTGCTATGTTTATTCAAATTTCCGTGCTGCTCTGAATTTTGGATTTTTTAAACTAATTTTTTTATCATTATTCATCAAAATTTCCAAAGCTCTTCTGAAACAGCCAAGCCTTTGAACTTGCATTGGGAACCTCCAAACCATAATTTTTTCAACAGGTGGTGCTACGATTTTTTTCACTTTTTTTCATAAATTTTTAAGCGTTTAGGCTATTTTTGACTTCCTATCCAAAACCATCACTCAGATTGTTCGGAAACTTGTTAGAAATACAGTTTATGGGAGGGTTAAGCAAAGTTGTTCACTGGGTAGGGATACTCTTGATCCATGATTTTTAAAGGAACAGTGTGGAATTGGTCAATTTTTTAAGCTTATAAACTTTGTTAAGCTAAATACCCAGTTTATGCATTAGTTTCGAAACTATAGTTTTGATTCATAAGCCCTATTGTAAGGAGTAAAATTTGAACTGCATGTGTTAAGCACCCTCCATTACATGAAACCATGCGAGCCACCTACCAATAGGAATGCAGCATTAAGGAAGATAACAATACATCCATAGTAACAGCCAAGGGACATAATGGTTACAAAAACTTTCATGAAAACACAACTTTAACAAGCTCCAACACACTATGCATGACAGTAGAATATCACAGCACTCATCTCTCAGCTTATAACTTTAACATAAAGGCTATTTATTAGCCCATTGTTATCCCTTAAATCATTATGTAAACGCTTGCGCTGGCAGTTCTTTTATGAAATCTCTATTAGTACCCATGATGCCTGATCCACCCCTTTGAAGTTCCATATAGTTAACACTTCCTGTTGCGCAGTGCGTGTGCCAAGTATCCAGACAGATTATGTGTCTTTCATTTTCATTTTCACTTTAATTTGTCAGGAACATTGTGCTAAACTGATTGTTTTGCTTAATTTATATTGCCATTATTATATGGGCCAAATTTTGTCTTCCTTTACTGCAGTATTGATCTAGGTTTATGCAGAGCAACTTTTGTCCAGTAAATTTACATGTTTTTTAATTGAGAACACATACAATGTAAGACCCACTTTTTGCTGGCAGGACCTGTCTTTAATGGGAGGTACTACTCTATATTTTCTGTCATTAACCCTTAAAGTGCTTATCACTGCTATAATTGCTTTCTAGTTACCATTAAACATATAATGGTTAAAAGAGTCAAATTCCTCATGAAAATACCTTTCATTAAGATACCAGCAAGTCTTGTCTGAAGCAAAAAGTAGTCTTAGTCAACAGCTTTCCTCGGAACACCGTGCAATGCATCCCGAGGAAAGCTGTTGACTCAATCTTAAATTAGCACTTTAAGGGTTAATATAATATTATTTTATATATAATAATTTCAATCTTTTCAGAGATCCTGAGGGACTGCGAACGTTTTACTACCTGGTACAAGATCTGAAGTGTCTTGTATTCTCTCTTATTGGGCTTCATTTCAAGATAAAACCAATCTAATATATATGCATCCCAGGCAGATTTTACACAAAGAGAATCCATCATTGTCAGCTCAGCATCCAAGGCCCTGGATTTTTAAAGATGCTTGAGAAGTAGAAGCTTGGATGTGGATGTGAAGTAGGCAAACCAAGGAGTGATACAGCATGATACCTAGCACTTTAAATATCAATGCTCACATTGTCATCACACTCACAGTGCTCTCTCATGACCCAGTTACTGTGAAACAAGACACAAGATAAGATGGCTACAAGACATCAGTGACAGAAAACTCGAAAGAAAGTCCTCTTTTCAATGTCAGTCCCTCAGCACCCTACTGCACCAGAAACAAATACCGGTACTGATAGACTGTGCTGAGCAATGGAATATAATATCAGGATGTACAATGTATTTGTGGAGACAATGACAATGATAGGGAAAACTGTGTTCATATGGACAGAAACTCTTTTATTCTGAATCATAAAACTTGCTACATTTTATTAGTAATCAATGTAAAATAAAATATGATTATTTGATCTGTGTTGTAGTTTATTTGCTTTTGAAAGGATATATTTCCTCTCCAGATACAAACATCTCATTGCTTCTTATCTACAGAAGATATTTTATCTTCAGGAATATATTGACAGGGTTGTACGTTCAAAATGTAAGACTGAAGACCAATTTAACACTGTCATCATCTAATTCATCAGGTCAACTCTATACATTCAGGGGCTGTGTGCAAACTTTTTGTTGGGATTGTAGGGCAGAAACGTTCCTGTTATGTCTCAGTTTCTTGGTAAGGCAACTTTTTACGGGACCAAAAATTAAGTTACATGGATGTTGCACATTCTAGAAGGAGATAATTTTTAATTTTAACACATACCTAAGCAATACAACATCTGTTTATTTTCTTGTTCCTGATACAACCTTCTACTGTGAGGCAGGAGGCTTGAATTTTCACATTTTAAAACTTACACAGCTCTTTCTGACTTGTTCTATCCTTCTGTTCTATGCCTTTGAACACTTTTGAGAGATCTGGAATTTCGTATCTTGATCACAGTTTGAAGTAAACACACACTGTACATACAGTTAATCCATCTTTGTATCAATTGGTGATTGGAAAATTTGCTGTCATACATTGTTGACAACAATAGAGCCTTAACTGGCTGAGCAAAGCTGTTTTCCAAATGGGCTTTTTAGGATCACTTGATTCACATTTTTGACTTCAAAATCACAGGCCAGATTTACATCAAACTTGGTAAGTATATACCTTAGGTAGGTCCCTTCTAAGTTTGTTCACATGGTTGTGCTCCAGTGATTTTACCTCAGTTTGCTGAGATGTAGTGATTGGGCATTCGTCCATCTGTCCAAGCCATGATCCAGTGACATTCACAGCTGACATTATTGACTTCTCAAAAACTGCCAGTCAGGTTTACTTAAAACATGGTGGGAATGTACCTTGTGTGGGCCTCCACCACAACCAAGTTTGTTCAAAGGTCATGCTTCATTAAATTTTGTTTTTTTGAATGATTTTTTTCCAGATTCTTTAGCAAAATCTTCGACGAAAACAAGTAGCCAATTGCTTCAAAATTGAATAGGAACACTTCTGGAGACTTCCCCCCCCCCCACTTTAATTTCTTCAACAGGTGGCGCTGCCATTTTGTACATTTTTTTATGAATTTTTATTTTTGACTTCTCCAAAACTGTCACTCAGATTGTTCTGAAGCTTGTTGAAAATGTATATGTAGCTGGTGGGAGAAGTAAACAAATTTATTCACTAAGTGGTGATACTCTGGATCCCTGATTTAAAAAAGGAAGTTTCAATTCGGGCACCTGTTGAATCAATGAATGAATTCCTATTGATTACTATGTAATCAATGGGGATTCCAATGGAAATTCACATTTTTTTACTATCCAAAAGCATCTACCAGATACACTTCAAATGGGGTGGGGATGTGGGGATGTACCTTAGCAAAGTCACCATGTTGATTCAAATGGTCAGTCCAGTGATTTTTGGATTTTTTATGAATTTTTATCTGAGCTGACTTGACTCTCAGCTGAGGCTCTAGGATGGTTCTTCCTCTGTTGGCTTCAGCAACCATCCATCAATAATTCACATTTTCAACTTATTCCCAAAAAACATTATCTAGGTTCACTTGGTTTGGGTGGTTCTCTACCAAGAGTCTTGAAATGGTCACGCCCATATGATTTGTTTTTTTATGATTTCTTTTGGTTCATGTGGTCTCTAAAACTGCTCCAGCAATTCCTTTGAAATTGCATAGGGGCACTTCTGGCGACCCCCAGACCTTAACTTGCCGAACAGGTGTCACTGCAATTTGTGGGTTTTTTTTGTTTTTGTTTGTTCAATTTTCAGTGAATTGCATGTCTTTTTTTTTTTTTTCAATCTTCAAAACTGTCAGACAGATTGTTCTGAAGCAATGAAGTGTAGTGTGGGGGAATGTTAAATAAATTAAAGTTGTTCACTAGATGGTGATCTAGATCCTTGATTTTTAACCAGTTCTTCAATTTGGGCACCAGTCTGCATTCCTATTGATTACCATGCAAGTCAAAGGGGATTGCAATGGAAATTCACATTTTTTTTACTTTTTCATAAAACTAAACCATATTCACTTCAACCCTGGATGGCATGCACCTTGGGTGGGTCTCTACCAAGTTTGTTCAAATGGTCACATTCCATTGATTTTTATTCATTTTTTGGCAGAAATCTTTAAAAAAGTAAAAAATTCCCAGCCATGCCAAGCCAATTGCTTTGAAATTGAACAGAGGCACTTCTTGGGGGTATTTAGACCTGAATTAGTTCAGCAGGTGGTGCTGTGATTATTTTTCGCCTTTAAAACATTTTTTTTTTTTTTTTTTACTTTTCTTGACCTTTTTTTTCAAACCCTTAAGTTAGATCTCCTTCACACTGACTGGTAATGTACTCGGACATGATCTCCGCAAATTTTTTGCTACATTGTGGTGCTGTCATTCTCTGATTTTAACTCATTCCATACCAGTCCCTGATTTTTCTGTATATTTACCTAGATTTAAGACAACAATTGCGTATTTCAATTCTTCATGAAAAGATCTTTCATCAAGTACCAACATGCGTATAGTCTCCAGTCAGTGGTTCATTTTATTAAATCAATCTTTGTTTGATCTGTTTCCTTTGGGGGAACAGGTGGGCACTACACCTTTTTCAGCTGCCCCCACTATGCCTAGTGCTGCCCTTGAGAGCGGCGCCAAGTTGTCTTCACAGGCAACTGTGCTGAAGCCCTCTGTGGTTAGCATAGTGAGCTTGGTTTCCCCCCACAAGGGCATCCGATGGTCTTGGTTTTCAAAGGCTCAGGCCACCCACCATATTGTAGTCCTTGATCAGGAGGGCTCCAGTATTATGGTAACACTTGGGGGGAGGGGGGGAGATGAGTTGGCCTCACAGGCACTGTCTCCCCAGCCATCCTCCTACAGCCACATTCTGATGCCTAGGCTTAATTAAGATGCTCAGTTCCAGAGGACCGGGTGGTTGGTTATGTGAAGTCAAGTCGAGCTCCAAGCCATAAGTCCCGTCATGGAGACAGCTCCATTAGAGATGGCTTGTCGATCAGGCAGTTGATCAGACTTCCTTTGGGAAGGTCACTTCTCCAGTGACCTACACTGATGTGGTGGTGGGCTGATGCACTTCGGCGCTAGAGACAACCCCTGTCAAGGTTATGGGTCTCCCCAAGATGGGAGCTTGCCTGCCCAATCAGGAGGCAGCACCAGGAGTCATGCCTCCAGTTTGGCAGGGCCTAGGCCTATTGGCCTTGTGCCTTCAGGCAGGATGATGTCTCCCCTTCCCTATGACAAGCCTCCTTCAGGTGTGTTGCCAATAGAGACACTCCAAGCATGGGAGGAGTTACAGGTGAGGTATGGCTCTGAGCCTAAGACTACATCATTGGTCAATGGTGTGTGAGGCCCCTCTGTGATGGAACCGCAGATGGTTGCACAAGCAAGGACTGAGGAGGAGCGCCTTGAAGATCTTCTCCATTGGGGTTGTGACGATCTGGAGGATTATCCCACCAGCAAAGAAATCCTCAACCTTGACTGCTCAGATTTCTTAAATGAGGATTCTGAAGCAGAAGAGGATAGGTGTTGCTTTTCCCAGTCGATTAGGGAGCAGAAGGCAGCCGAGTCTCTTCCCTTCTTCAGCACAGCCAAGCATGTTAAGACTTCTCTGAAGTCCACAACTTCTGCTGAGGAGGTGGCAGACTGGGGTGACTGGTCTCCCTCCAGGACAGAGCAGCCAGGCACACTGTTCCAAACGACAAGTGCCTTCATGCAGGAGAATCTCCCTGGGGAGTTGGTACCACAGCCGCTCAGCCCTAGGCTGTGCCCATGTTGGAGGAAGTTGTGGAGACGCTCCCCAAGTTGGAGGTGCCTTTCTCTACCTTTGTTGGAGGGATGTTTGCAGAACTTTACTCTGAGCTGGCGGGTTCGGGTGGTGTGTCATCTGGGGATGGCCTAGCCCAAGTCGAAGGCCAGGTTGGAGTTGTAACTGACCAGCAAGTCCATGTTTAACTTTGCTGTTGCAAAGATCGATGTTCCCTTGAGGGACCATGACCTCAAAGAAGCGGAGTCGGTCCCCTTGCCCCTCTCAAACCTTTTATGCTTTGAGCAGGATGCACCAGTGATGAGCATAGTCATCTCCTACTTAGATTGCTCCAGCTGCTAAGCTACAGGACTCCTTGAGGAGGCACCTAACAACCCAGCAGTGCCAATGGCCACCATGAAATTGGTGTAGACCCTGCTGGACCTTGAGCAGTCTCAAGGAAACACTGTGGGCTACATCCTCGGTGGATCCATCATGCTGAATGCCAATGTGAAGTTGGTGCACTGCAATGCCCTCCTCTGTGCGGTTTCCATGTAGCAGTGATAAGGAAAATTGCTTCTCACTTGTCTCTGGATCCTATGGGCCTGATGATGCTTTTGAGAAACATTGTCCATCACGGCTACTCATTTGAGTTTGCCAATGACGACTCAGCTCCCCTCTCAAGAGTCCCCTTCTCTTTCAATCTGCCCTGTGAGGAGGCATATCAGAAACTATTAAACAAAACCATGCAAAAGTTTTGGACAAAGAAGCCAACATGCCAGGGTTGGATGATAGGTCCCCAAGCTTTTACAGTTGTCTCATTTTGGTGCTAAAAGAGATGGGGAACAAAGACCACTCATTGACTTGTGCCATCTCAACTCTTATCTTGTTGAAGAGCACTTGAAGATGGAGACCCTGGCTTCCATCATGGTGGCAATGCAAGAATCAATTGAGCAACTTCCATCTACCTGAAAGGTGCATCCTTCCATGTTTCCGTGACCAAGAAGTCACAGAAATTTTTGTGCTGGGTAGTCAATGGCAAGGCTTTGCAGTTCAAAGTTCTGCTATTTGGCCTAGTGCTGGCACCCCTAGTCTTTACTCAGATCATGGGCGAAGTGGCCACATTTGTGCACTGACAGGGTATTCGATTGCACATTTATTTGGACAATTGGCTTTTGAGGTCTTAGAACAAGAGTTTTTCTACTGAAGAACATGCAGTTTGACAGAGAAATGTCTGCGAGGCTGGGTTTGATTGTGAATCCTCCAAAGTCCAAGCTGAATCCCTTGAGGGAGTTTGTGGCCTTAAGGATTCAATTTTTTGATGGTCCCTTTCATCTGTGTCCCATCCGGGGACAGATGAAAGGAACTCTTGACTCTCTTGAAGCAGTTCAAGAGGGTGTTGGCTCCCATGGCACATCAGTGGAAGCACCTGATAGGGATGCTGAGATCTATGTTCTCCTGGTGCCTCTGGGGAGGCTTCATCATCAACTGATGTGGTTCAGCTTCCGTGATCAGTGGGTGGGATTGAAAGAAGTGTCTCTTATCTCAGTGGATCAAAATTCACCTGTACAATTGGCTGATTTTGAGTTGGTGGTCTCGTCATGTAAATTTGATGCTAAGGCAGACCCTAGTTCCCTTCAATGGTGAGGTGATGATCACTCATGCCACCCTTCATGGCTGGGGAGATATCTGGACTCTGAGACAGCCTCAGGTGAATGGTTTCCACTGTGCAGGCACTTTGCCACCAGTTGGCTAGAACTGCAAGCTATTCATCATGCCCCTATCCAGTTTCAGTCACATCTGGAGAACAAACATCCTGGTGTTGTACGCCAGCCACATGGTGATGGTGTTTATTAACAAACAAGGAGGTACCAAGTAAAAAAAGTTGTCCTCTGTGGCCAAGTCAATCCTTCTCTGGTGCTATCAGAATGGTATCAGGCTCCTGTACCAGCACACTTTTTGCTGATTCAGACTGAGTGGTCTCTGAATCCCCCAGTGGAGGAAGCAATCTTGGCCATTTGGGGTCAACCACACATAGATCTCTTCTACAAAAGGGACAATCACAAGATTGACACCTTTGTGTCCCCATTTCCAGGTGAGATGGCATGGACAATGGATCCATTGTCGATCTCTTGGAAGGGAATGTAAGTGTGTGCCTTTCCTCCAGTCCCTCTCTTGCTCAAGGTTCTTTGCAAGATTTGGGAAGAGCAGTACCAGGTCATTTTTGTGGACCCTTGGTGGCCCGAGAGGGAATGGTCCTCAGACCTGCTGGAGTTGAGTGTAGAGCTTCCTTGGTCACTGCCTCTCTGCCCTCAACTGCTGAAGCAACCAAGATCCAACAGGTTCCATTGCAAGCCTCAGTTCCTCAGGTTTCATGTCTGGAGACTTCCCGGGAAACTTCGCCAGATGATGAATGACTCGAGGTGGAAAAAATTGCTTCATGGTATGCTTCTAAGGACTTCTCACCTTGGGAGGCACTGGTCAAATAGATTGCAGAATTTCTCCTGAGTTTGTTTGAGGAAAGGGATGGAAGGCATGCACCATATAGGGATACAAGTCGTCCATCACAGCTACCTTTATGACCAGGGGCCAGAGCTTAGGGTCAGACCCTTTTCTCTACAGACTTCTGCAGATTGCCCAGTGGAACACATCTAGTGCCTCACTGGGACCTCTCTGTGGTTCTTGGGGCTCTCACTAGGCCCCTGTTTGTGCCCAAAAACATGGCTATGATTGAGCTGAAGAATGTTACCTTTAAAACAGTCTTCCTGTTAGCTCTTGTCATGGGTGCTAGGCACGGGGAGATAGACACATTGAATAGATCTCTCATCAGGTGGTCTGTTGATGGGAAGGATGTCTTTCTTAGGCCTCCTGTGGAATTTGTGTCTAAAACACAGGTGGTGCATGACACTTCAACTGCCTTGACAGGTTTTTGGGTCATTACTCTTGGGGACAATGTCCAGGTATGGACTAGATCAGTTCTTTTGTCCCATTAGTTTGCTACTGTTCCACATGAGTTGGACAGATCTTCATAGAGTTGAGTTGAAACCTTTGTTTCCTCTTCTTAGGCAGATGGAGTCTGGGACTCTGTCCCTCAACACAATCTCAGAATGGATAAAGAAAACTGTTTCTTTGGCCTACCAGGTGGCCCGAAGGATGAGGAGCTGGTACCTCTTCATTCTCTCGGAGCTAATGAGACCAGGGCATTTTCAGCTCCTGGGATGTGTTACGCAACACATTATTAGAGGATATTATGGACACCCTTGGATGGTGCTCCCATAATATTTTACATTCTACGTAAGAGACCTGCCAGAAGTGGAGGTGCAGCTGTTGGTGCTGAAGTGCTTCTAAATAGCTGCTTTACAGCCAGTCTTAGGTTGTACTTCACCCAACCCTCTTAATTCAAGAGAATTAGAGAAGAATGCACCAGGGATCCTGGATGGTTTTTTGGGCCATGGCTCTCAAGTGTGGCGTTTTTTGGTCTGGACGCTTTGAAGATTGCTTCCCCTGCAGTTTGATGATACATCAAGAGTGACCTATGGTGTTGTACTAAATCCTTGACATGAAGTTTATCAACGTTAAACTATTATTAAGAAAGAGTACTCACCAACGGTCACTAGAAGTCCTACCCAACCATCTCCGCTGTTAGGTCCCTCTTTTGTGTAGGAAACTGAATTGTGTGTGCTTGCTAGTTTGTATTGCCTCCACCTGGAGCACTGTGCCACACCACAGTGCCTGGGGGGTCTATGTAGCAGCATGGTACAAGACTGGATCCATGGAAATTTTCAAGTGGCAATGCATCCAAGTGAGTGAAATTCAGCAAGAGAGACCTCAGGTAAGTGCTGTTTCTTAATAATAGTTTTACGTTGAAAAACTTCACTATCTTATAGAAAATGAAAAAGTACACTTCCAGCACCAAAACCGTACTTTGGATAAGGACTTAAGTTCAAAATTTAGAAGCTGTTCAAATTAAAGGTTTAAATTTGAAGTTTTTAAAAACCTTTATACAGCAATAGAATTAGAACTAAGTTTTTTTTTAAAAATCAAAACATTGTTTTGGAGATCGTTATGCATTCTTTCATTTAAAACTGTAAACTAAATCTAATTTTATTTTTAAACGCTTTTTTAAGTTCACACAAAATTTAGTTACACCAATAGCAATGGTGAAATTTTATATTCAATACCAGAATCAAACTTTTTAATATGTTTTCTTTCGGAAAATATATACTTTTTAGGGTATTAGATCATAACTATAGACAGAAATTAAACATTTGCACATGAGTCATAAAGTGTGCCACGCAACTAATGTTAGAAATATGGAGTTCCCTAATTTTCTTTAATTTTCGGTAATAGAAGATGCCAGTCACGTGCCCTGGAATGTTACATATGTCGAGTTCCCCTAATTTTCGGTAATTACTGATACATGTTATAGTAGATGCCAGTCACGTGCCCTGTTACTCTAGAAATATGGGGTTCCCCTAATTCACATTAATTTGCGGTGATAGAAGATGCCAGTCACGTGCCCTGTTACGATAGGTGCCACCACTTTAGTATGACCCATTCTATTTATAACCAGTGTCTGCCCCTTCACCAAAAATGAGTGGATGGTTTCCTGAGACAGATATCAGAAAGAACATGCAGAAATTATTAAGTGGTGTGAAAATATCAAAATACCAGATTTTATTGCATCGTTGGTTTGTGGAATTTTTTAAAATTCCGGATAGGAACTCTTGGATGAAACGAAAAGTGAACATACATGTATTGTACAAGAATAAAAGGACACATGGATGTAAAACAATATGTTTATTTTTCAATTGTATAGTACAGCCAGTTTGAAGCGCCGGTGCTAGTGTAAGTAGCATGGTTATCATTATTTTCTGAGAGATAACGAGACCAGTAGCACCATGCACACTGCTATTTTACCTCCTTGTGTAGACCTCTCTATTCTCCTTTTTCATGTTTTATAGGCCAAACTGATCACAACATAGGATATCCAACAACAAAAATTTCCAATGAAATATTTAAAAACAAGCATCTTTTAGTAACATGCACATCAGGTTTAATATATTGTATACAAGATTTTTTTTAAATACTAAATGTGGCAATTACTTGTAGTCTGCTATACATGCTGTGAAGGTCGTCATTACTTTGAGTACAATGTTAAATACAAAAGTATAATATTGCAAAGGAATAACATGCAGAGTATGTACAATTTGTCGAATAATAAGTTAACATACACTCATGATGTTTTAATATCTGATTTTATTTCGATAGCCCAAAATATAATCCCTGAAATAATGACTACTCTGTTATATATGGCACTATTCACTTAGTCAATTCTGGTTAGACATTGTACGTTATCATAAATCTAAATTCATTTTAAAACATACTCTTTTCATAACCTCTCATTTATATCATTACGAGAGAGTCATAAAGAGACTGACCGGGGAAAGGTGAGAGTACGACAGTATGTTCCCTGCAGAATTTGGGAAGCAAAATTTTAACTTCCATGCTGTTCTATTCATATGCTTGTATTCTTTTTCATCATGTAGAACATTTCATTTGTAACATTAACCATAGAATGTTTTGTTTTTATTACATTTAATGACAACCGTTTCAAGCAGGAAAACTTTTTGTTTTATGGACTAGCTACGCATATTACTTTTGTTTTTGTTTTTTGGATACACTTAAACGTACTGGATAAGGGAACTATGAAATGAAAATAAATAAATATATAGGACGTCCGGCATCATCTGGTTGTATGAAGATATGTTGGGCTAACGAGGTATTCATTCGAGCCCATTGTTGGATATCCTGAGGAAGAAAAAGTTCTGGTGTATTGTAATGCTTCCGCTTTGTGACATTTTACATCCTGACGCCAATTCAGGGTTTCCCTCACAAGTGAATTCGCTGTGCACAACTGCTTTATCACGTTGAATGCCAAAGACAAAACCCGCTTGCTGATTAAGCCTGGTTGAGTATATTCTTCTAACCAGGGATATCTTGTGCATCACTATTCTAACAAAGCCTTACAAGGTGAAAAAACACGAATTGCGGACTAACTAAATGAAAATATAGACGGAAATAGAAAGTCATCGGTATCTATATACACGCTCAGACTACCCTAGCCTTGGTGTTTCCTCCATGGTACATAAAGTCAAAAGGCAATGCTCCACATTCTTTTCTGATGCACCAACAGAACCACAAATTCGTACTGTCAAAATGTATGCAATTTAGAGGTGTCACAGAGCGCAAAAATGACCGATTCCAATGATTACTCTCGTTGCATGGTGTAACTCAGCTGCAGTTTGTAGAAGAAGGTTGTATCCCTTGCTACGACCACAGAGGATTTCTGGGTACATGTGTGTATCCCAGAATAACAATTCGGATCTAGAAAAGAAGATTTGCTTCAAAGCAAATCTGTGTGCCTTCAAAAGCTGTAAATATTAAATGCTACAACTTTTGTCCTTTGGTACTTCACATTCCATTAAGCTTATGGCTGCATGAAAATTTCAAAGTCCAAATGACCTGGACCTTTGACCTTTACAGGTCACATGTAAATTGCAAAAATGTACAGTGTTACAATACCCATAACTTAAGCCCAACATGAACCAAATTAGATTAAATTGACCACGTTATGGCAAGATGAAGCTTTCAAGAGCCAAATGACCTTGGCCTTTACCCTTTAGAGGTTCCATGTTCTTACAAAATTGTGCACTGTTGTAATACCTACAATTTGAGTCCAACATGTTTGCAATTGGATGGAAATTTTCCCAGTTATGGCTGGATGGAACTTTCAAAGGTCCTAATGACGTTGACCTTTTACCTTTAGAGGTCACATGTAAATTTTAAAAATGTGCAGTGTTACAATAGCTACAATTTGAACCCAACATGATCAAAATTGGATAAAAATTGACCAAGTTGTGGCTAGAAGAAATCCATCATCGAAAGTTAGATTTCAGAGAAATCATGAATATTGTTCAGTGGTTTGTAGTTACATATCTTTTTTTATAGAAATGCCAGACTGTTCTTTCAAAATCATAGCTTTAAAAGCTTCATTGCCAAAAATTTAGAAACGCTATCATTAAGTGCAATTGCCGAAAATGTCATAAATGTGGAAATTTGAAGTTCTTGAGAATTACAGTACTTAATATCCAATATATCTGCACAAGGTAAGATGATATGTCTGTGAGAAGGTATATTCTATTAATTCCTTCACAAACTCCGTTCGTTTAAATTTCACTGTTGTTAAAGCAAACAGTGATTATGCAAGGTACAAACAAGTATTTCCGAGACATAATAATGCAAGGTATTTATGTACATTTTTAAGTAAACATGTTTATTTCTCAAATGGGAGTGAATACAAATATGAAACCACATAATTATGTAACGACGGGTAAAAATTATTTCTTTCAGCAAAGTCTGCCGTTTGCATTATATGCTATCAGCAATTAAGCTTGGAGGGCAAATGAGCAGAATAAGGCTTCTCTTTATAAACATATTTTGAGTAGAGTAAAATGAGGTACATGTAGGGTGTTACGATGCCTTTTTTTACCTTAATGGTAGAGATATACAAAGGGCAGATGTAGGAAAAGCCTTAAGAACTATAAGTTTTGGGTTGTCAAAAAAGATTACCATACTCGACTCCCCAATTTTCTGTTCAAGACAACCCTATTGGGGGTGAAGTTTCGGAATATACGAAAGTGTACTCTATAAATTTGAAAATATTAATATCTAAACAAAGTAACCACAACATCGGAAAATACACTGATAAAGTCGTCCTTGTTTTAGAACAGTGTACTCTTAACTCCTTTCCATTAAACAAAACAAAAAACAAAAAAACAAAAAAAACCACCTGTGCAGTACCCAACATCACTATTTCTCGATCAGTGTGAGGGCATAATGTGAGTAATCCTTCAAAGACATCTCTCCTTGTCATGTCATGGATATCATGCCCTCATGAGAAATAATTCAATGAATAGCATTGTTCCCACATCTGCACTGTGTGAGTGCCCTATGTGCCAGTGATATAGGTCACTCGTAATTAGCTCTCAGTCACTCTGAATGTGAAGGGAGTCAACGTTCTGGAATGCCTGAAAGCCATGAATTAATATCTTCTGCAGTTCGTATTGACACTATTTCATACAGATTTGACAATGCAAAGGCACTAATACAGTCATAGAAATAACTCTTGCATAATGTCCAAGTCCACAATCAAACTGAAAAAGCAGCAACAAAATGGTTTGGAAACATGTATAAAATAGATTTTGACCCCTTTGTATGTGGTGTACTGCCAAGGCTTCATTTGAAGTTTGCGTATGTCTCGAATGTGTTTATATAACTTCTTGCCACTTCATAGCAGAAATTGAATTGTTCCTGCAAATAAAATCATAATTTTGTGACATGGAGATATCAATGTTAAAACAAGAATCAAAATACCGGTATGTCAAGTTTATTTTGGCTACATAAATTCATCAATATGTATTTGGAAAGCCACTTGACACTGAAATATTAGAGTACCTTCTTGGACAATCTCAGCACGAGTACACGGATATATTGTTGCTTAACTTTCGCTTAAGAGAAAAATTACAGGCCCATAGTAGAAACAAGAAAAAGTAGTGCATCATGACGCTTCTTTCAGATGAAAGTATTTTATGATATGAAGATGATGCTTGATATATATATATATATATATATATATATATATATATATATATATATATATATATATACATTTATCCAGAAGCTTTATATTCTGGAAAGCCGTTTGTTGTTTTATTCAGTATTTGATCATATGAACAGATAACCTCGAAATTGACAAAATTGGTGCCCCCGTCATATTTGATGATTTATTCATATGATCAAATACTGTTTGTTCATATGAACAAATATTTATGTCACACACGCATGCGTTTGTCTCCTTTCCTGTGTGTACGAACTGGCGGAAGGAAATTCAAGTGCAGCAGCATTAGCTGGCAGCCGGCGACAAGAGCAATTGCTGAGATATGTGATTCCCCTACCTATATCCAGCCGGGAGTACTTATTATATTGTAGTAGACAAAACCCCATTTATGCATATGATCAAATGCATTTGGTCAAATGAACAAATACAAATACACATACTCTGATTTATCCATATGATCAAATCTTTTTGTTCATATGATAAAATATTGAATAAAACAAGAAACGTCTTTCCATATTACACACACACACACACACACACACACACACACACACACACACACACATATATATATTTCCAGATTGTGCAGGCCTGTGGCTATGTTGGCAGTCTTATGCTTACCTGGGATATTATGAACTGTGGTCTCGAGACTCGTAATCGCTTGGTGGTGTGGAATACATCCACCTCTTGTTCAACGTTCATTTTCTCCAGCATGTAATACGAAACACACAACAGTCCTGACCTGCTTGCACCATCCCTACAATGCAAGATAAAGGCAACAACTCAGCATTGTCACTACTGTATAACATAATGTCATACAACTAACTGTCTTCACCATTTCATGGGAACACTGTCCCTACTGTACAGATAATTTTTTCTCATCTCCCATGACATGTCTAACTGTGTGCCCCAATCCTTTATTACAGAGTAAAGGTGCTCAAAGGTCTGTTCATCCCTGTAGGACAGGATAATGACGGGTAACAGAGCGTCATCCTAACAGTGCAAAATAAAAGCATATAAAATACGCACCTTACATATATTAAAAAATGCTTACGGCTTACAACTGAGCAGCATCCACCCTGTGCAAGATAAAGGCATACATCTTAGCATTGTCCACACAGTACAGGACAAAGATATAAAACTAAGGAACGCCCCGATAGTACAGGATAAAGGCATACAACTAACTGTAATTTGTGAGAAAACAAAAAATAAGAAATTTCCCGAACTTTAGCTTTTGTGAGACGAAAACTGCCTGTTATAATTATTTGACATCACTTACTTGCAATGCACGGTGACCATTCCATCACCTGAACTTTGTTGCCACTGTTGAACTCCACTGAACAGAGACACGACGTCGTCTGGGTTGCTGGGTAGCGGGTCTTCATGGGGCCAACATGTCAGCTGGAATTGTTTCACGACAGTGCTTCCAATCACCTACAAACAAGTGGTACAACTTTCAAAATACCTTACACTTAATCAATTCCATCTTCCAAAGGTTTCAGTCTCTTATGTAGCATGACGCTGGAAGAGGATACATCTGAAATTTTAATAATCAGCCAACATGCACTGGTTATGCCACAGTGTGCGTTTAAAGCAACCTTTTGGGTCATTTAATTTCTGAAGGCTCTTCATAGAGACATTAAATAATAACCCAATTATGGCTGCTATGAGACAAAATTTCAATATTTTTACGTTATTTTGATGCTACTGATGATATTTCAAGAGCGTTGTTTTTCACCTGTGAATGTGTGATAATTTAATGTGACGAGTAGAGAGTTCATATCCGTAAAAAGAAAACTGATCTGCAGCTGGCTAACTTCCTGACAAATAAGTCATACATTGTTCATGGTGGTGAAATATTCCCTATACCTCGCCATCTTTCGATACTTTGGACAACTTTAGGGTGCGAGTAACCATGTCCGACGCTTCTGAACATAAGATCAACTCGATCTTAAGAGGACCCAGTTCCAAGATACCCTGATCAGGCCAGTACATGCTGTAATCCTACAAAAAGCCGCATAAAACATATAAATGGAGCAATGTGTAAATGCATTGTTGGCCTCAGATTATAGCAGGGAAAATACGATAGCACCAGATTCCTCTGGAAAGCTCATTAATTAATAATGTTATGTGACGAGCAATTAGGCGACAGCCCGCCTGCATGTACTTCTTGTAAAAAAAAAGTTGCTGCATAAACGAGACGGGTGCAAAATAAACACATAGACTTACAAATACATAATACTTGCTATTTTGTCATTCATCATATTTTTTATACATGTGTTGTCTAAGTACTTTCAATATAACCGTTCATGGGCAACTATGGATCAAACTAGGGCCTACCATACGAGAACTTGCACTTTAAGTTTCGGAACTTTACTTACATCATTTTCTTCCTTGAAGTCATTGAGCATGACAATAGTGGTGCACTTGAAGTCGTAAATCATGCGCCAGAAGTCTACAACCGTGTCCGGCAACGGATGCTGTGTTGCCAAGAAGGAGTTCTTCTGGCGATACCCCTGCGGTTCAAATGAATGAATGAATGAATGAATGAATGAATGAATGAATGAATGAATGAATATGATGATGGTGATGATGATGATGATGATGATGATGATGATAGGGGCTGGTCTAATAATAATGATAATGATAATAATAATAATAATAATAATAACAACAACAACAACAACAACAACAATAATAATAATAATAATAATAATAATAATAATAATAATAATAATAGGGGCTGGTTTATATAAGTACTGGAGCCTACGAACGGCGACAGCGTTACTGTAGCTGGGTGTGTGTCGGTCATCGGCCCATTGGAGGTTCCCGGGTTGGCTCCGACTATGTCTTGCTTTCGTAGGCAAATGTTAATGGTTTATTGGAGCTGGCCTTTCATTACTGTGAGGCTGGGCTTGCTCATATTGTGCAGGAACTATTGTCTTTTGGCGAAATTCACGCACTCTCATAATCAGTCTTTTGGTCAGTTTCCCAAGGACAGAGTTTCATGTAGACTCCATTTGGCCACGGTTACTTTGTAAGATTTACTCCCCGCATTTGACTTAGAAATCTCTTGAACAGTAAGGGTAGAGACATCAAATGAAGCAATATGCGCGGTGACGTCAGCGGTGGTATCATGAGAATTGACTCCGCCAACTCATATACGAAATAAAATAACCACAACATGAATGTTACACTTAGCAAGCCATGCTGGAAGCTCGAGAATTTATTCAACTGTTCATTAAGAAATTGATACTTTTTCACGCTGTATTTAAATATCGACCGCAGAGTCAGCACTGTTGTTTCTGAAGACATTTGAAGCTCATCTCACGTGAATTAAAAGCAATTGTCGTTCCCCTAAACAAAGTCCATAAAACTGGTTTAAACATATTTTATTAACACAATTGGCCGACAGGCTCACCAGCCTATATGAGGGCCTCATGTACAAAGAAGACAAGACTACATAAATATTGTAAACACCAATTCACAGATAGGTCACGCACAGGACCACAAATATGAAAACGGAAGGGAAAAGAAGTGATGCGTGAGCATTGGTACAAATAGAAGGAGTCGTACTCCATTAACACAGTTAGCAAAATAGGATCACGTTTTAAATCTGCCAGATAATTTTATGTACTTATGTACTGCTTCAAAAATTTCCTCATTTTGACTTTTTGAAAATTCTTTTCTTTCTATTCCGAACAATAATGTTCTCAAGTTGGAATTACCAAGAGTGAGTACTTTACACTGCAATTCGTTTCGTAGGGTTACATATTTATCACATTCAAAGAAAAAATGAAAACGTCAACCTGGAGAGGGGATGTCACATGTCAATATTTCTGTTGATATTTCTAAAAATGGAGCGACGGTATTGAATTGTTTCCAAGGAGTAGCAAGTTCAGGTCAGGTCAGTTGGCTTTTCCACGAGACAACTCTACCTTGATGAAAAAACGTTTAGCTTTCCTACAAGGAAGTGTTGTTTTTTTTTTGTTTTTTTTTTTTGTTTTGTTTTGTTTTTTCATAACAACAAACTCAATCATACATGTCCTATCTCTGTATTTTCTTGGGTATCAACGTGCACCATATCTTAAACATGCGGATAATAAGAGCACTATGGATTACAAATGAGGCAACTTACTGACACGAAGACTGCATTTATGTAGTCTGAGCGATCGGTAATGCGAGTCATTGTTAAGAATGGTCTGTGTCGATCAGCTACAAAATAATGACAGGTTAAGCTCAAGAAATCCTGAAATATCACGCATGCACATCAATTTTTGAAAAATATCATGACGTACTGTTACATGATTTCAATATATTTACCCGATTTAGAGAGCATGTGTATTGGGAAGAAAGCATCGTAACTGATCAGAGACTGCAGTTTGGCTCAAACTTATAAAACAAAAACAAAAAAGACAAAAAAAACAAAACAAAACAAAACACCCCCCCCCCCCCCCGCTTGCCTGGAATAATGCCTGGGTCCCTGTTTTTTCCTGTATTCTCCGGCCGGAGGGCACCTTTACATGCTGATTGTTGTACTGGATGGGTCGTCAAGGTAAGAAGCTGCAGCAAGAGTACAAATATGAATTCGTTTACATCTGATACATATTACATTATCAAATATTTTGTATATCCATTTTGTCTAAACTACTGGAGGTATTGTGTTCTTGACCTATGATTATCCCTTGTCGCTTGTTCAGTTATCTATACCCTGTAATGAACGACTTCATAGTTTTCAAAACAGAACATATGGCTATAACTACGCATACTAATGTGGAAATTTCCTATGACACTTTTAACAAAACATAAGATCCTTATTCTGGATTATCAAGGGTCTTTGTCAAAATTTACCATACACCTTGTGGTGTTAAATTTAACGGGCGCTTGAAAGGTAAACTCCTTTGCAGACCCAAGTACTTTGTTTCCATCCCCTTTTCATCAGATTTCTAACATTTAAGCCTAATTTGGGAAGTTAGGTGCTTTGATGATTTATTCTGCTTACCGTATTTTTCAAGTTTTGGCAAATGGGCATCGCACAAGTATATCCCATTGGGTCATGTTTGTCATAATTGGAACAATAACGCAACGATGATTATTTTCCTGGCCATATACGTGACACGCCGACATTTAATTGACAAAACACGCGTTATGTTAATGCCATATTGTGAACCAAATGTGCATATTTCTAATGCATGGTTGCAAAACACTTTGATGATGCACAGCCATGACACTTTTCACAATATTTTTATTATCATCGAAATGTGTCAAATCGTACCAAATTTCATGTAGTTTTCTTCAAATTAATTTTTGTCACCACCACAACAGCACCGTTATGGAAAAGTACTAAAAGTACACTATATAGAATCTCCTATTCCAGGTTAAAGTTCCCCTTCAAGTACTGTTCGTTTTGAGGTCTGTTGGTTTTACTTCAGTGAAGAACACTTTCTACATGATGGCTGTTCCTTGGTTGAAATTACAATACGTTTCATGGTCTGAAATGTAATGAAATTTTTATTTTCTTTGCAATCGTCAGACTCAAACTGCTGTAAAACCTGTGGTGCATCTCCATGGTAAAACATGCAGCAGGGTGCAGCTAGGCTTTTTTCTGCGGGCGCAACATTGTACTGCGGAAGGACAGTGCACCCAGCTAATTCTTACTTTGGGTACGCCTGACTTTTTTGTCACGCAGGTGAAATGATTCGGAGGCAATGTAGGTAACATCATTAAATGCATGTATGCAATAAAATGAATTAAAAGTTATGTTTTTAAGCAATGACGAGTAAACCGGCAGTAATTAAAAAAACCGGAACAGATACGCTGTATTCTTGTAAGACAACAGAACTTATCAATTATGTCACTCCTGGTCTTTTATATTGGATTTTTTTTTATAGAAAAACAATCGCTCAATGCCCTTGTACATCTCATATATATATATATATATATATATATATATATATATATATACACATATATGTATGTATGTATGTATGTATGTGTGTGTGTGTGTGAGTGTGTGTGTGTGTGTGTGTGTGTGTGTGTGTGCGTGTGTTGAGAAGTCGTCTATTACGCTTAAACAATGCCAGTACCTCATACTGCTGCTCCAGCCTTGTCTTTCCTGTCTGCGCATTTGGAGTGCTCAAACGATGGAATATTTGTTCGAAGTTGCTACACGGGATAAGACTATCTCCACACGTGTATGTCTCCAGGATTGTATCATAGATGAACACATACTGCTCCTGTGTGTGAAAACGTATATTCTGTTGGTAGTATTACTGAGTCTGTACATGGGTATGTCGTTTTTGTAACATACTTATCTGACAAAAAATCTCAGACGTACACAGGCATGAGACTGAAACATACTACCTGTGCATAACACAAGGCAAAATCAAAACAAAAACAAAAACAAAAAAAAACAAAAGAAGAAGAAGAAGAAGAAGAAGAAGAAGAAGAAGAAGAAGAAGAAGAAGAAGAAGAAGAAGAAGAAGAAGAAGAAGAAGAAGAAGAAGAAAAAGAAAGGATAAAGGAAAAAAATGAAAGGGAAAAAGAAAAGCGAGGTGGTGTGACATTGGTGAAAAATAATGAAATAAGCTGACTTTACGTGTTCACCACCCAACATTATGAGCATATACATAAATGTGTGTTATATATGCAAATTGGGGTAATGATTCCATTTTTTTCATATTTTTTTTTGGGGGGGGTTGTTTTTTGTTTTGTTTTCCCAGTAATGAATCATCATACCAAGTTTTATGAAAAACGTACCAAGGTTTGAACCATGAACTTTCGTTGGGCCCTGAGAGCTTGTACACACGTGAATATATCAACCACACCCTCTTCTTTAAGTTGCTCCATCAGGTAGTCGAGGGCTATGTAGGTTCCAGTGCGACCCACACCGGCACTGAAACACGAAAAATCGACTTTTTCAGGTTTATATCTCGTTGAAATTGGAGCATTTGTTACAACGTTTCCACATTTCAAAGCCAGCCGTATTTCTGCGATCATTATGTTTACAGGTACATTACACTTAACACACATAATTTGCTGTTTGTACAACACATGCTGGGCTCTTCTTTTTTCCTTTTCATAATGCATGTTTCAGGGTCTGACAATGCGCCCATATCTGTGTCCACGTGCAAAAACCCCCCAGTAATTAAAGGAACGGCACTACTTTTTACTTTCTGTTTGACATTCGACAAAAGGAAACTCAAAATTTGCTATAGCTGTTGTACCAAGAAAGTACATTTACCATGTGTATATCAAATGGCTTGATGGACAGAGGTAGTTGATGTAATGTTGAAAATTTTGACAAAAACGTTGATTTTCTTTTAAATTCATATACATGGTGTGGAAGTCCGGGTGTGAGAAGGGTGAAAGCGAGTACCAACCTGCAATGAACAACGGTTGGACCTTCAGCTGGATGTACATGACTGATAACCTTTTTGCGCAAAGACATCAAAGCAGCACCGTAGTCTGGCACGCCATGGTCAGGCCACGTCAAGAAGTGGTACTGTCTTATGAGCCTGGTATCCTCGTCCTGCAAATTTTTCATGCGCAGCATCTCAGTGTATGATACAAGGCATCATAGGGTCAATGTTGACGTAGAATATTATATCCAATATAGCTCACATGAAACTTTTTTTGTCTAAATAAATGTGAAAGTAAACTCATTTGAATAGAAGGAATTCACGAGTCACTGTGGACATGTTCTTGCTACCTATGTTGCTAGGCAACAGAACTTTTCCTCCACCATGATGAGGGCACTTGTAGCAATTATTGGTAGATGTGAAAATTACACTTTTTCTGCTAAACTGGAGGGTTGTCTGAACGTGCTCAGCTGACCCAAGCTTGTTCACAAAATCAAAGTTGCAACTGAATAGACCTGTGTTGAGCTTTAGCTGAGTGCATATGGCGTTTAGAAGTATTCTAACATTTGCCTAAAATGAAAATTAATTAAAAATATAAATTTTACTGGAGCATGAGAAATTAAAGAATATTTAAAGAGAATTTGAAAAAGAACGTTGCTATTTGGTGGTGGAAATACATGATCTTTGAGCATTAGAATGCCCATTAACTTGTATAATAATCAATAGGAAAGGTGCATTTACCGGCAAGTACGAAAAAATCGTTAAAAATCAGGAACCTACAGTTGTGCCACGTAGTGAACAACTTTGATCGTTTTACAAGGAATATATCCACCATGTTTCAGCTTAGTTTGACTGACGGTTCTGAAGAAGTGGTAAATAGCAAAAACACACAAAAAATCCTTTAAAAATAAATTGCAGCGCAACCTGGTGAACAAATTAAGAATTAAGAGTCCCTTGGAGTGTTCCTGTGTGATATCAAAGCAATTGAGTGAGCGGTTTCACAGATTTTTTAAGCTTTGCCCCCCTCCCCCCAAACGACGACAACAACAAAAAATTATACAAAATTCAAAACTCACTGGAGTGTGACATTTGAACAAACATGGAAGAGACCCACCCAAGGTACCTTGCCACCAAGTTTGACGTTACTCTGGTTGACGGTTTTGAAGAAGTCGCAAATGTGAATTGTGAACGGACGGACGATGGTGACTGAGCCTCCTAAAAACTCAAAACTTTTATGTTTTGAACCATGTAAATGACTTTTCTTAGACTTCAGCTTTCTCAGATTGCGATTTTTTATATAAAAGAATACACATCTTGTCCTGCTTAATACGTGAATCTGCCCCTTTCCTGGCAAGTTACTTGTTGCAGGATAGGGGTAGCACGCGACCACAGTTATTTATGAGTACCTGTGATTGAATTGTTTTAAAAGTGTACATATGTGACAAACTATATAGGCAAGAGGGAAAATGAGTAAATGCATTCACAATCTAGCTATAGTTATGAAGAATATAAACGTTGAAAACTTTAGTCCATTGGTAAAATTTGTAATTTGTTTTAAAGAACTTTGGGATCGAAATCATCTTGCAGCCAGCCGCTACACATGTTTTTTATCAATACATGATGTACATGTTTACTTCATCATGTACTTTTTGATGGAGTGCTCATGTAAAAAATAAACGGATTTCAGTATAACAAATGGTCAACTGGAAAGTTAAAGCCGTAACGTTTGTGTAAAACCTGATCATTTACTGTATCATGAAACATCTCAAATTGCACCTTATCCCATGATAATTTTTTTTTATCCCCTGACAAAACTATTTGAAATGATGATAGACAACACATATTATATTATTGAGAAGTAAGAGAGCAGTTTTCTCACCTTTTGTATTCTCAGTTGTCGAATGGTATAGTCAGTGAATGTTTGTGAACGTAGCAGACTGACAATTGTCTGTCCATATGTAACTGCACCGAGCTGGTCAGGCCAGTACTGCTCACACTTCCGCTAAAACGTACATGATTGGATACATCTGACACACGTCTTTGTCAAAGAGGTTTTCATGAAAACACAGGATAACTTCAGAAACAAAAAGCCCTGTGCTTAACCACACATGAAAGAAAAAATATAATACTAATCTAATGTGTGTGTGGGTCTGTACCATTTGGTCTTAAGAAAAACTAGTGCCTGCGGTTTACAATAAGAATTTAGAGGCATTTGATCAAACCTTTTTTCATTAAATTAACAATATGAAATTCCTGTCATAACATAAAATTTTTTTGTTCCAAATTGAAGTAGTTGCTTGTGTGGGTTGGCAAGGCAAATGCTTTTCCCTGTGTTTAGAATGCTCAGTATATGTAGCTCAACAAACAATTTGCAGAATATAGCTATTACCCGTGCTCGTTTTATAGAACGTTGCTACACGTACCATAAAAAGTGTCAAAATCCCATAAATTTGAAATTTATAAAGCTCCAATTAAGTTAATGTATACAAACTTAATTAAAGCTCTCTAAGTTTTCAACAACAAAAAATATATATGTATATATATTTATTTTTATATACGGAATTTGGTCCATATATATATATATATATATATATATATATATATATATATATATATATATATATATATATATATATATATATATATATATATATATATATATATATGTGTGTGTGTGTGTGTGTGTGTGTGTGTGTGTGTGTGTGTACACACATTATATCATTGAGAAGCAAGAGACCAGTTTGCTCACCTTTTGTATTCTTATCATTTCATTGTTTAACATACCAACTCCAATTTACAAACAAAAACAGAAAAGGAACTTACTTGTCCACCTTCAGTGGTTCTGGCCAACATGACAATTTTGTAAACTTTATTGTCCCATACCATTCGCCAAAAGTCGACGACCGTATTTTTCTTGGGTCCTGTAGGGTAACATTTTATGTAAATAAGGTTACTCTACAGGGGTATTCGAGTAGTTCAGTTTAACTTGATACTCGGTTCGAAATTTACATGCCTGGATACCCGATTTAAAAAGGCACATTAGCAACTTGGTAAAAGAAGCGTATTGCAAGATGTAGATAAGCTGTCGGATGTTGTGCATTCAACACGACAGCGATCTTACCCCTGAAAGTATGCGGGAAAAAACCCACAAGCTGTACCCATGTCTAACCATCGGTTGCCCCGCCGCATTTTGGCCAAATTTGTTTTGATGGCAGACTTTGTCAAATCACCGGACGTTATCTTCTGAGCACTTTTGTGGAGCATCACTCCCGACAGATACAACAAAACATGCCTCCGACATTCGGATATTGGGTATTGAATATCAACGTTTTAATGCTGATGGCGTTTGACTACTAACAAAAGTTTTAGTAGAATAGCAAGCTGTGAATTAAATATGAGCACCTCATCTTACAGTTTATTGAAGAAAATACATTTAGTAATCGCATATAAACTCGTGGAAAAATACATGCACGACAGTGACCAAACTGGGATTACATATAATCTTTCCTTATTTTATCCCATTGATGGCACTTGACAGCCTCACGACATGATCGGATAAGTCTGAACATGACAGAAATTTATCCACGGTTCTTCTCATGATTTAAAGTAACTTTGTTGTGGTCCGTTGGACAAAGTTGGATCTACACCTGCAAGTGTGATTTCGATTTATAGGCAATGCTCCGTGCAAGTGTAGATACAAGGTAGCTGAAGTAGACTTAGAAATGTTTAACAGGTAAGTTTAAGGTTTTGAGGAAACAAAGTTTGAATCATCACAACAGGGGAAAGGAAAGTGATAAAGCGCGGTTAAGCATCGTCCTGTCGGAAGTTAGCCTGAATAAACCCTTTTAAATAATTATTTCCAACGTGAAATAAGAAGATATCGTTCTTTGACTAACGTGTTACCACAGTGTAGCCTCTTTATACTAGACGAATCACTGTTGATAAAACACCGAGGGGTAAATTCAAAATAATAAATCTATGCTTTCAATTAGCCTGCAGGAAGAAGAGATAAGAATGTAGGCCGCCAAGCAGATAAGATGTATGTAAAGTTTGACCAAACCCTTGCAAAAGGTATCACATATAAATGTATGCGTTATGTCGCATGGAAAGTCTAATATGAAGAGATTTTCAATTCCTCCAAAGGACAGTTTCAATCGGGAGTTCAGACGGAGAACTGCCACTTCCAATGAAGTTTCTCGTGGACTCATTTCAAATTCCTCTCGAAGTAATTGCAATTGGAATTCTTCAAGGAAGATTTGAATTTATTCACCATCTCATAAGATGAAATATGAATAAGTAGTATTAAATAAACAGACCCATTGTAAACTACCCACATTTCTGAATAATGGCTATTTCAAATCACACTAGGGACACATTGCAACTCTGACCAGGTTGGAATTACCCAAGGGCAAAGTTATTGCTTTGGAGAAACCTTAAAATCCGTCTTTCTTCAAATAAACTTGATTACCAACGCTGCTAATAATAATTTACAGTATTCATGGTAAATTAATATTGTTATGGGTATGGCAAATAAACATAAACATGAGTTTCCTGAGAATGTTACAATGGTGGTTTCTCCGGACATTCCTTCAACATCCTTCATCACTGAAGGTGGTGAAAAGTGCACGCCAACATCTGTACTATCGTGTATGACTCGTTAAAGTCCGCATCCCAGTTGTTTCAGAATTCATGTTAAACAACCGGTCTATACCTTCAGTATCCTTTATTCCTCAGGTGCACGCCTATGCCTGTATCATCGCGTATGGCTTATTTAAGCAGTCAATATGTCTGTTCTTTTATAGTCCATGTAAAACAAACGGTCTATACGTTTAGTATCCTCTCTTGCTGGACCAGCCATGGCATAAAAACTTATCTGTAACAATGCCTCCCTTACTAGTTTATTAAATATTAATGTACAGCTGACAGAACTAACTTTTCTTTTTTTTTTCACGCTAAATAAATGCAAATATATCACGAAAAAATGATACTGCAGCTTCTACAGGAATTTTTTCTTTACTTTCTTAGAATGTAAGTTATTCATCATTCACTGCATCATTGCTTTTGCACTTATTCATAGACGGAGGCAATATGCGTACCAGTAACATACTTCTTTGTAGTTTATACAAACTTCAAATTGCCCCCGAGATTTCGCCCTGGGGTGATATAAAAACTTGTAACAGGATAATTCAAATAACATCTAAATATTTATCTTATGACATGGAAAATTTAACCCCCCCCCCCCCCGTGAATCAATTTGAGATAGTCTGGTTTTGTTTAGAGAGAATTCTAATTGGAAGTATCTCCAGGTGAACGTGCGACTCGAATTACCTCGACAGGAATTTGAAATAGCTCCAAAACGGAGTTTTCCCTTCGACATGTGCATATTATATATGTATACAGAGAAATTTTTCGGAATATAACTAGCCAGTCATAGCAGGTGAAAATAGCACACAATTGGATGCGAAAACGGATTGAAGTTTACACCAAAGTGACTTACATCAATGCTGGACAAAAATATTTTTTTTACAACGTCCATCGATCTCAATTTTCCAAAGAACGAATAAGAGAATTATAAATAGAAGTCATGCAATGATAAGATACACCACTATACTATGTTTTTGCATTTTTATGAAAACTGTAAATCTTTAGACAAGATACATTCAAGAAAAGTAATGCATGGCTAGATGTAAATTGGTCTGTCGATGCATGCAGATGCTGGTAATCTATGTCTCACCTTGTGCAGCTATAAATGATCTTGTCTCCTTGTAACCCTAAAATCATACCCACCATTCATCATTTTGCTGCAACTGACTTAAGGGCCAAGTCCATATTTCATAAAAAAAATGGATTACGTAAGCAACATCAACGGCGCTGCATCAGTCGTTAAACTAGCTAGCCTACGTTGTACTGTATAAATTTGGTGGTGTGAATCGCGCCATTAAATTGGCCATGGCACAGATAGGAAAGATATTACACACATACAGACGGGTTCTGACCGGGATCTGTCAAATAGACCTGCCTGCTCAACTACTAAAGCTCTTATCTGACCACCTAAAGGGGGAAATTGGTCTATCTATAAGGCATCTATTAAATACCCCCACAAGAAACTGGTTTGCAAATTTGCAGTCTACAGCCTTTACACCGCTCCAAGCATACACCAAGGGTGAAAACCCTGCTCTATGTAGGAAATGCTGGGTATATAATTGGCTTGCACTAGAGACGCTGAAATTTATACAGCTTGATTTCAAATAAAACGAGAAGATTGATTGTCAAATATCAACATTATCATTTACAGATACCTTTGTTGTTTGAGTTACAGAATCTTGTTTCTACCTCAGAAACAAAATACACGGAAAACATACTGTTATGCGAATGACACAACAGATTACTAAAAGTGGAGTGGTTTAACCTTTTAAAGATAATAATATTAGACTGAGTCAACCGCTTTCCTAGGCGTGCCGAGGATAGCTGTTGACTATTGGCAAGTTACCCTTTTAAGTCCTCTCTGAAATGTTTATTGAGAATATGCTGAACAGGGACAACATTTAGTAAAATAGATGAAGCAGACCTTTAAATAATTGATCGCTATAGCCCGGTTTTGACCAGGAAGGTATTACTAAGACACTTATTGATATTATTATTGAACTTTTGCTTATGATTCTGAGATAGAAAATCAAGCATATTTTGTTGTGTGTGCTAATCATCGCTTTTACTGCATATTAATGTAAAATGTCAGGCAAACAAAATTGTAAGAACTATATTAGTAATATTTGGTCACTTGAAATGATTACTGTAAAAATTATATTTTTTGCTGGGTTTGAATCCAACTATTCACAATTGAATAACGATACCTCTCAGGCAGCAAAAGAGTCCGTACCGTGACATAACTGGCGTTAATGTATCCTGTGCTCTGTTCATCTGTAGGATCAACACTGAATATCACGCGGTTGGTGTCATCTACGATGCAAACCGTCATAGCAACATCATTTTGCGCGGACAGACATAGACGCTGTGTTTACATATACACTATGGAATCCCGTTCCCGTTATAGAGTTAATGGTACGGGCAAATCTAGACAAGGATATGACGAAATATTTAACTATATCATTAAATTTTTTGTCACATAATCAAATATATTTAATCATATCATTAAAAGTATTTAATCATATTAAATTACCATGACAAGTTTTCCGTTTAAACACATAATGATTCATGACACCTTACTATATCATTAAATGTCTTTAATTTATGTTTAAATGTTTGATCGTATCATCAAATATTTAATCATGTGATAAATACATCGTCCTCATTTTCTTTCATAATAATATGCATTTTAACACATCATTCAACCTATTTGAACATGTAATCGATAGTAATAATTATCAAATGCATTTGATGGCACATCAAAATGTTAAGTGATATGATTAAATGTTTAATAGTCTGATTAAATATTTTATCATATAATCAATTCTTTTTCCAAATAACATCAAATTTAATTGAAAGAATAGGATGGAATTAAACATATCATCAACCCTTTTTATGTGATTAAAAGCATTTAATCAGTTGTTGAAATGGATTTAATAATATCATTATATTTCACGAAATGACTAAATACGGCACCTACCAAAACGAGAAACGATGTGTCATTATACAAACATTGCTTATTCTACATACGCTTATATAGCAGCTTGACAACCTTGTTTACACGACACCATCGATATCCCTTGCTCATGGATTTTGTGATTTTGTCATTATCCATTTCTGACTTTTTTTTCCGAAAGAGCGAAGCTCTGTTGCATTGAATTTTCCTTTGGTAAAACTGATAGCGACACTTGTACGTAAGCTTTATTCGTTGCATAGATTTAACATTCACAACCAAATTAAGACAGGTAAATACACTGGTGAATTAATTTCACCTTTACTACAGTCATAAAGCTGGCAAAAGTGCCAGTATGTTTGTCTATGCTTTATTATGTAATTCAAAAACCAATAAGGTATTCCATCTCGAACAGCAATCTCTACAAAAATACGTGCCTTGTCTTTGTCATACAAGATACATAAGTAACCTTTCCGTGCAATCGATTGATAGTCAGTATCATAATCCACATGTGTTTATGATATAGAACAATACGTGGTCATACGTTATGCTAAAGATTGAGGATGACTGTGATTTCAAAGAGAACAATACAATTAGTCAATCCAAATGTGTACAACTATTAATGTAAAGAGAGAGAGTTATATAAATCTTACATGGCATGATGCCTCGGTATCTATTCTTGATGCGGTTTTTCTGCATTTCGGAGGCAGAGCACTCTAAATTAAAAAACCTTGGTATTTCCTTGAAAAAGAAACAGAAAGATTTTAAATTAGATATTAGGTCTACATGCTAATATCTATTTTATATCTTACATACAAACATACATGCTCACAGCAACATGTGCAACATGATTATTCAGGACAAGATGATCATTAGGGCCTAGTGTTTATTTTGTAAATGACCCTTCTTCATCATTTTGATAGCTCGGCGACAGGGTTCACCCTTCACCGAACGATAACTTTAGTTTTTACTGGTGGACCCGACCATTGGTTTGAAAACAGGCTTATTTTGAAAGACCATTCTGGCAAGAATGGTCCTTCAAGCATATGACTTCTCTACTATTGTGCCTCCACTGAGAGAAAAACCTGTTGGACAGCCAGGACAGCTCAAACGGGACTACGCACGTAGCCATCCCAGTGGCAAAACAAAGCACAACCAACTTTTA
Source organism: Hermodice carunculata (assembly GCA_964020975.1). Classification (NCBI taxonomy): domain Eukaryota; kingdom Metazoa; phylum Annelida; class Polychaeta; order Eunicida; family Amphinomidae; genus Hermodice; species Hermodice carunculata. Next base: position 29,313,377 of record OZ026630.1, read on the forward strand.
TTGAAGATTGACATCTGTAATCTTTTTAAGTAATCTTCTCTTGCCCTCGGAACAGCATTATGGTTTCACCATGCTTAAAGTACAATTCTTACATCGACATCTCAAAGACCTACTAGGGTGTAGATCTGTTCTATGTCCTTGCTTAATTTCTGCTAATTCATCTGATAAGGACAGTCACTGTCCAAGTTGGGGGCCTTCTAGTTGCTGTGACACTTGTGGTACACAATTCAAATACACTGTACATTTTGATTCTAGTCATTCATTATATGCTTTAAGAGTGTACCTGTTTATTACTGACAAGATCGTCCCTCCCACACGGAGATGTATGTTGTATATAATATTCAATACTTGAAGTGAATTCTAAAGGGACAACCTCGGCATGGTAAGCTTTTTACAGGGCAAATCAATGTAGTATGGGTCCATAAAATACCCTTCCTCCAAAATGATCTTTGAGAAAAAATGCTGGCATTTATCATGTTACATTTCAGTAAAATGATCTAAGCTTGGTTCGACAGTGGGGAATGGTACTCGAGCCATTTGCAGTTACACCCATTAATCTGATTGCGACAAGCACCGTGACTGACTTCATTAACATTTATTTTTTTAGGGCTATCACGTATGTGGTTCTTTGCGTTAAACATCATGTTCAAAGCAACTTGTTAAATTATTGCTTTAAATGAATACACGTGTATTAGATGTATTTCGATCTATATTGTTTTGTCAATGTATGCAAACATTGATCTTGATGATTAATTGACGCCTATTGCGTATAAAGTGCACTTTTTCCCAACATGTACAACTATACCTATTGTTGTTTAATGACAAATAAGTCAAGCTTCAGCAGAATGCGCTGTGTTTTGTTCTACCGTGGGTTGAGTATATTTTTAAACACATGGCCAGCCAAATTTGCACATAGTCAAAAATTCTGCCTTTATTCTCTGCAGGGATTTTACGCACAAATTCTATTTGAGAGGTTTTGATTATGTGCGAAGACTTTTAAATTTCCTGTTTGGAGCTTCGTGCATGTACCCCCTGTAGGCAATTTTACAAAAGGACTGTCACAGTCCTGTACTCAGCGGACCCTGCATGCAGAAAATGAAGAGGTCCTGTGACCTTTGGAACTAATTCAGGGTCATTTTTCTTAAAGACGGCCATGCACACCTATAGAAGTACTGGTTGAATGGTCAAAGCCCCAGCTGAAATAGGTCCTAGCTCAAACTGTTATTAAAGTATCGAATGAACAACAACAGTCATGGAAGTGACGCTGTGACCGTGGAATAAAACCAATATCACTCATGTATTGTGTAAATCTGACTTACATTGAAAACCACCAGAATCAAAGTCTAAGACCAAGTAGTTCGCAATTATCTAGTGAACAGTAAAATTCCTTATGTAGCCCTTTGACCTTGATAATGAGGTCAAGGTCACCCATGTTATTGTGTAAGTCTCGCCCTTATATCCAGAACTGTCCTTATGCATTTTTATGGCAATAGGCCACTTATTTTCAGTAAAAAATTGAACATTTTGCCCAAAAATATGAAGACCCTTTAATTTATATGGGCTGATACAGCCTATGTCAAAATTTTACAGAGGAACGTGTGCAATATGGGCAATAGAACTTCTATGTATATAAGTTAGACAGGGACAGGTTAGCTTATGGAGAGTAAAGAGTTCGGACTACGGAATAGGGTAATGACTACTAGGAAGTGGTTTTGGACAAAAAGACACAAATACACATCCATAAAAAAAATGAAGCATGACAAATTTCATAGGGAACTACCTAGTTTGAAGTGGATCTAGCTGACAGTTTTGGATAAATCGAAAATGCTACTTACAATAAGAGGTCACAGTTTGCAATTTTATGTGTATTTGGCTGAATACACAACCCAATACATAAATTTCTTGCTGGCTAAAGGTATGTATCCCCGTAAAATTCCACATTAAGGTAACATTCAATATGTGCAATACTTTTGCAGCCAGCGTTACAAAACTCACAGGAGTATATTAGCTGTGTACAACCACCAAAATTTTGGTGTTTCAAGGTAAAGCAGTTTTTAAGTTACATAGGTGAAAATTACAATGGAAACTAATGGAATGCACATACCTAGCCCGCCTGCTCATAAAGCTCTCTACTGAGAACCCACATAAACCAGCTGATCTTGATCTTGGCCTACCTATTGCAATCCCCATTGACTCACATAGTAACCAATAAAAATCTGATGACCATAGAATGCACATCGGTAGCTGTCTGGGCAAAAATCTGTAGAAATATCCCGATACATGTATATCATACTTCGTGGAGATTTTAAAAGGATGAAAGACACCTATTTTAAATCAAGTCATTGTCTTACTCAGATTTTCTCCCATGCAACTTGAGGTAATGCTGTGCTGGATCTTATCAATACCAACATGACAGACTTCAGCCACAATGTTTTTTTACATTCCCCTTTTGGCTTATCTGACCACAGTGCTATAGTTTGGTCACCGTCACTGAGCAACTTCTATCCAAAAGTTTTAGTTGAAAGTCGATGTCAAACATCTTACAATAAGGCTGTATGTATGTGTGAGGTGGTGAAATATGTACCAATAAATACATTTATCTTAATGCACATTTCAGTGTTCATTCTACGCTTAAAGCGGGGAATTTATTCCACCAGATACTTTTGCCTTGGCAAGAATGTGGGCCGCCAAGGCTGGTCTGCATCTTTGTACTCCTTATTGGGTCACATAGTTTCAGGCTGTCCTCTGAGGGTAGGGCATGCGGGGGCACAGATGAGAGTGATCTGACAAATGCTAACCACTGCAATTCAATGACATTTAGTCACATTTAGGATGGGGATAGATTTTAGGTGCAATTGTTTCCGATTTTTGCGTTACTTGTTAATGGGTAAGTACTTGACCTTACAAAACAAAGACATAATTCTCCTGCTTCCAAAGTGACCAACAGGAAATGAGACGAAAAAAACCCCAAATATTTGCTCATATCCTTTGTAAACATTTTAGTATTGAGAAACGCACATGTTGCATCAGTTTAATGCCAAGAAGAGAACAGCGTTGGATGGATAGGCGACCGTAACAGGTGGGCAGAAAGACAAACAGCGGACGGCTGACCATTCTACAAGCTGTTTTATTTATCCAGGCTTACGTCACTTATTTTTCACAGAGGAACAGATGGATGACGGGCAACTGACCCTCGTGCAAGTTTTTATTTAGTTAGGCCTAAAATCCTTGTTTATCTCAGTCGGTTATAATAGCGCTGGGTTAGTGTTGATCGCTTAATGTACCGACTGAAAATCTGTCTGTGTGTCTCTGTGTGTGTCCATCTGTCTGTCGGTCTATATATCTACGTTTAGCTGACTGAGTAGACAGCTGGGCTAAAAACCTGCAAAGAATCAAAAAGCCTCTGCTGAGAATTTAGAACTGTGCACTCTTGCAGAGTTCTGTGAAACTCGGCATGCTATTATTTACATGCTTCATAACTGAATTTCTGAAACGACTCCTATTTACCACCCGCTGTAACAGCAGAATATCAAAATGTTCAATTTTTTTTCTGAAAAAAGCACAGAGCAGTGGCGTTTGCGTGGTTAAGGAACCAACCATTAGAATCTTGGGGGGGGGGGGGGGCTATGCATTTTATGAAATAAATGATGTACGTCTCAAAATCAGTGAAAAATAATGTACTGCCTCGCTTACTTAAAAAAAAATAAAGTACCGCTTGCAAAAGTAAAAATGTTGTGCTGTTTATAGTAAAAACAAGTACTATTCAAATTCGCAAACTCTTGGTGGCTAATATTACCCTTTAAATATTCCGTTTAAATTAGCTAGAACTCGGATTATTGTGTGTGCTTCAATAGAGGTACTTTGGTGCTAGGTGCACATTTCCTGTTCATTTATATTACCCATTTTCTGGCAACATATGTACACTGTTTGAGTGCACTTTACATGTACTTTTAACTTCTCATTGCTGAACTAAAGCTTGCGTCAAGTTTTCTTCAGTAAACTCTGTGCAATGCATGCAGAGTGGTCGTAGGAAAGCTGCAGATTTTGACTATGGAACCATAATATTCATGGGGAAAAGATAAATGCTGGTTATCTTTAGCGCTGAAAGAGGTAACAGTACATGCGGAATTTCGGAATCATAATTTACGTTCATTAAATGCAAGCACAGTAATTCTCTCTCTCTCTCTCTCTCTCTCTCTCTCTCTCTCTCGTATTTTTTTCAGACAAAGTCAGGTACTCTCGGTAACTAATTTATTGTATTTATTTCACATGGAAATATTAATACATGTAATTAGCATCAAAATCATACACACGACATGTATGACATGCTTGATAGTTGGCCCACATGATGATAACATTCCGTGTCAACTAAATAATCCGTGTTATGAAAATAGGTATGGCTGTTTGTGTTCATTTGGACAGGTCACTGTATTCATTCAGTGTGTGCCGGGTCATTGAGTTCAATGAATACTATGCAGGGTTACCGCAGAGCCACTGAATTGGCCTGTTTTGTGAGTGACTCACATATAATTGGTAAACGTGTGAAATAAGCTAGAATGGTGACCTACATCCATGCGAGGTGATCCGGACAGACCTCAAATTGCACTGTGATGAGTGACTAATTGGAAAACTCTGGAACAAAGTAGAGTGTTCTCTGTGTTTAAATAAAGCAGATATTTTTCTGACTGAGCAGAGAAGAGAGAATTCTGAAGGATCTGGCAGAAGCTGTGTGTTGTCATCAAGCCATTGGGACTGTGAGCCATTGTTTACATTGTACCTGTGAAGAGTGGACAGTGTCTTGAGTGGACTTGTATATTTGCTACTACCCATTTACACTTTGTACCTGTGGAGTGTGGATTTTGTCTTTGAGTGGACTGGTGTATTGTACCACATTGGAACCAAACCGGTCCTCTGTGGGATTGGATCAGCACCCCATGTTTTAGTACCACACTGGACCCAAACCATACCTCTGTGGGATTTGTACCAGATCATTTGGCACCTGTCATAGGAATGCAACTGTGGGAAAGTATCTGTGGATAATGTCACTGAGGATTAGGATTTACCTAAGACTGTTTGACTGTTGAAATATCAGTGGAGATAAGTTTACCTACTTTGTACTGATTTTGATTGTTAATATATTGCTATTGTTAAAATTATAACATTGATGTCATTCTTTGTTGAGTTCTGCTAACATACAAAAGGTGGGCATCGTAATATCCGTTAGATATAATATTGTATCTTACGTGATTATAGTAAGGTATGTCATGGCTGAAGATGCTATGCCATTGAATTTTCTGTGCAACATAAATAAAACTGGTGCTCTCAGAATATTTTCTGTTTTCTTTCTTCTCCCATGTTTACCCCAGAATAGCCAGTCATAAACTTGGAGTTTCTTTGCTGGGTTCTAGGGTACGAACATTAGATTTTTAGTGACAAAATAGGCCTCCAAATGGAGCCTTATTTTGTCATAATACTGACGACAGTTACAAGCTCGCCTAATTGTGCTTGATATCTGTTTAAGAAATATTACATTTTCGTTGCATTCTCTTGACTTAAGTACAAATAATGACTTTCATTCTTTTCTGACTTGCCCTATAATTTAGCTGTTAATATCCAAAGATTATTAGAAAGTTTGGCTACAATAATTTATAGTTTTTAGACTTGTCAGTTTTGCTACTTAATTTTATCTTTTGGCATCATTCTGTTTTAATGTTCACCTTTCAGACATTTTAGGCTAGCTTGTTCTCTGTTAGGTCAAACCCCCAGGGGCTATAGGTAGCAAGCAGCTACTGACGACAGTTACAAGCTCGCCTAATTGTGCTTGATATCTGTTTAAGAAATATTACATTTTCGTTGCATTCTCTTAACTTAAGTACAAATAATGACTTTCATTCTTTTCTGACTTGCCCTATAATTTAGCAGTAAATATCCAAAGATTATTAGAAAGTTTGGCTACAATAATTTACAGTTTTTAGACTTGTCGGTTTTGCTACTTAACTTTATCTTTTGGCATCATTCTGTTTTAATGTTCACCTTTCGGACATTTTAGGATTGCTTGTTTTCTGTTAGGTCAAACCCCCAGGGGCTATAGGTAGCAAGCAGCTACTGACGACAGTTACAAGCTTGCCTAATTGTACTCAAAATCCTGTTAAGAAAAATTGTTTTGATAACATGTTTTTTGACATAAATGCTAATGACTTTCATTCTTTTCTGACATGCCTAAATGCACATTTACTCAAAATTGACAGTATTTTCTTAAATGTCACAAACCTGACACATTAAGTTGATACATTGACTCAGAGTTGGCAGTTAAATAGAGCTTAATTGTTTGGGGGGTAGGTGTCATCACAGAGTTTGTTTTACATTTCTGGTGCAGGATGTCCATTGTTACAGTCCTTGTTGGGATTTCCCTTGGTTTGTACAGGTGGTCTAGTTGCAACTGTTTATTTTACTATCACTGGGACTGAATATAAGGCCCCAGCTTGTTTCCACTTCAGTTATACACTGGCGGGTGGTTTAACTAGGATAAACTGTCCAGCCAGAAAGGGTACATATTGGTTCAGGGGTAAGTCAAATTGTTCTTATCCGAACCTGTACTATACAAATTTAGTAATTATGGTTTGTTTGACAGGGGTTCTTCTTTCATAACGAAGCTCTGCATTTATAAGCAAAACTTCACGTATTTAGCTAATTCATCATTTGCCACGTTCTTATTTATTCTTTATTATGTGGGTTGTCTTTGCTGAATATTTAGCTTAGACAAGGAGCCGCTACTCAGAGAGACATGTACGGGTAAAAGGCTCCGAAACATGTTGAGTAGTTACCCGCTGAAGACCCTTTAATTTATTTGGGCTGATACAGCCTATGTCAAAATTTTACAGAGGAACGTGTGCAATATAGACAATAGTAATTCCATATGTATACAGGTTAGACAGGGACAGGTAAGCTTATGGAGAGTAAAGAGTTCGAACTGCGGAATAGGATATTGACTACTAGGAAGTGGTTCTGGGCAAAAAGACACAAATACAATAACCTCTGGGCTTCCGGGGGCTTTGCCCCCTGGACCCTCAAATTATTTCTTTTTGGAGCCTCTGTCTTCACATAATTTTCAAATGGACCAGACATATTTAAGGTTTCTAAGATGCTTCACGCGACGTTATGTTTCTTACATAATGGTAGCTAAAATATATGCATCCATGGGTTTCAGTATTAAAAAAAAGTGCTGTGAGGTAGGGTGGAAAAAATAATGTACCGTTACGGGCAACTGAAAATAAAATTGTGTGTTTTGCTAAAATGCATACCCCCCCCCCCCAAGATTCTAATGGTTCAGCCCTAAAGCATTGCTCCATGACGCTCATATATGACCTCATCCACCCCCACCCACAGGCAAAAACGCTGCTTTTTTAGGTGCGTGTCAGGTTCTGAAACCCCCTATTCTGAAAGAGAGATTTGCATTTGTTTATTTTTAGCACGATATTATCATACATAGCGTACTCTAATTTTAATTTATGAAAAGGAGTTTTAGGATTCATTTTCCGCAAGAGTATCAAACGCAGACGAAACTGAAAAATGACTGACTCTTGTCCGTACCTAAACCTGAGCACTAGTTTTACTCCTTTGCATGGTCACACGAAACCTTAGTATGCCCAATTGGTAGTCTCAAACGGAATCCCGTGCACTATAATTTAAGTCTGCAGCCCACCCATCTGTCCTTCCATCTGAAAAGGCTTGCCCAGGCCATAACTCCTACATTGTGCTTACAGACACCAAACTGGTGCGTAGATACTCTTTTGGGATATTGGTGTGTCTCGTACTTAAATTAGGCTACCTCTGTCTTTGACCCTTGACCTTGACCCCGTGACAGAAAACGTTGGTACTGGCCTTATTTCCTATATTTTGAGACCTACACCAAACTGTGCATCGCCATGCAATACTATTGCCCTTGTTTATGTTGAGACAGAAGTGTAGGTTATAATACATTTTTGTTTTTGGATATGCATATAAAAAGCGTGCGGAAAATTGGAATTTCCCTGCACAGAAATAAAAACTCTCTGCAGAGAATTTATGAATATTTGCAGGTTTGACTTGCATATTAACAAGCCCCTTGGAATTGTTCTTTGGTGACCCCAAGAAAGGGGGTGGGCACTGCATGCCAACCCAGCAATTTGAAGCAGAACCAAAAGATTCGGCAAATTACATAATGGCATAGAAATATATATGGTGGGGACATAATCCTGATCTGGATAGAACTAAACTGATTCAATAGCTTTGCTTAGCAGGAACACTATACACGGCTGACCCACAAGACAGAATGCTGTAATTCCAGGACACGCTTTTCAGCTAGGCTTCATATACGCTTTCTATTTAAAATATGTTTTGATTACACAGACACACACAATGAAAACTCTTGACATTCGAACGCTTTTGGATATGATCCCCACTAAAATGATATACTTGTATGTCAAAACTTTATTTTATTTGTTTTCGTGTGTGTAATATTATGCCCTTACCTCGTACTCTTCTTTGAATGTACTGCTTCCCTTGTTCGTCTTTTTGTCTAAAATGTAGAGGATTAACTCATCCATGTCCAGTCTGATCGTTCTGACCCTCTTTGTGGTATTCTCGTAAATTTGTATAGCCTCGTCATCAGTCTCCTGATCGGTATCGTCCGGTACCTCACCATACGCATACGCCTTAGCGCCAGCCATGTTCTCATCGTAATTCGTTGCGGTGCTTCGTATAGACATTCTTTTTTGCAGAGCAGTATCCATATTATCACTTTCCTTGTGTACTCCTGCCCCGTTCAAAGCTGAATTCAATTGAATGATATTAAGCTTGATGTTTTTAAATTTAAAATGTAGCATGTATATATATATATATATATATATATATATATATATATATATATATATATATATATATATATATATATATATATATATATATATCAGGGTGGAGATACGTGTTTACCAATATTACATTTCCATAAAAAAACATTTCCAGTTGAAATGACATATAGTCAGATATTTTATCGAATACACTTATAACCACAATTTAACTTTTGTTAAAATTGCGTGTCATAGCTTAGAAAGCATTAGTATATCAAATTTAAGATTAAATGTAAAATCAATAAATTTTAATAAAATCCTAACTGTTCCTGATGTGAATTTAATTTTGAAAACACTGTCTCAGTAAGGACGCAAATTTATAATTGTGAGTTTTTTAGGCACGTCAGTGTATATATATATATATATATATATATATCAGGGTGGAAATACTTGTTTACCAATATTACATTTCCATAAAAAAGAACATTTCCAGTTGAAATGACATATAGTCAAATATTTTATCGAATACACTTATAACCACACAATTTAACTTTTGTTAAAATTGCGTGTCATAGCTTAGAAAGCATTAGTATATCAAATTTAAGATTAAATGTAAAATCAATAAATTTTAATAAAATCCTAAGTGTTCCTGATGTCAATTTAATTTTGAAAACACTGTCTCAGTAAGGACGCAAATTTATAATTGTGAGTTTTTTAAGCACGTCAGTGGAAGAAAATAATGGTAAGAAATTTTATTGTTGGCTTATTTGCTAATAAACTAAGCAGAAGTCAAAATGAGCCAAAATGCTGTTGGTGCGTTCTATTTTCCCACCGTTTCGTATATTTTTTTTAGAAAAAGAAAAATGTAGAAGGATTGAATACCTAGACCGTAATATCACTGAAGTTAAAATGAATGAATGAATGAGTGAGTGAATAAATAAATGAATAAATAAATAAATAAATAAATAAATAAAAAAATAAATAAATAAATAAATAAAATAAATAAATAAATAAATAAATAAATAAATAAATAAATAGATAAATAAATAAATAAAATGCTGTCAAATTCAAATGAATATGTCCTGCTTATTATGTTTCGCCCCTATTTTTTCTTGTCGTAGTTTTTTTTTTCTTCTTTCACATGTGTACAACTTTAGCAGTGACCTTGTACGTGAAAAGAGAGTTACATGTATATCTTGCGTTAAAGGGGACAATATTACTACGAACCTAAAAGAATGCATTTCAAATGCCAGGCAAGCCTGTCGAATGGCTATAAAATATGCTAAAATCCATGATCTTCCGGGAGCTCCGCCCCCTGAATCCATACCAGGGACTCCGGGTAGGAGTTTGCAGTCACCACACCCCCGCGACTCACTTTTAATGGCATCACCCATCGACCACTATTCAAAATCGCCGAATCCGCACCTGTCTAAATTGACACGATACCAAATTCATACTCTTTGTAAACCAACCCTTCATTCAAATACCAGCATGCTTAGGGTTTCAGAGTAGTGCATGGACTAAGGGGAAAAAGTCGGGTCAAAGGGCCCGCAAATAAACTATGTTTAAAACCCGGGACCCATAACGGGTACCCGGGTACCCGCGGCAAAAAAAAAAACAAAACAAAAACAAAAACAAAAACAAGAAAAAAAAAAAAAACAAAAAAAACAAAAACAAAAAACAAAACAAAAAACAACCCCCCCCCCAACCCTTACTGAAATGAAACACAGAAACATATTGTAACTTGCTTTTATTCAGGTACAGTATGAGAATTCCACCATTCGACATGTTGCCTATATATAAACAAGTGTGATCCACGATCCAGTATTTAAGGGGAAAAACATGAAAAACAGATTTAAACCAACCAATTAAAATAAACTCGTATTGGAAACGGCAACATAGCAAACTGAGGCGCGCTAAAAGTAGGAACGAATATCGGCAGTGAAAAAGCAGAAATACACATTGATCTATAATTTGTATATTTATATGGAAAGTTTTAGGGTATTCAAAATTGGATTCGGGACCCGACGTTTTGGCATTTTGACGGGGGGTCTCGGATAGAGAGCATAAGAATGGTCCAGGTAAAAGCTTTTCTCGGCGCGCTTCGGTGTATTGTGCCCAAAGCACGTCGACCAAACCTGTCAACACAGTCCAAACCAGAAGCACATAGCAGGTAAATCTCTTATTTTCTAGAACATATTTTTGTGTTTTCGTGACACAACCGCATGACATGTTCTTGTCAAATGCAAATGTTCGCAAAGGAATATACAAGATTAGATTACAGAGTATACAAATTAAAGAAGAATACCTGTTGATGCGTCGTTCTTTTCCCGTGCTAGTAGCATGTGCCAGGGGGATTTCTTAGATCTCCTGTGTGTCCTTTTATCAAGGAATAAGGTTAAACAAAAAATAATGCGGATATTTACGCAACAATACCAATTGACGTTTATAGCCATTTCGTTGTTAAACTTTAAAACAGTCTGCTTTGAACAATGTACTTTGCCGTTGCATAATCGCTCTTGCGGAAGCAGACACAGCAAGTAAACAAAGTTAGACAATTAAGTAATACATATATGCTACATGATCCGACATTCTTTCCAGGAGGATGACTTAACATACATCAGTCGAAAAAGAAAAGAAGAGAATTTCGAAACCCAGAAATTACTGAATGGGTTAACGCCAAATTATTTGTATGGTATAGCGCCATTATGGTACATCGTCGTACTACCACTAAGTCTTGTAACATGCAAAATCGACTGAACGTCACTCCAACACGTGCAATATCATTCTCCTAACAGAGACACAGTGATGTGAACATTAATCAGATCAAGCTAGTAAAACTGAAGCTATCTTCATTCAATGCGCCTCGTATGAGATACCAAAATATGACATGGAAGCTGAAATCTTGACAATACCATATCCCACAAACCAACACTTGCACAGCAGATTAACAAAGCTTGTTTACATATTTGAATGCATAACACTTTGTTATATGTATAGTGGTCATTAATCATCAAAAGTGCTAACTGTTGACTGAATACTGTTGGCACATCGAATATTAAGCCTTCGATCAGAACACAGTATTATCCTGGGGAGTCATTTGTATCACCATTGTTGTATTGTGCGATTGCGAAAATGGCTGGTTCAATTTGTCAAGATGATTTGTGGATTTCAAACTTTATTTCATGCAACGTATATTTCGGTGGTCTGATCTGCATAATATTTATATCATATGTTTCTACACTCTCTCCTTTCCATTCAAGTAGTTTTCTTGGATTGACTTCGCCTTTCGGGAATAATTGCAAAAAACGACACACGTTTAAGCTCAAACAATTCCCCTACTATTTTGGCGATAGATATATTGGTAGAATTCATGCACAGATGTTAATGGGTTGCCAGCTTCTGAATTACACTCCCATTGAATTTAAAGACAGCATTGTTTACTCTATTATATGTGTTATTAAGGTAAAGACAACGAAGACGTTTTTAACTTCAGTTTTACTGTAGCATCCAGGCTTTACAGAAGGTGCAATTATTTGGAATATGAACCATTTACGTTGGTCCCTGCCTTGTCGGATCTGAAAAACGTAACATTCTGTGCAAACGAAACATGGTTAAATTTGTTTCTCAGTACATCGGAGGACGAAGAAATTTCGAAGTCGGCAACTTGGAGATCTTCTAGTGTTTTTCACTTCATATACATGTATATTTTATACCCACTACATGTTGCTTTTATATACAAGGGCTGGCTAAAAAGTTCAGCATTGGAGTATTGTCTTGGTGGAACAGGACTCCTTTAGTGAGCATTCCCCGTCGCTTAGCTTTAATAACTTCACGCAATTGTCTCCGTAGGTCAGCATAGTATCTTCCATTGATAGTCTGGCCTTTTTCAAAATAGCCAATCAGCAGAGTACCCTTGGAATCCTAAAAGACTGAAGCCATCACCTTCCCAGCAGAAGGAACCGATTTGGCTTTGTTTTTTTTTTTTTTTTTTTTGTTTTTTTTTTTTTTGTTTTTTTTTTTGGGGGGGGGGGTGATCACAGATGCTTCCATATAGCTTAGACTGAATTTTGGTTTCTGATTCAAAGTGATGAATCCAGGTTTCATCCATGCTTACAAATCGGTCCAAAAACCATCGGGATCTCCTTCAAAATGGCATAAATTGTCACGGGACGCCAGGAATCAGACATGTTTCTGATCCGCTGTCAAGAGCTTTGGCACCCATCTTGCAGAAACTTTTGTCATTCCCAACCCTTTGGTGATAATGTGCTCAACTCTAACAAGAGAAATGCCCACAACACTTGCAATATGTGGAGTGGTCAATCGTCGATCAGCCAACCATGTCATGCACCGGGTAATGTTTTCGGGAACGGTTGCTGTTCAAGGCCTTACTGGACGCGCGTCTTCGTCAAGGCTCTCTCTGTCACGCTTGAATTCCTCAGCCCACTTCTTAACAGTGGGAAAGGAAGGGGCATCATCCCCTAAAGTGGAGACCCTGTCGGCATGTATCTGTGTTGGAGTTAGCCCTTTCAGTTACAGGTACTTGATGACCGCCCTTTTGCCAGTTTTGTCCATTTCGGGCGATTTCAATGGGTAGGTTCACAAGATGGTCCGGTAGATAGACACTGATCACATTTCAGTCGCAGTTGTTATGTCTTTGATATATTAAATGATTGTACTTATTGGTGGAAAAAGTGTTTCAATCAGATAGAGATATCCCACTTATGCTTAGAACTTTTCAGCCAGCCCTCGTGCCGCTAATCTCCAGAACCTGTGATATTAGGGTCACATGTGCGTGACTTTTGTACATACCATATTTAAGCTTCGCATAACGACAAATTTCAGACACAACCATAACCAATGTTTTTAAGATTTTGTTTTTTCCTTTTCAGATGGGTATATTAGGGAAGACATCGTGGACAGCAAGAGGTCTACTTCAGCTGCAGGTTGAACTGCGTAAGACATTGTGGAAGGAGTAATGTCACTAGCTCAGCTAATTGATGAGTCTAAAAAGCTGGTTCATATTAATTATATGGAAGAGTGAGACTTAATTATATTAAAAATCGTCGAATGAGCGTGTATACATATAGCCCTGTGTCACTTGTCGCTTGGGTAACATCAGTCAAATCAGTGAAATTAATTTACACTTCCAAGTCTCTGAGCAAATTTAATGTTACATGTGTTTTTGTTGTTGTTTTATTACCTATGTTTCTTCATCTTTTAATAAGAATAAACGTAAAACATATATATAATCTCACCTGATATAGACAAAGATGAAAACAATCAGCATGGCAACAATGATGACAACAAGGAAGCCCAAAAGCACTTTTATGGAAGGTGATAAGCCGCTATGTCCAGGACGTCCTGAATTAGGAGTAAAATGTACATATTTCGATGGGCTGCTCAGGTAACATGACCACAAAATATAGTCGAAACAATTACTATACCACTCGCCTGAGACCTGATTAAAGTAATATAACAAAATTTACGAGCACAATATTAAAGTAACAGAGCTTAGACGTGTTGTATTGATGGTCCATCAATTAGCCCTAGTATGGGATACTATTAAACATCTCAATAGTCTGCCCATGCTACAAACAACCTTATATTGTTTTTATATATATATATATATATATATATATATATATGTATGTATATATATATATATATATAGAGAGAGAGAGAGAGAGAGAGAGAGAGAGAGAGAGAGAGAGAGAGAGAGAGAGAGAGAGAGAGAGAGAGAGAGAGAGAGAGAGAGAGAGAGAGAGAGAGAGAGAGAGACTGCACAGCTTATCATTTAGTGGTTTCTGATACATTTGTTTGTGAAATCCGAGTTTTTAATCTTAAGAAACACCAGCAAAACTCGTAGTCAGCCAAGCTCTGGTCATGAACAGCTCTTTCCATGGTTTCGTGACGTTAAATTCGTGTTCATTTAACTCATAATTGAATATCACTGACGTCGTACGCAACCATTGTTCCGAAGCGTGCTCTGCTGAGTCAGGGAGGGTGCAACTGGCTGCCGAACAAGCACTTGTTTACTTTACCAAGAAACAACATGAAAAATACTGAAAGTCCGAGGAGAAAAACCACAAACTGATTTATTTTCAAAAACCTCTGAATGGGTCCACACCAAAGTACTTCAGCCAAAGAGGTCCGGATATTATACCCACAGGCCATAACACCAGAACTCGTGAGACATTCGCCTTTTATTTTGTAAATCCTAACCAAGAAAGAAATCACTTTCCCTCCACGATCAATTCTTGGCGAAATTTAGACCATCATGCAAAACATTGTACATCACTTTCAATCTTTAAAAGAAGCCTGAACACCGATGTTGGACTAAAACGTTCTATGTCGGCAACAGACTTGTTCAATCACATCACTGTAGGATGCGCCTGAAATGCAGTCCAACAAATTATTTCCTTTTTGTGTGTCACTCCATTGAGAGTCCCCAGTGCGCTTAGGGTGCACCTACAGAAAATGTTTCCATTTTCTTCTGGAATGCCCCAGGTACAATAAAAGTAGATTGAACATATTTGGAAATTTACTATCATTTGGCGAGGTCAATCTTCATTTTACCACATGGAGATCCAAGCAGACATAACCACTGAAACTGAGTTATTGTATTTGTGTCTTTTTGTCCAAAACCACTTCCTAGTAGTCATTACCCTATTCCGTAGTCCAAACTCTTTACTCCGCATAAGCTAACCTGTCCCTGTCTAACTTATATACATAGAAGTTCTATTGTCCATATTGCACACGGTCCTCTGTAAAATTTTGACATAGGCTGTGTTAGCCCAAATAAATTAAAGGGTCTTCAGCGGGTAACTACTCAACATGTTTCGGAGCTTTTTACCCGTACATGTCTATGTGAGAAGCGGCTCCTTGTCTAAGCTAAATATTCAGCAAAGACAACCCACATAATAATGAATAAATATGAACGTGGCAATTGATGAATTCGCTAAATATGTGAAGTTTTGCTTATAAATGCAGAGCTTCATAGCAAAGAACACCTGTCAAACAAAACATAATTACCAAATTTTCATAGTACAGGTTCAGATAAGAACAATTTGACTTACCCCAGAACCAATATGTACCCTTTCTAGCTGGACAGCTTATCCTAGTTAAACCATCCGCCAATGTTTAACTATGTTTAAATGAGGACAAGAATAAATTGTTAACAGTAAGCGTTTTTAGGTGTAAACAATGGATGCATAGGCACTTTCTTCGGTTTTTTAAAATTCATTCTTCTTTTTTCTTCTTCTTCTTCTTCTTCTTCTTCTTCTTCTTCTTCTTCTTCTTCTTCTTTTTCTTCTTCTTCTGTTTCTCCTTCTTCTCCTTATTCCTGCTACTACTACTACTACTACTACTACTACTACTACTACTACTACTACTACTACTACTACTACTACTACACTCCCTTTAATACTTGGTACGTGCTTGGTTTCGTTGTATATGGACCCGGCTTTGTGTAACTATACTCTATATGTGTGGCGAGAGATTTACATATGTACGTCTAGCATGTTTACCGATGCAGTTTTTCGAAAATAAAATACATTTGAACCGTAGTTTTGGCCACTGTGTATTTCTATGATAAATGAAAGAAAGTTGTATTTAATGGCACTTGACCTGAATAGAGGACCACCCTCACCACTGAGCATGCTGAGACGCAACATTTTACATGCAGGTAGATGGTGGCCAGCTGAATGTTAAGGGTGCTACATACGCCATTATGCAGAAACAATAACGAAGCGTTCGTATAGAAGTCTGTCAGAATAACAGTTAGATTGTTGTCACCTGACATTCTGTGTGATACATATGCTATATTGAGAAATCGTAACTGAGCATTAATACGAAAATCTGATATAGTATTGGTTTTGACACTTGTTTGTGCCGAAAGGGCAATAAATAGAGAAACTCCTAGTCTGTGAAGTTTGGCACTTGTTTAGGGACCCTGCAATTTTGGGGAAACTTTCAATCACGTGGAACGCGACTATGTTTCACATATTTTTTGAGGAAGGGGGGGGGCAAAGCTAAATTTTCCATACGACTTGAGTCAAACATATTGAAATAATAAGATAAAAATATTGATGTTGTATTCGCATACCCGCAGGTTGAGTTCATTCAAAACAGAAAACAGATGCTTTGCAATTAAAATCATTGTGTCTCTCTGCCTTGTCAAACATACCAAAACACTCTGTTGAGCCATGCTGCTCTTGCCGACGTATCATACAGCAAGATCCGACATAGATCTTTAAAGTGTCGTCAGAAAACCGGCATGAGGGTACATCGGGATGACATGCCATTGTTCTCGAGTGACCTTCAAGAGTTATGGGTGAACAGCACGAACTGTGCTTGGCCCACACTGGTCTACCTTACATTCATTTAATTGGTATTATCTTCATGCGATTTTTAAGTTATTCAGTTTTTATGCAACTTGTTATTGTTTAATTTATGTTGTATGCTATTTGTATGTATGTAGTTAAGAGATAAAAGGACCAGCATGGAA
The DNA here is from genome assembly GCA_964020975.1 of Hermodice carunculata. Lineage (NCBI taxonomy): Eukaryota > Metazoa > Annelida > Polychaeta > Eunicida > Amphinomidae > Hermodice > Hermodice carunculata. The sequence goes on from OZ026630.1 coordinate 29,330,714, forward strand.
ATAAGTCCACAAGACATTCTGGTGCCATCCTAGGTTCTCCAAACTTTTTAATGTAAATTTTATGTATTTTACAGAACCTGAACAAAATCAAGCAATCAACCAACACTGGCCTAGACAGGTTATATATTTTAGAAATAGAGCATGCAAAAATCAGATGATAACATGTGCAGAGATCAGACAGGGAGGAGGAAATGTATTTGTCGTTCGTACAATCTGATGTTGGGCAGAAAAACTTTAAATGAATGAACAATAATTACCAAATGCAATATTAGTGGAAAAGTAGCTTTTTTGGCTTTGAATGATATCTGTGGCCAATTTTAGTCTAAATAGTACTCACAAAATGGTGGTAAGACGGGATGATATCTGCAAATACCAGCTCTCTTTTTACGATTTTTTCAAATTTGAAACAGCACATAAAATTCGTTTGAAAAATGTGCTGATGATATCTTATCTTTCAAATTTTACGGATTTTTTTAAATTTTAAACCGCCAGTCCCTTCACAGAGATAAAAAATCTCAGAGCTTACATTTGCTGACCGATATTTTGTTTTGGTGGTATCAAGTAACATATTGTTCTAAAAATGGTACACTTAATATTCCATTTGTACATTTTTTTGTATGTTTGCATGCTTCAATTCTGCACACATAATTATGCTATTGTGCCTCAAGGTGAAATAGCTATACAGTTTGAGCCTACGAGGATGAAAGTTTTCAATTCATATAATTAGAATAACAGAATTTAGCCTGAATTATACGTTTTGGTCCTTATGTTTAGCCTAGCAAACAGCGGAAGCAAATTTATATTTTTGGAATATACTCTACATCTACATACACGTCAAATGTGAATGTTACCTAAAGACTTTGTGCTCAATTTATTTCACGTGCTGACTTACTATCGTTTCAGGAAATCACAGTTGTACGTCTGTGTCCGCAGCGCAAATGAGAAAGGTAGAAGGTATGAACCAAACGGATACTGAATTATCATGGGGAAACAGAAAATACGAAAAACTCTTGTTCATGTCAGTATATCCCCATGTACATGGTACATTTGTATAAAAAAGTCGACTAAAATATGAGCATTTCCAATTTTGCCCTTGGCCGTCATATCAGACGAAAGATGATGTCAGTCATACGTAGGCTTAAAACTTGCAAACAATTTACAATGTAAATACAATTATTAAATGTACTTTTAGTACCTTTAATGAGTTGCTAAAATCCTACCTGGAATTGGACGCTCATACGTTGACCTTGGACTCTGAAGCTGGTTGTTGTTTAAAAATACCATCGTGACATTATATTTCTCAGACGGACGTGTCAGCTCCACCATTGTTTGATGCTTCGTTCCGTCAACAGTGGTTATTTTGTTTGAGCCATCAGAATAGTTTATCGTTATCTGGAAACTATGTATAGTGTCACAATTCCAAGTGATCTTGCTTGGTACCTTTAAAAAATGCATATAAACAACCATTCAGTGATCTTCATCATTGAAAACATCCCACAGATGATCTAACATGTTATTCGAAGCTGTAAGGTTATTTTGCAAGGTGTTTTGTTGGTTCAGGCCTAAAAACAAGGCGTATCACAAATGTCATCAGCCATAACAGCCTATAAAATGCCTCTGTGTACTCAGTGCTCTATGAACATCAGTTCAAAATTCTGTACAGTAACGAACTCTTATTTCAATTCCACACACAGTGCTACAAGTAACTCTTCAAAAATATCCCTGCAAATTTTTTTTCAAAAAGACCAACACTGTTTAAAACCTGGATTCTACTCCCGAAATGAAGTACGTTTGAAAAATGCATGCAGCAACATACATTAGTATCACTTATATATTGATTCACGATTCATTCTTCCGCACGTTCACGTACATACTCATTGTGCAATCCAGGAATTGGCCAAAGATCACGCTTTCCACTGACCCACTACCCCTGGCTTAAATAATAACGTTTACATGCTACATGAGTGCATGGACTCAGCGACAAATTGATAACATTTACACGCTGTAGCATTGTTTTAACAGACATATCTTCAAATTATGCATGGCAATTGCTATATAGGGGTCGGCTAGCATCAAAGTCATCGAAAAGTTTTTCTTCTGTCGCACACCATTATGCTCATTTCAGATCAGAGGTAGTGCAATTCAAATTACAACTATTGTGTCAGAAGGCATTTTAACCTATTCTACAGTGCCCTAGTTTTCAAAACCAAAAATAATTTTAACAAATATTTAACACTTTTGTCAAAAATACGGCTTATGTCCGACCAAAGGCAAACCGACACAATTTTTTCTCAAATCAAACATAACTTTCTCACTGTTGCTGTAGGAACGACATCAGCAATGATAGCACGTTTCGTTTAAAACAATTCCAATCAAATACCAGTCACAATGTTTCAAAATCTTTAGTATGTCAAAACTGGAGTACATTATACTGCAGTTTTAAAACGCCCAAATATTGGATGGGACCATTTATTGCGGTTTATTCGGATGACAAGCGATGGCCACATAAGCTTTTTTTTTTAAATTATTGTTTAGAATTGTGCTTTACGTTACCTCCCATGTGATCTTCACTGCGTTCCCCAAACGTTCGACTACTGTTATTTTTGGTCCCTCGGTCGGCTCTATCAAAAAGTAACATATCTTTTATGTACTCACTGTTCATGTATTAAATCCATCATAGACACTTTTACATACCTTTTATTTTGCCAACTCGAAAGTACATGTGCAGAGATAATCCATTAGCTTTTATACAGTCACCTAGCTTTGAATGTCCTACTCAGTGTGTTTTATCAGGCTTCACGCCATTTCATTCAACCAAAACAAGTCTAACCGAAGTAACTGAGTATGTCTCAGATAACACAGAAATGACGTGTTACTGGTGGCATATTTGTGGACCTGAGAAAGGCCTTTGATACTGTTGATCTCTAACTTCTGTTGCGCAGGTTACAAGTACTAGGTATAAAAGTCGACAAATTTGAATGTTATCTGACACATCTACAACTACTAGTATCTTCAAACGGACCCGTCTGAAATCCTCTGCCGATCGAATGTGGTGTACTCAAAGTTCAATTCCCGGCCCCTCCTCTTCATAAGTTACATAAATGACTTACAACATGAGATGCAGCATTCTAAAATAAGCCTATATGCAGACGACAATGTAATCTTTGCTCCAAGAGATATTCTGGCCACCCACCAGCGATTACAAGATGATCTTGGGTAATTATGAGTCAATTTATTTTGAACACAACAAAAAACCAAATACATGGTATTTACAACAAGTAAATGTATGTCGTCTGATGGAAAGCTTCAAGTGTCTTGGTGTGTGGTCTTAACTCATTTGGCCTTGGTCAGTCTAGATGAACGCACCCTGTTGTAAGATACCACAGCGACTTGAAGTCATTGGCAGAATAAGATAAATAAGATCATTCCTGTCCCCCAAAGGACAGACAGCTAAAATTCTGGTTCAGTCATTGGTATTGTACGTGTTCGATTATGGATATTTGGTTATCCTGAGATAAAACACTGCAAGATCGACTGCAACGTCTCCACAATTCCGCCGGCAAACAGATTCTAAAATTTCGTTTCAGAATAGCCTTTGTTGAAGTCCAACAGCTACTCAAATGGACTTCTCTGACCGACAAAATTTCCACATCTATGGCATGACCCAAAACAGCCTACAGTTCCTTTTGCCTTCAAGATAGCTTTACGTCAGTTAATAATACCCCTACCCATCACAAAAATTACATACATCCATAGGGATGTTCACAGATGCCAGCCAAACGAAGGCTTTCACCAATAACTTTTCAGGCCACGGTAGTGAATTACAGAACACCTTCCCAGAAACAGGCAAACCTTCACCATGAACCGAATGTTTCAACATTTTTATCTGTACAGGGCTCACTATTAACTGATCATCAAGTTATTTATTCCCCGAAGCATTTTATCTATGCATTTTTGACTATGATATCTAATTGTATCTATATAATAAGTGTGCATGGATGTATTTACTGTATTTTTTATTCAATAAATTGAATAAATAAATCAACTTATAGATAAATTTCAGTACCGAAGTAAATTCCATGATAGATTTATAAGAATCACTGTTAGTGACGTGCACGTTATCGGACCACACACTGAACATCGAAGTCCTTGCTCGTTTTCAACATGGCAAACCCCCGGAACAGATTAATCTCCTTCCGTACAATATGACACACCCGGAACCCATTATCTCCTTCCGTACAATATGCAGCCTCCACACGTAAACTCAACTCTTTCACTGCCAACTACGACATAAGTCGATGTGCTCTGAATTGACATAATGATACTAACTTCCTATTTTTTGCCGACCTTTCATTTAACTACCAGCATACCTACAGTTGCAGCTCTATAGGAATGGTCACGGCCAGCAACTCCCCTCGGGACGCTTTGGGCGCAATGTACCCGAGGCGCGCCGAGGAAAGCTGTTGACTTAGTCAAAACGTGGCACTGAAAGAGTTAAATCTCAATGTAAGAAATTCTAGTCCATGTTCATGCTGCAGCAGCTTTCTCGTCACTGTCAATCATACCTTGGTAGTAGCCCGCAGAGTACATGTGATCTTTGTACTGATTACTTCTTACGAATGAATAGTGCAATTGCACCACAGCATATTTTATGTATATGTATCTGTTATACAAGTGTGTCAGTAACCATCTTATCTTAACTTAGTACAAATCTTCTTATTGTAACATTAGTTTGGTGTGTTCTCAGTGCATTAGATTTTCCATTTGCGTATATTTTTGCCAAAGGATCATGAACTAGCTAGCCATACATTTACTTTTTGGACAAAACTGTTCTCCTGAACGAAAGTATAACACATAAATTGGGGTGAAAACTATACTTCTACCTAGTCATTTGATCTTTGATAACTTTCCGTGATCAACAGTACTCAGCAACTCCAATCACTGGCAACCTAAACGTGAAGCATGAACCAGCTCTGCGACAAACTTCAGAACCTTTACCAGTTTTGACTTGTTAGGGAAAATGAAATGTTGAAAACAAAAGCCACAACACATGAATACCTCTTCCTGATTTATGAAGTAAATTAATGATAAAATTACTCGAATCTTAGGCATCCCACTTAACAGCGAGGAGCAAAAGGAATGGGACAAACGGAAACGGGCCGACAGGCAAGATGATTTAAATAGGTATTTTTGAAGGTGGATAAAGGGTAACATCATTATACCAAAGGCTGTAGGGTCAAATCGATTTTGTTAAATAGCTTACCTGAACAAGGTGTGTGAACTTTTACGGTTGGTCCGATGCGTCCCATACCTCCCTCCCCTTGCCTGGATGTCCTGACAGAAAATGTGTAGTTAGTGTTTGGTTTCAAATCCTTAATCGTTTGGTGGTATGTATCTTTTTGGTCTTGAATATGTTTCACAGGAGGCATCATTTTCCATCTGACAGGGGCAGAAGTGATCGTGAACACCACTGTGTATGAAACAATTGGTCCATCTCCACTGTCGGTCTGTCCCCATGGCCGCCAGGACAGGGTTATTTGAGTTGCGTTATAATACTGTATGTCAATGGAGCCCCAAGCAAGAACTGGTAGTGCTACAAGAATGTCATAAACTACAAAATTACAAAGCAAGCATCATTTTGCCAGAAAGAATCGAGCAACGTATTAGTACAATCAGTTTATGGCTAAAATATGAAACATCTCTGTGCAGACGTGGTTCTGTGCAGAAGGGAGCGAACAGAGTGTTAGTTTCCACTATCTGCAAATTTGTTAGAACTGGATCAAGAGAACCAAAATGCAGTGTTGCTATTTTGTCAGTTAATAATGACTGCAACACACTCATCTCATCATCAGGCTAGTTGGAGACTGCTTACACATAATAGCTTTTCTGCTAAAAGCACTTGTGTTCATTAAATGATTCGTATTCCCTTGTTATATATTGTTATTATATATTACAATACCAAATCTGAGTAATTGTCATGGACAGCGTATACATCATGCCATAGATTAACTCATTTGTATTGCATTAATAATTTTATGTAAACTTTATGAGAGGACCGTCTGGTAATACATACTGTAAACCTGGGCAGTGTAAGCATTTTCCGCTCTTCCTGCAATCGTGTTTACTGTACAAGTAAAATTCTCTGCCTGTAGATGGTCAATCTTGTACAAATTGTGTCGCTGCTGTACCATGCCCGTACTTTTGATCTCTGATGTCTCCACAGTCAGGAGCCCAGAGCGGGTTCCTTTGACCACGATATTTTCTTGTTTGGGCAAAGGGCGCCCCTTAGCAGCACAAGTCAATTTGGATGGCCGCCCTGCATTCTTCTTTTCATTTTCTAGCGTAGAAATGTTTGGGTGCACCACTGCCATAGAATAAATCAAACCTGTTTGTAAATGGCTCCAACTAAGTGGAAAATAGGTTTTAGCTTATAATAATAATAATAATAATAATAATAATAATAATAATAATAATAATAATAATAATAGTAGTAGTAGTAGTAGTAGTAGTAGTAATAATAATAATAATAATAATAATAATAATAATAATAATTTTATTCGGAAAACTACCCCTTTACAGCGGGGGCATCAATGGAACGGGGTTTATTCCATGATGCGTAAACTTAAACATCAACTTCCGCTGAAAGTTAAAATAACTATGTATAACTCATTAATACTTCCACATATAAATTTTGGAATACTTCTATGGGGATTTAAACTTTCAAAAATTGAAAAACTTCAGAATAAAGCAGTACGCTGTATAAATTGTAGTAAATACAATGCCCATTCAGAACCAATTTTGAAAGCTCTCAAACTTTTAAAAATTCAAGACATTTTTACATCAGCTAAATTAAAATTCTATTATAAATTTATCCATAATGATCTACCCATAAGATTACTCTCTTTTCAATTCATCCCAATAAATGAAATAAACAACTATAACAACAGACATTGTGATAACCTTTTTATTAATAGAGTCAATAAAATATTTGCAAAACAGAGTTTAAACTATGATATTCCAGTCACAGTGAATCAAACAGATAAGAATGTTATAAGGAAAATACATACTCATAGTTTACAAGGGTTTTCCTTGTATATTAAAAATATTTTTTGAATAATTATGAACAGAGTTGTAATATATATAACTGCTATGTTTGTCAAAATAATTAACAATTATATTTTCCCACCCATGTTGTGTGTGTAAACTGTATTATATCTTGAAGTCTATTTCGACATTTATTGTTAAAGTAACTGCCATCTATATTGTTTCAAATGTTTAAGACTTAAAGGTGGCACCTATGAGAGCGACATGTATTTGTCTTAATAGGAGTCCCCCTAGCCACATCAATTTTTTTTATCATTATGTACATATATCTCAATATTGAAATCGTCATTGTATTGATTGGCTAAAATAAATGAGTTTTGAGTTTGAGTTTGCGTCCAAGTATATTACAATAAGCCGTCTATATTACAAAGTAAAGATTTGTGTGTGGTAGGGCTGTATCTAGGTTCAGCATTGAGCCGTACGTGGAACAGCATCCATTTACCATTTGAAATTTACTTTTTACATGCGCATGCAGCCATCCATCTAAACTGCATTAACCAAATAACCTCGTTTAACCACATAACACGTACTTTATTACTGGTATATATATTTGCATTTGGTCCGGGACCGGTACAATTTTGTTAAAAACGAGTAAAAATTATGAGTTCTGTGCACCGTTAACGCAGTGGTTTTCACACATTGAGGCAAAAGACATGACATTTTGTCAAACAAAGTCAAAGCACAAAGAGTTACAGCCCAGAGATAAGTATAAAATGTGAATATATCATTCCGATCCAAATATGTGACCTATAGTGACCTAGCTTCATTACATTACATACTTTTAGGTCCTGTTGTATGCAAAAATAAAGTTTCACCAAATTAAATCAAAGGACCAAAACAAAAAACAAAAAGTACCCTCTACATAAATTCAACACTACTTAACCGGAATTAAATATTCGTTAAAAGTCAGGACATAGGTGCACCTCTTTCCACTGAATAGCTTTCGTATGCCAGGTATATCCCAACTAAAGTGTGATGAACTTTTGTAACCATGGAAAATATGTTTTAAAAATGTCCTCAACGTTGGTGTCACTTTTCAGTTTGGTATGCTCCCAAACTCCTCGACACAAAACTTAATAAGCATACAGATTTAAGTTCAGCTAACATATGTCGATCATCTCCAGAATGACTGACTGACAAGTTACCTGAGGTACAAAAGCAGCGACTCTGGTTGAACATATTAATGTCCTGAGGTACCCAGACGTTTTCGAACCAGTAGGCCAAGCAGTTCAGATAAAAGAGTATCTCTGAAAAATCTCACCCACCCCCTGCAAAAAAACCCCATAATAATGATGATAAAAAAAATTTAATGAAAAGGGAAAAAATAAAATGAGTATAAAATTCATAAACCTGAAAAATTCTACAGAGCATAGTCATTTGAAAATAGTCCTTGCAGACATACAAAAGCTACATTCACAGCAATAGGAAGTGGACCTGGTCTACAGGCCTGGCGAAAACAACATATACATGCATGTACACTAATAGCCTTTTAATAATACGAACATGTACTCTTTCCGATCATTAGTTAATTTCACAAATTCGTTAAATATCAGCAAATCACAGTACTTCCATCTTGTGAATGGCTGTGCTGGTGAGTGAAGCTATATTTCTGCGAAGTTTGATGTGCATCAAGCTCGTGGTTTGACAGAAAAATTTAAAACAGACAACCATCAATAAAAAATACTTACAGGGCCTGTAATTGGCAAGATTGTTTAAGATTTCGCCCATAAAACTATATAAAAATAAATGTAAATCAATTAAGCATGACCATATTAACAAACGTGCAAAAGACATAACAAAAGTATATCTCTACCATGTTTGAAGAAGATTCCGCTGACGGGTTAGGAGCAGGAGTTGAAAATGTAAAACGTGGACAACAGACAGATTACGGACAACGAACCATCACAAAAGCTCGGCTGACTAACATGTCAGCTGAACTAAAAAAAAAAGATGTCCATATCAGCGTCGACTGACGCACATGCATCGAAATATATGCCTATGTTATTATAAAACATGTTTATAAGCATTCCCAGCACGACCAGCAGCTACCGACAATATAATACATGTATATGTGGTCTAACAAAACACGCGAAGCCATGTAGATAGCATCATGGTGAAACTGAACACGCGAGGTCATTCAGATAGCATCATAGTAAAACTGAACACGCAAGACCATCTAGATAGCATCATAATGAAACTTAACACGGGCAGCTATCCAAATAGTATCGTAGTGAAACTGAATACGCGAGGTCATCCAAATAGCATCATAGTGAAACTGAACATGCGAGGCCATCTAGATGTATCATCAATGTGAAACCTGATCACGAGAAGCCATCTAGATAGCATCATAGTGAAACTGAACACGCGACACCATCCACATAGCATCATAGTGAAACTAAATACACGAGGCCATCTAGATAGCATCATAGTGAAACTGAACACGGGACACCATCCAGATAGCATCATAGTGAAACTACAATGCACGAGGCCATCTAGAGAGCATCATAGTGAAACTGAATACGCGAGGCAATCCAGATAGCATCATGGTGAAACTAAATATGCGAGGCCATCCAGATGTATCATCGAGGTGAAACGGAACACGCTAGACCATATAGATAGCATCATAGTGAAACTGAATACGCGAGGCCATCCAGATAGCATCATAGTAAAACTGAACACGCGAGGCCATCAGGTTGAATCGTGGCAAAACTGGACAGCCCATCAAAGCAGCGTAATAGGGACACTGTGCACGCGAGGCCATCTATTATGATGGTGAAACTGAACACGTGAGGCCGTCTAGATAGATGGTATACGAGAAAAGCTGAATACGCGAGGCCACCTGCATACTACAATAGAAAAATTAAACACGCGTAGCCATCTTGGATCACAAAAGTTTTAACTTCCTGGAAAATTAGTATTTATGTTATCTTTGTAAACAAATAAGTTCGGAATATTCTGATGTACTTATAGTGTTTTTATTTTTTTTCTAACGTAGGTAGGAAAACTTTTTCCCAGTTTTCCCAGCAAGTCGCAATATTGCAAGATAAACCTGTGCAGTGTAGCCCATTTTGACGAAGAGCCATGATAATGTGGAAGATATAGTCCGTACCTTGGCGACGTGTAACACTCACTTTTGACACAAGTTGGTTGATTAGTATCCCCGGAGTTAAAATATGTAGATTTACACTGACACTTGTAAGTAGGACCCGTTATTCGGTCACAGTTCCTGTTGTCTTCACAGTGACACATTTGCGCGCAATCAGCTCCATATTTGCCCTCAGTGCATTCTGCAGTGAAAACACGATACCTTGTATGTACTTTTACATGTTTGCCCACTGTATATAAAAGTTGATGTATAATCCTGGTACAATGGCCTCATTTATATAGATTCGAATTTGGCATATGAATTCATCACAACTGTGCCGTCTCTCCAAGTACATACTAAAATGTACATAGATACAAAAAACTACTAGCGACTGGCATTATGTTTCTTTAATGTTCTAGTGACGCACACCAGCTATGGAAGACTACTTATTAGACTGTAACGTCGCCCAATACGGACATTTGTTTGACTACACTTTCACAAGATATAGCACATGTGTCGTGAAACACAATAACAAATACTAAACAAAATTAGAAAAGAAGATTTGCTTCAAAGCAAATCTGTCTGTGTGCCTACATAGAGAAGTTGTTGCTTTGTACATTCAAATTGAAATTGGAAAAGCCACATGAGGGAAAACATTAAATTTCATTTAAAAAAACCCAAAACAGTAGAAAAATAAGGCTCTTGAAAAAATCTGCTGGCATGAATGATATTTCAGAAAGAAAGAAAGAATTATGGATAAAACAGAATGTAAAGTGTCAGCAACAAAACAAGATTTGGTCATGTACTGAGGAATTCTAGTACTGTACACTGTTTGTTTTCAACTTCAATTTATTTATGGATCACTCTTGACAAAACAGCGTGGAGTGTAAACAATAAATCCTTGCAATGCACATATACATATAATTGACAGCTGGTGACATATCATGGACTGTCTGGTCTATCAAAAATATGTACAAGTCTGCTATTGTTGCTACTAATTTGCATTATTTCAATTTTGCTGATAGGGCCACGCATTGTAAGCGATTTCAGCTTCAGAGGTGTCTGAGTGCTTAACTTTGGACGAAATTGATGATGTGAAGTCGGAATGGTACATCTATGCACAATAGTCTTAAAGATAGATAATAAACATATAAACTTCTGAAGTGCCCCTAATTAACATAAATTAACATAATAAGTCTACACATTGTTATTCAAATTAGTTTTATTATTAAATAGAAATTCTACAACTTTTTATGGTTCATTAAATGCACCTACAGCACAAACCTAAAAATTATATTTGGAATGGTACCTCTAGCCATAACAGTTTTGAAGATATTCAACATTTAAATTGTCAAATGACTTGCCTGCTTAACATCCGTTCTTGGCGGTCTACTACCCCCCGGCGCTGGGGGCCAACATAGTGTATCGCCCCAAGAAAGTCTGCTTAGGAGGCAATCAAATGACTATAGCTTCAATAATTTTCACAGCTGTCTTCCCTCTTCATATAAGACCGGACTTTATGTATGGAGGTATAATCATAGTAAGTTTGGAGTTTATACGTATAATAGTCTTCAAATAAATTATCGGACAAATCTGCTGGTAAAGAACAAAACAAAGAAAGAAAGAAAGAAAGAAAGAGAAAGAAAGAAAGAAAGAGAAAGAAAGAAAGAAAGAGAAAGAAAGAAAGAAAGAAAGAGTTGGCACAATGGAAAAATTACAAACCTGTATCACATGCCAGTCTCTTCCACCCCGCTTGACATCGGGGTTGACCTGGTATAAGATGACACATTCCTGTATCTTTCCTACATGGTCCATTCGCGCAGTAGCATTTCTGAGAACAGTCGTTTCCATACGTGAAGTCTTCACACACTGTGCAAAATATTTTTTTCGATAAAATGGACAGCACATCTTACATTAATAAACTAATCAACAGATAACTCAACCAAAGCCTATTTACTTTGAACAGAGATTTCAAAGTGTGCACTATACAGGAAGAGAATAGTTGCTCGGGTGATACATGCATGAATGATATTTTTCATCCAGCTCGGTATAAAACATAAATTGCACAAAAAGGGTCCTCTTTCTCGTAGTACTATGTGGTCATGATTGTCACATACGAGTTCTAGGTAGCTATAATATTAAGGATGTACCACTACGAACATCATGCTTGCGATCTACGTTACACGCTAAAAAGGTTCATACAAGTTTATGAGCAATTCGGAAATCGTACATGCTGCTTCGGTTATTGGTGGAAATGAATGGTGCACAAAATAGCATTGTCCTGGTCCAGCATTTATATTATACAGATATTAAATAATGTACGCTGGTAGCTCAAGTAGGTATTACGCTATTGCGTGGAAATCAAATGCGTAAAGCTTGCAGTGTGACTCTTACAAGCACATTGGGTCATGGTCATCCATATATATCCAATCTGCAAGGCTATGGTGTGTAAAATGTGGCGTGGGCCACGGTGGCCAGGCTGTGATCTAGCGAGTTCTCATGTCGCGGGATCAAGAACGTTACCTAAATGTCAGAAAATCCAGGCAATAATCAAGGTGTCATGGCCAAAAAAACATATATTGGCTTTCATATCTTTGCAAAGGTGTGAGGGACCCTGTTACATTTACATTCAAAATACGTGGATGCCCTATTCCTATTACCGTTATCCAATTGTCGAGTCATATATACTATCGCTGTGCGGGTGCTTCATGAGCAAAATGTGCCTAAAATACCATGGTAATATTCCAAAATTTAGACATATTAACATACCGATATCACACTTTGTTCCTTTCCATCCAGCTTGGCATCTCTTGCCATCAGCGCCATCTGGGCACAAACCAGATACTTTGTCGCAGGACTTCTCGACACAGTGACATTCACTTTTACACGCTGCTCCATACCTGAAGGGGTCGCAGCCTTAAACAAATAAAGTAACACTGCACATCAAGCCGACGTATGTCGACGCGGACACTACATTAAACGACCTAAAGCTATATAATGTACACACTAGGGTAGCGTTATTGAGAGCTAATTTGAACAAATAAATAAGGTAACACTGCACATAAAGCCGACGTATTTCTACGCGGACACTACATTAAACGACCTAAAGCTATATAATTTACACACTAGGGTAGTATTATTGCGAGATCATTTGAACTTACCCAATTGCTTTTGATATTAAAATTCAAACACTACATTTGACACTTTCGTGAAATCATTCGATTTTGTGATGTTACAAAATAAACAACAACAACAAAATATATTTTCTCAAGGAACATTTCCCTTTGGGTTCCTATCTTAAAATCTGTTCCAGCCTGGTATGATATGTAATAGATGTTCCATGAGGCCGCTTACTCTGCGAGCATTTCTCGCCCTTCCATCCCGGCTTACAGGCTACAGACCCATCTTCGGCTTCAGGGCATTTTCCGCTGCTGTTACACGAATCAGCCGCACAGTGACACTCTTTGTCACACTTCAAACCATATCTGTATTTTGCACATTCTTTTAAGAGAGAAACAGATAGAGAGAAAAAATAACTTGCAACTTTCCGCTTAATCAAAAATCACATCACATTTATATATTTCATCACAAAGAAAGAGCCAGACTTTATCTATTCCTATAAATAGGAAATTAAATCAGCAAACCATCCAGTCAAAACCGCCTGGTCCATCTTAACTTAAAATATCGAAAAAACTAATGATCTCTCTATATTTAAAGTAGAACAAACAAATACCTATTGCACTCACGCAATACTGCACGAAAATAATGAGTGTGGTGGGTGTGTACATGAACTTTTGTTTTAGTTCGGTGCACAAGATAGAATGCATTAAAAGTGCGCAATAGTTTTTCACCTGTCACCCTAACATCAAACACTAACAAACGTCGTCTATAAAGACTGTTACCGATTTCCTTTCACTGATCAATATCCAAAATGAAGCAAATTGCCTACAAAAGATCTACACCAAACTAAAAACCTGAACGTCAAAATTGACTTATTTATATTTAGCAGTACCGGACTATGTCATGAACCGTTGAAACTTCTCAATAAATGCCTTGTGAGTTACATCAGTTAGGTAGTACTGCACAGTAATCAACAGAAACAGGAAGAAAATCTCCTTTTAACATTCAAATAACTTGAAGATCTGTGATATATTGTAATATCGTTAAGACTCTAAATTATTTTTCTTATTTCGACAAGTTATTACAAATACAACCGAAAGTTGCTCGAACCAAATGTCCATTTTGCTAAATTAATATATTTGGTGCAGTATTGATACATAACAGTATAAATAAACTCATCTGTTAATCTTTACATTTATACAATTTGTTCCCCTTTCCTTCCAACACTAATTCGTTCTGCTCGATACTAATCTATATTCAAGAACCAATGACCATTTTGGTAAAATGCTATGAGTAATTGGTGTTAACTTTTAGAGATGTAACCTGCTGCAAGAAAAAAAAGGTAAAATATTCAAGACAATGAAGCAACTGGGGTGTCACGCACGTGTAGTCCCCTGGGTATGAAATCGTAAAAAATGACAAGAAATGGTGTATATGAAGCGCTTCTCGCCCAAAGCTTGTAAACAGACTTTGCATTTGGTCAGTAAAACTAATATACTCAGGCACTATCTGCATTCATTTCACCACATGATGTGCAACCGGCCCAGTAACACGATCAGAACGGCTGCGGTTTATGACCAACCAAAACAAGAATCAGGTTTAAAATAAACACAGTGCCAGGAGATGTGTAATAACTGGAAAATTGCGGAGAGCTTTCCAACATCAGAAGATTTATATCTCGAAACTATATTCTCAATGTCATCTGTACTTAATTTGTTCTAGGGTTACAGATACTATTTAACGGCCAATCATTTATCTTGCTAACTTACCCTGGTATTCTGCTGTGAAGTTCACAGATTGTATTCCGGTGGACTCATAAGTCGTATCATATAAGGACATAATAACAATCTTCACCCAACTGGTAAAGACAGACTGGTTCAAAGCGTATTTATCCTCTGGCGTTTTTTCTAAAACAAGCTAAGGTACACAGCAGGTAAATAAAGTGTTATTTATGTTGTGCTCGTTGCACTCTTTCACTTTCACAATACTTGTGTATTAAATGACATAAATCAAAATCAAACATGCAGTTCATCTAATAAGTATAATATGTGTTACAAGCAACAGCATTTCATGTATCCAGTTTTGGCATTCTGTGCACCTTGGTGGCAATTTTGTTCTTTTTGCTGAGACTTGGCAACTAAATGCCTCAATATCTCAGACTGTGGCCTATTACAGCCAAAATGTTCCCAGTCCCCATCACAAATAAGCTCACCCTCAATAAGAAACATATGGTTATATTATGCTATCTTTAAAATGATCATATCAAAACGCAATTCAAAAATCGAATTCATAAAATGCTACCTCACAAACATTTTTTCCTATTTTGTTTCCACATTTTCAATCGATGTCACAATACATTACCTAGAGAACAATCATAGGGTAATCTCTGCTGGGATGCTTGATCTCAAAGGGAGACAAAACGTGAAGCGCACAACCTGCATATTCTTCTGATTGCACCCTGTTTCAACTGTGGCAGCAAACCCCAACATCACGCTAGTATCAAATCCGGCATTCACTTTTAAGCATCTGGAAGCACTATCCCATTTCTAAGGGGTCTACCAAGGTCCACAATGCTAAATATCTATTATTGCTGTCTGGTAGAAGGTATTGAGGGCTTGCTTAACACGATAAAACCACAGTCAGGCATAATACCCAGTGCACTTGGAGTGAGTGGGTGGAGGTGCAGTGGGGAGCAGATTGATATGGCTACAAAGAGACACCGAGGAATGATCTTAGCATCCCTTTTTGTGACACAGACATTGGCATGGCTCTTGTGCGAGACTTTGGTTCTACCAGTGGCATCGAAGGAGGTGTAAATGCTAATCCAGCATAGGCAGACCCGTGTTATGGATGTGGACATGGTTGTTTACTTTGATTTAGAAAGGTCATTGAGTTCATTGAATGTATTGCAGAGTCACTGAATTGGCCTGTTTAGTTGGGATGACTCTCATGTTACTTGTAAATAATGCAATACTGAGGTGACCTACAGTCATGTGAGTGTGACTCATGTCTTGTAAACGGGGGGGGGGGGGAGATCCTGTTTGGTCTGGTCTCAGGGAATTCGGATGTGTGACTAAGTAGAAAACTCTGGAATACTGGCGACAGCTATCAGCATGGGTTTAAAAAGATCTTCCTTTGGGAATGAGAGAGAGAGAGAGGATTCGGAGATCTGACAGGA
This sequence comes from Hermodice carunculata, assembly GCA_964020975.1. NCBI lineage: Eukaryota > Metazoa > Annelida > Polychaeta > Eunicida > Amphinomidae > Hermodice > Hermodice carunculata. The sequence continues at coordinate 29,347,201 of OZ026630.1, forward strand.
GGTATATGTAATCAAGCCAGTAGGACTGTGAGCTGTTGCTACAGAAAGGATACTCATATATACATACCTGTGGGCAGTGCTTTTGTGTGGACTGGTATATTTGGAAGTGTACCATATAAGAACCATACTGTGCCTCTGTGGGATTTGGACCAGACTATTTGGCACCTACCATAGGAATGGGAACTGTGACAGTACTTGTGGAGAATTTCTCACCAGAGATTACGATTTACCTGCATTCAGTTAATCATTGGAGTATCAGCATAGCCAAGTGTATCTCTTTATTAATTGTTGATTGGTAATGTATTGTTACAGTTAAAGCTACCTCATCTTGGTCATTCGTAGTTGAGTTCCACTATGGTCTAGAACCTCCTGCATCGTAACAGCCAGATAAGAATCACGCTGGAGCTCCCCCACCCCCACCCCCACCCCCACCCACCAAAACACACACAAATCACTTGCTGGTTTAGCATTAGTCCTATACTGTTTTATTAAGCTACCAAGCCACTAGTCGTCTGTATATATATATATATATATATATATATATATATATATATATATATATATATATATATATATATATATATATATATATATATATATATATATATATATATATATATATCATAAATGTGGAATGTAGGCAGCCATATATACCAACCTCAATGTGGGCGTCACAGAATCGATCAACAATGAACAAAACGTATTTTTTTACTTGACATTTTCCAATCGTTGTTACCACTTGTATAAAAACCCACTGGTACTTTCGGACCTGTATCCACTATCAGGGGAACCTTCTTCCCTTAGCTCAATCTTTCACTCAACAGGGGGCTTGGCAGGTCCGACTAGGGGTGCTACTTAATTCATAGGCTGTGGGTGACTTCAGTGTCTGATACAAAATCCCTATTCTGGGGCCTACAGTGGCCTACCACTCCAAGTTGTCCAGCTTTGTATTTACATTTCCAGGCAATGCTGACTCCGGAAAAGTCCCATTATAAATTGTACATTACATTAATTCAACAAATTAACCGCCGACATCACTATATGATTTAGCTATATTTCTTAATATTTAGCCATATCCTGAAATATTTAGCAATATCACTAAATATTTAATGATATCGCTAATTGCTAAACTATTTGGCGATATCGCTAAAAGATTTAGTGACATCGCCAAATAGGACTAAATGTCAAAATGGCTTGCCACACAATCGAGTGTTATGATAGGTCAATAGCAAGGTAACTAGATCCATTTCCAGGCCTCCCAGAAGTAGTAGGAAGATTGTGCACATAACTGACCACATGTGTTACACCACTGCACCTGTTGCTTGGCATGTCAGGCTAACCTGACCTCCAGGTCCAGGTTCATCATTCAACATCTTGAATGGTTCACAGTTCACTCAACGTGGCCTCTAATGCATGTCTTTATGGGCTTAGCTATCAAAACTAACCCCTTGCATCTATGAGTAATTCATGAAAGTCATTAATTCTACATTGTCAACATGACATCTTATCCTCTTAAGCTGTTCAATGAATAGTGTATTGTTTGGTGGCTATTCAAGTTGAGCTTTCGTGTTTGGTGATGTTCATGTTGATAGACTTGTCAAGATTTGGACGGTTTTAGACTTGGAATGATTTTCAAACATGACATTGACACGTAATGGTCTTACTACTATTTGTTTGTCCCATTTTTGGAACTTTGCAGTTGTACACAGGAATTTGAAATCATGGATATGCATAGAAACAATAAAAATCAAGTCCACTAGGGTTTGCACATACATTTTGCAGGCTAAAAGATGGCTCCTTCAGAATGTGTCCTAATTAAAAATTATCATGGAAATATTTTGAGCAATCCTGGTGATAGAAACAGGTAATAGACATTTGATTTCATAATAGATGTTTCACTGCAATCCCCCGGGGTGCAGAAAATTTTACTGCTTGATACAACTCTTTAGTTTTTTTAAAGCACAAAGATATAGCAAAATTATGACTGAAATATCTAACTTTCAGAATAGTGTTCATGGTCTTGCTGCCCTCAGGAACCAAAAGGCCAGAGATTCATACCCTCAATTTGCCCAACCTTGTCTGGGACAAGGGTGGTAACAAAGAAACCCAATATCCATATTTAGAATTTATGGGAAGGATCATGTAGACAGAGAACCATCTATGGCTCTACAAGGCTTCCATATGAACTTCCTGCCCATTATACTGTGTACATCGATCTCTGAGATTCGTGCCTCAACATGGCAAGGGATCTTCAATTCACAGGGCTGTTTGAAGACCCCTTTTTCTCCCTCTTCTTGACACACTTTACTAAGGTCAACAAAGGGTAAGACTGGTTTCAACAGGATCAGTTTGATGATTGTTGTGGTTTTTTTTAACTCACGCGACACTCTTAACAGCATCTTAAATGTCAATGGCATATAAGGACATGCATATGGAGGTTGTATAATATCTTGACTTTTCTGTTGGACCTCCTGGAGGTGGAGGGTGTCTTTTGGCTTTTAAGAATGTGCATTAAGCAACAGGTAAAAAATTACGTCTCCAAATTTGATCTCCTTTGGTTGAGTAGTGGATATATATATATATATATATATATATATATATATATATATATATATATATATATATATATACATATATATACATACATATAGATATGTGTGTGTATATAAATGTGTATGTATGCATGTATGTATGTATGTATGTATGTATGTATGTATGTATGTATGTATGTATGTATGTATGTAGGTAGGTAAATTGCTTTTGGCCAGAACTCACATGGATTAGTTTCACTTGGATTACGCCCCTGATATAGTAACGGCGTTATGGCATTATATTAATGCACCAAAAGCACTCATCTGCTGTTCCCAGCTCGGCTGGATTTAACTAAATTGCATTATGTTCAGGTCCCCTGTCTGGCGATCATTTAGAATTGCCAACCATCATAATTCATTGGAAAAAAAGGTCTAGAAATGAGCTGTTGGTAGTATATCGGGACACTGGATTTATAGTAATTTCATTTTTTATCACAAATACGTACCAAGTGAATGTAAGCCCTCCCACTAATCTTCAATTTGCTCATCTCTTTCTCTGAACGAAAAGCCAACCTTTAGAGTGCAAGGGTATTACATTGATGTTCTTTGTTCACCGACAAGGGCAAGACTGGGTGTTCCTAGCTGAATATGGAAGCATAGGACTACATTTATTTTCTCTCTTCGGGATCAAGCATGCCATAAAATTTACCCTTTGGTTGTATCTCATGGAAGCATTATTAATAAATAAAGGAATCGCTCAAAAGTCCCGAACTCTGTCCAATCATTAGCTTCTGAAACTTGAAAGTAGGTAAGCACATGAATGTACATAAACTATATTTGACTCAAAATAATATAAAAAAGTGCCAAAAAATAAGCATAAAGGCTTTGGCAATGAATAACATGGGACTGTTGATATGATGGTAAATTACATATTCTTGAAAAATTCCACATCTAAAATGTGAACAAACACAACCATTCCAAAATGAATCTATGAAGTTTTAAACAGCAACACAGCAGTTTGATCGTACTTCCATATTAAATGAAAGATGGATATTTAATGTAAAATGTGTATACTGTAAGAATATGGAGATGAAGCATAAGCTCATGGCTTATTATTTCATTCCAATTGAATGGCGCCTTGCAGTGCCCCCTACATGCTTGTTATTACATTTCTTTACAATATAAAGTATGACGAGTTTCTACTGAACAAGTAATAGTGCAGCTAATATGCTATTTGTTAAATAAATAGGAAACTCATTTGTTCAGAAAAGATTATGTTTTTACATATCAATTTTCATTCGATACTAAGAATATTTTCCCACCAAAACTACACGTGTGGTTACGTTAACTGAAATTTGTGCAGTCTATTACTCTCGGAGATCAATTCACAGTGTCCCCCAAAACAAGGCAGTGTTACTAAATATTTAAAAGTTTGAATTCCGGTTATATGGATATGGGGGACACAGTTATTTTTATGAAGCTTTTAACGGTTTTCATTTGATGAAAACTTAAAAAGATATACCCAGATACGGACACTAAAAATGTCTCTGTTTCTGTGAAGAACATTTTACATTTGTTGATGCGGAATTTATCAAACCATATATAATGGCACTATCCCTTATCTGCTTTCCCATTTAAAATCCAAACAAACAAGCCTGAATAAAAGGGAATATCAGACTACAATACTTCACGTAGTAAAATCTGCTGTCAGCTTCATTTATATAAGCTGTAAATATCCTTTTTTTATAGAGATTCTTTCACCTCTGCCCTAGTGGAACAGACAAGAACATCGATACATAATTGAATGAGCGGATCTAAATTTAGAGTATTTTTAATATTAACATGAATGGATGCATGAATGCTTGTACGCAGACACTGACCGTTTGTAATGTTCCATCAGAAAAGTAGAGTTTTAGTTCTTTATTATGAATGCCAGGTGCATTTTTCACCGAAATCAGCCGGATTCTATGGGGTATGTTAAGGGTCACATTGATCCATTCTCCAACCATCCGATGGTCTGCCCACCAGGCAGTGCCAGTGTTGTCGTCGATTGCTTTTTGGCAGACATACCGCTTATCATTATTGTAAACAGATGAGGCAGTGCAGTTCTGGGTACGCACTGGAAATCTTTCCCTAACTGAAATGAAAATTGTTACAAATAATGATTTTTATGGGTTTGCCTTTAGTGCCATGTCAGTTATATATCACTGTACGTTTCAAGTTGATTCAAAACAGTAAGATTGAAATCTTAAAAGGAAATTATAAAATGGTCCTACTGTGTCATGTTGTTAAAATGTCAATTGTGGCTCGCCCATTTTAAAGTACCAACCATGCGAAAACACCAAAAAATGAAGCTATTTACAAAAATAAATTTATTGAAGCCACAAGTATACTTTTGTAGCAGTGGGACATTATCTCATACTTATATTCTTTTATTACAATATATTATAAACTTCAAGATAATACAGTATGAAAGTCAACAAAATATGGCTGGAAATCTGTAGTTGGAAGGTCATTATGTCTTCCCATAGATCTAAAAAAAAACCCACCAAAATTTAACTGTTTGTGATGCATATTGTTTAATGCACATAAGTAGGGTATTACAGTCTTCATCATCGCACCACGCTAAGGGACCTTGTTTTTGCTATAGCAACTCAACTTTGCAACATATTTAATATGAACAAAAATAGACGCTTGTAAAATTTCTCTGCTAATCACTTGATAACTATATGTGAAAGATGTATATAAACAATCTCTTGGCCATAGCTCTTTAAAGATATGTATAAAGGATGAGCTTGTCATGTCATGGAACATTGAGCATCAGTCTTGGAAATAAAATGTAGGATTGGCTAGATCTAAAACTAAATACTAGAAACACTATCATTACGATATGATTATTGTACTATATGTTTGAATGTCATAACAAGCATGAAATACATATAATCAAGCCTTTATTTTAAAACTAATTCTTAGGATATTAGTTTATGACAAGTTTCAGTGTTTTAGGAGCAGAAATAAGATTATAACCCTTTTTCATAATACATTTACTTTTTCTATCTAACTGTATTTTACAGGTTACTTATACCCTCAAAGTTTTCTATATTTACAACCAAAAGACTGACAAGTATGGAATCTCGCCAGCAATTTCATCATACATATGAACCTTTTTAATCAATACATTACACTCAGATTAAATACTAAAAAAGAAATATCCTTGGTCAAAATGATGCACATTTAGGGTGGCTGTCTTCACTTTTTTGTGTGCTGAGGCTGCAAATACACGACAACTAGTGGTGTTTTAATAGTCTAAGTATGTGCTTTCTAGTAATTCATTAGATTTGAGATTGAATCAAGAAATCACTTTCAGTGGGATCTGAAAACACCCAGAAAATGGATCCTGCATAAAAGAGCACAATAACCTGACAACATATTATGTAGTTGAAATAGCTTTCATAATGGCGATATCAATGGGAATGGTCATTCCACCTGGCGTGGTTGCAACCGTGAGTCAGAGCTTGTGCATAATACATATTTTTTGTTGGTAACCTCCACACTGAGTCCTACTTTGGTGCACTGTTCATGTACAATGTATTCCCAGGATATTTCTCTATTATACAAACAGGAGCAACAGTGTCGCATGTTTCATGTAGTTCTGACCACAAAATTATTATTCTCCAATACCTAAAAACGATATCATCAGCAGTTATGCCTTTGTTTAACCCTACAACATTAGTTTTTTTTGGGGGGGGGGGAAGTGTGTTGAAATGTTTCTGGCAAGAAACCATCAGTGTTACAAGGATCGATCTTAAGAAAAAAGCAAGAATCACCGGGGCTAGCCATATGTAATGCACATGATTTACAGTAAACCGCTTCTTCGATGGATCTGTCATACTTTAAGATACAAGCATGGAGCAACAGCCTTATCTCCTAAGACAAATCAGTTTTGTACACATCCTAGGTGCCTCAATCCCATGTATGTAGAATTGACAGCATTGAAGAAAATGTGATCACAAGTGTTCCATTTTGCATCTATGCAGTTGATCTATTTGCTTTGTTTTTGGAGGTTCTCATCATCATCAATATATTTTTGTGCTTCAATGTGTTCTTAAAGTTAAAAATAAGTTTTTATGTAATGTATAATCAGTTCTATGTGACTTATAATTCTAATTACAGTACCTATATTGACTACATTGGTGAAACATTAGAGTGTGTTTGGAAACTTCATTTTAACATCATACCTGGAAACTCTTTGAGCTAGGAGTTTCATATTCCATATGCTGATGGGCCAAACTAACGTTCACTTTAAGATTGTATAGCAAGTTTACTGACCCTGGAGATCACTTGGCAATAGTAGATTTGTTGTGCTGATGTGACCTCGACTTTTGTTTTGATATGGGACTTAGAGATCACATGATCATGGTCCTCCATTATGACGGGTATGATGGGATACCTATGGGTGGTCTTTACCTCAGACCCAGGTCACTTTAGGAAACATCACCATTAGAAGGACAAATAAAAATCGAGATCTATTGGAAGCGTGTACACTGCACATGATGGTGATAGTTTTTAAGGCTTACATTATGCATTCTAAATTCATTTAGACTTTTGAAGATAGATGAGCAGGACCTGGACTACCCTTTAAGTGTGACTGTCTAATTCACTTTTATGCTCGCTGAAGGTAAGTTAGGTTGTATCTACTGAAGAGTATTTGTGCTTATATGTCGAGCCAATTTTGTTCCTGTGCATATCCTTTCAAATTCAAAAGTTTTCTGTTCATGTTTCTATCGAAATGCTGTTTGACTTGGGCTACAAGCTAAAATATATGTTGCCATATCATTATCTATCATTGATAGTGTTGCCAAGAGACAGAAAATAGTTTATGAACATTGTTAGCTTTAATGTATCCAGGCTAGAGATATTTGTATGAATTTTAGCATAAATAGTTATACCCCCTAAATATTTCTAGATAAACCTCACAAGAAGGATAAATGCGAAAAATTTATAGTACTTCCAATATTTATATTTGGAACACTGGAAGATATTTTTAAGGATCCATTTCTTCATCTTGAAGGAAAGATGTAGTGCCCAACATGCATGTCCATAGTTAAGCCATCTAATGACTGGAGTAATGCAGGAATATTTCTCTGATAAATGTATGACCCCTTTTTCTCATTACTTGATGCAGCATAGCTGAAAAGGCAAAAAAATTACCTTCAACATTCCAAATGAATAACTATTTAATCTGAAACCTATCTAGCAGAAAATATGCAATCAATTGTTAATAAACAGTCCAAGGATCCAGTTCTTCAGCATCACACCACTTGGTGAAAAAGGAATCTTAGACAAAAGGAGCAAACCTTCCAGCTAGCAAATCTGTGCACCTGCTCGTTTGAAATTTGCTGGACCAAATGCCTTGCATAACTTGAACTGTGAAGCCTCTGAACCTCTGAAAGGTGTAGATAATGTTCAAGCTCAGTTAGTAAAGTGTAGTTTGCATGTTTAGTAGAGTCTTTGGGGTACAATACACTTCCTGGGCCACCACAGATCCATCAGATTGAACTCTACTTTCTCCCTTTGTATCTTTTCTCTCAGCTTTTGGATGAGAGGTGTTGGCTGACAGGTATAGTCTGGCATATGGTCATATGGAAATGACCAGGCATTTCCCATCCAGGCAATTTTATCTTAGAAAAGAGAGACAAATAGTTCAGGAAAACATAACCTATATTCATGAATTTCCACTGAACAATGATAGCAAAGTTAGTACAGAAGAAGACAGAGATTCAAGAATTATGTAAACATCAATATTCTTCTTCCAATGCCAATGTGAGGAAATAATTTTCACTCAAGACTAGATACAGGCAGTCAACCATAAAAGACAACTGGTGGTATATGGTCATATAGGAATGACAGGGCATTTTCCATCCAGGCAATATCAGCTTAGAAGAGAAAGACAAATAATTCAGAATAACATGCATGAATTTCCACCCAACAATGACAGCAAATTAATACGCAGAGATTCAAGAATTACCGAAAATCAAAATTCATCTTCCAATACCAATATGAAGAAATAATTCTCACTCAAGACTTGAGACAGGCACTCATCCATAAAAGGCAACTAGTGGGTTGAAACCAGTCCAGGTTGACAACCTGTAAGTGTCATATTTCAAAAATAACATCACTTGAGAGTGCCCGCAGCAAATCCAAATTGCGTGGGTAAGGATAGCCCATTATTATTCTTATAGAGGGTACTTGTGATTTCTGATTTACAGCTGAGGAGCTAAAATCAGAATTCTCCCTTTGGATCTTGTGATTTCTTGGAGATTTCTGGGAATTGGCAGCAGGTATTCTCACTAGATGGACAAGTGTGACTTCCCTGACAGGTCACAGTGCAGTAATCCACAAGGAGTTTGGGGGAATCTAACTTGAGAAAAAGAGGTGGAGAAGAAAACTTCGTAATCTACCACCTCCTCATATGGTCTGAACAACATTGCATTTTGATAGTTGGGGCCCCTGGGGGAGGGGATACTGCCTGTTTCCTCAGAACCTGTAGATAGACCTTGAATTCAGCATCATTGAAGAAAGGGACATATACTGATTATGGCATACTTTGGGCCCTAGAATGTCATATATGACTGTTCCTGCCTAGTTGCTACTGCACAGGATAAACTTAAAACTGGTGAGTGAGAGTGTTCCCTTACCAAAGATAACCATAAGAAAGTCAAATAACCTGTTCTGCTGTGGGAAAGACGGTTGGGGTGGCTCTGTTCTCTGCAAATGTTTTGAGACTTTATTATCCTGGTGTGGCTGTACAAGAATGATGGGTCTAGTGAAGGTGGCAGAAGGAGCTGGTGGGACCAGAGAATCTGTACCATGCTGAACAATCAATGGGGGCCATAGAACTACCCAGGCCAGCCGCAAGCAAAGCACATTCAACATGGAAATTACAGTTCTAGGTGGCATCTACAAAACCAAACCAGATGTCAAGGCCAACCAGCCATTGGAGGCTGGGCCAAACAGAAGGCTTTACCAGGACACTGGATCTGGGGGAAAAATCCATTTTTTCATATTCATTCATTTCAAAATGACAATAAAGATGTTCATATATCTACCTTGGACTTCCAGATTTCCACTTTGCTTGTTTGATGGTTGACAGGTTTTGATCATAGATGATTCTTGTTTGTTCAGATTTTGAGTGCAGTTTCTCTGGCATAGTTGAAAACTAAGTCATTATTTTATGGTGCCATATAACATCTTATCATTTAGATGCTTAATGACAAATGTACTGCTTAGTGGATATTCAAGACATGCTGTTAAATTTGGTAATGTTTATGCTGATAGACCTGTCAAAAGTTGGATGGATTTCAACTGGACTGATTTTAGAACTATGATATTGATATGTAATGGTCTCAACTACTATTTGCCTCACTTATAATGACAGGCCCATGTAGGCTACAACGGGGAAGTGGCCATGTTAAGGCAAGGGCAAGGTCTTGGCCAGAACAAAGCTAGACTTAGAAGCTAGACCTGAGACCACACTCACAGGTAGACTAGCTACACCTATGTCTGGTCTCATCTGGCACCAACACAATGTTTTATACTAGAACTGCAATTTGAAGCTGGACCAAGAAGGGGTGATTGGATGGACCAAGCAGCAAATTTTGTCATCCCCTTCCTAGATTGATGGGATGGGAGAATGGTGATCCGTGCCACCTCATAAGCCAATCTGAAAAAGGAGCAGACCTCTCCACAGCAATGGCATCCATAGAGACCTGTCGCCTTCTTCTCACTGCTTCTAATGAGCTCGAACTTCCTGGAATTCAATGGACATGGTAAGTACAGGGTTGGTCTTGGGAACACAATACCCAAACTTTACATAGACAGGTCCAACTAGCGGTCTGCAAACCCCAAGAAGTTCCAGAGTGACCCTTGCATCATTCATGAAAAGAGTCACAATACAGTACATCCAAACGTCCACTTGATATCTCACTTGAGACTGAACAAAAATGGATAGCAAACTTTATCCAGTGGTGTGCTGTCCAGAAAGCCATCAAATGATAGCAAAATCTGGTAGCCCCAGGCCTTGTGAGGGCAAAATCATGAAGGGTTCTTCGAGTGCAAAAAACATAAAAATTGCAGATTCCAAGAAGAGAAAACTAGGATCAAAGTTGACTCAGATATATGTTCCTGGCATGCTCCAATAGAATTGGCTACCAAATGGTACAGAATGGCCATGTATATTCGGCACTACAACTTTGCTTCTTGATAAGAAATAGGTCCCTGAAGAAAATATCCATATGATGTATAACAGCATAAACATATGCCTCCTTCCTTTTCATCTCTGTTCATGACAAAAATGTTTCCTTCAAATTTGAATAATTGTGAGGGCGTGGTATACTTCATGACTGTCATGTATAGTTGTTCAATATCTGTCTATGGTTACCATCTAATATACAAAAAGTATCTATTTTATGAGAGAAAACATAACATCAAGTTTGATTCTGTTACTGAATATAAAATTTTAGAATTGCTATTGATGTTGTTAAATTTTAATTAAAATTCTTACATTTTACATAACTTTAAATAAATAGCATTTAAAAAAATAATAATCAGATGAAAGAGCACATAACGCTCTCAAATAGAGTATTTTTAAAATTGTATGTCTAACTCAAACACCCTGTCCATTTGGAACTGAAACCCTTTTTCAAAATGTAAAATACAGTTGTGCTCCAAACTGTGTACTATTCCATTTCCCCTATATTAATATTTCCCATTTTTGGTGTTTGTGCTATTTTTAGCTTTCCACAACAAGTAATAGGATTAAAGTTTTTCAATTCAGCAATTAAAATTAAGGTTTTTAATACTCACAGAGATTTCAATATTTTAATGGCTTAACCCAAATGTACATTATATATATAAATATCAAATAAGAAGTGTTATGTACATAAGGACTTGTTCGGAGCAAAGTCGTATGTTCTGTGCAAAGTGCTGGAAACGTGTACCACGCCCTTTACTGAATGCGAATATGTGTTTAAATGTATTTATGGGACCCAGAATATGTAACATCAAATGACTGCTTACCTGAACATTCATTACCCTTCCATCCAAACTGACATCCGCCATCAGGACATATACCACTTACTGCATCACAGGGTCCAGACTTACAATGACATTCACTTTTACACTGTCTTCCAAATTTATACGGGCCACAATCTATTGCCAAAATCAAATTAGAAGCACCAATAAATGTAAGAAAACATAAAAACAACAACACTGCGATCCTTACGAACTAACATTTCTAATAGTTTTTTTTTTCATGAGTTAAGAATTTGAATATATTGCAATAGTATTCTTTCATAAAATACTATGTTCTGAAACATTGATAGTTATAACATTAGAATACCAAACGTGGTGTAAAAAACTGAGATTAACACAGCAGGAGTTATAATAAAATAACTATCACAAAATCTCGAGATCAACCTTTCACAGATTTTACAATTTAAGCAAAAATATCGTTTGGAAATTGTTTTTTCAAAAGAAGGGGATTGTGAGAGAACCATTTCTAATGTGTAGACATTAACAACGGCTGAAGCTCTAAAAGCAACGAGACAAAGCAATGATTTCTTTTGATTAAATTTTTTTTAAAAAAACGTGATGGAAACAATCACATGTACATATACATCCTGTGCAAGGTCATCAGTGATTCAGTCCCTAGTTTTCATGGAAAATAACATGCATATACGCGATATTTTTTCTGAGGCATGATCTTTACCAACAATGATTAAATCTTGATTCAAAATCAGAAACATACGTCGTCCTAAGTATATGAATATGTGATTATTATTTATCTTTTCCAAACAGTTCTTTTATCATGTTAAGCTTCAATTACAATTTTCCGTGATGCCGACCAAACCTAAAATTTCGCCTCATGACAAGACTATTGGAACACCATAAAACACCATAATTGCATCGTTGTTTTGACCTTTCGTTATATTTCTATGCAAACTTAAGGTATAGAAATTATAGACATTAATTTTATCAACAATACATGTGTCAATGTACGAGCAATCCACCTGGATAAGTCATTAGTTTCTGTTAGATTGCAAGTCGGGCTACATGATTAAGAGAATAAAATACCAGCATTAGCTGTCCATGAATGTTTCAATAGAAAGCGAAATTTACAACTGCAGCAATTGCCAGAAAATATGGCTGCAAATTACTATTGCAACTAAATATTTGATACACTGAGCTAAAACCGCCTGTATATTATTTACTGCAAACACATTCCGACCCCCTCATGCTGCCTTATGTTACAAGATCAATGATCTTGTACATATTTTTAACTTACCTTGTTCCTGCTTGTACCAGAACACACCATTTGGGCGGGTTTCATTACAGCATCCTTGGCTGCTGTACCATCTGGCATCCATGCCAAATGGGTAGCATGGTTTTTGGTATTCCCTCGCAATGCGATTGCAAAACTGCAGATCTAAGAAGACATGCGATTCAAATGGTGTTGTTTGTGTGTACATACCATGAAGTATCATCCCAAAATTCATGTTTAGCCATGCACCATCAATCCCAAAAGAATGTCATGATATCTGAGATTGAGTGAATAGGACGGTGGAATTAGGTTATGGAACTTACCTAGGTTAGTTATAACAAAAATTGTACCTTCTACTGAACTTTTTTTTAACTTTGGCAAGATTTCATTTCATATGCATTGGTCTCAAGACCATTTCTCTCTTATCACCATCCACTGAATTTGTTTCCTGGGTTTAGACGGAGGTCCAGTTACTAATGTAGATCTCTTACTTTACAGTAAAGGATAACCCAGAGGTTAGTTTGATTCTTACTGCATTTTTTTCTGGTACTGTTAAGGCTATAAAGCCTAAAGAACAACTTCAGCTTAGAGTATCATTTGACAAATTACAACTACTTGATCAAAAAGTTGACTTGCACGACTGACACATGGGCTAATGTGGGGCACATTGGGACCCAAATGGTCTAGGGTAACAAATATTATCAGAACACACAATGTAAAATTAAAATGGTATTTCTTCGGGACAATGGCTTTCATTGTGAACAACAGTTTGTGGGGAAGCTTGTTTACCTGGGTACTTGCAATACGCCCAACTTTTGTCTTCGGTGTTACACCATGCTTCAGATGTACTTTTTATGCAAGAGTCATATGTATTCCCTCTAAACACGAAGGGCAGTGCACAAGGACCATTGCCATTTTTTGTTTGTACATCTGCAAAAATTAATATGTTCAAGGTAAAATATTGTTACAGGGTGTCTCTGGACACCTCCTCCTATGTACCACATAATAGTGATATTATAATGAATGCTCCCTGAGCCAGGCAATCCCAGCCTGTGCTGCCTCCTGTAGGTAGCTGCTGCAATAGGGATGAAACCATTATATTTATTGTATATTCCCATATTAGCATAAAGGCGTATAACTTCTGTTGCGTCACTTTTTAAAATAAAGTATGCAGTTGGTGTTGTGCAGACACCTCTCACTGAAAACATTCAAGATAAAAAAGGCGAGTCTATAGATAGAATCAAAGTTATGCCAGTGTTTACCCGTCATAGCCAGGAAACACGTGCTCCGAGCACGGCTTGCCAGCATTACGTCACTGTGTATGAATATGTGATTTGCCCTCTGTTTATAAAACTCATCATGGAAAAAATATCGGTCAAACCATACAACACAGACAGGCTGATAAGTTCATGTAATAGTCTAGCTGAAACAGTGGGTTAATTACTGGTAAATGGCCCCAAAAGGTGTCAGCACAAGACAACCAAGAACTATTTAGTGTGGTTACCTGCACCTGATTGGACGCAATGGTGTATTCATACCAATAAACAGATTGCTGAACAATAGACCTGGCGTGCTCCTTACCTAATACCACAGACCTCAACTTGGTGTCAGAAGTGGCTTCACATGGCAATAAGCTGGCAGTTGTCTTATCAATGTGTATAGATCATGTGCATAGCCCAATCTTGTGTGTATTTCAAGCTGGAACATCTTGTGAAGCTAATTCAGTGTGTGGGGGTGATAATACAGGAATCTCCCACCATAATCATAGTGACAAGAACTGTCCTTGTGCCAACCTGAACTGACAATGTCTCATTCGATAAAATTGCCTGCATTAACCTCAACAAGCAACAAGAAAGACAGTTTTAGACTTTGGCAGACACAATTCAATGATTACTGCCTTATCAAACAGTACAGTGATCCTTTAAAACCTATCCAAGCAGAACAGTATATAGAAGACAAATGGGCACAAGAAATAGCAACATTCCGGTCTGCCCTGTCAAACGAATTACAAAATTTAGTGCAGTACAGTATAGCCCCCCCCCCCCCAATACCACCAGAGAATACAGCAAAACCGTGAGTATGGACGAATAAACTAGTGAAACATTTTGAAGGTGACACCATCATGTCGGACCGCTTCACCTTTCATGAACAACGGAAACAGACCCATGAAACAGTAACTGACTGGGAAACGAGATACTGCCAAACAGCAGCCCAGTTAGAATATGAAAACATGGCTGACCAAATTATGCACAACAAATTTATTTTTGGTCTGGCCTCCTCAACAATGCGGGGAGAACTCCTCAAACGTTGACACCACAAGCCAGATGGGATGACTCTAATGCTGTCAGAAGCTGTTCAAAAGTGACTTGCTCTAGAATTAGCACAGCAAGCTAATAAATTAATGGAATCCCCAGCTGCGACCACAGAAGAGCAAGTAAACTACACATATAAGCCCAATTTTAAGCCAGTTAAACAACCATCTGCAATGCCTTCTGGGTGTGGATATTGTGGGAACCATGAAAAGCACAACAGGAAGTCCTGCCCTGCTGCCAAACCAGGCATTTACTGTTTACACTGCTATGGCAATAATCACTTTGCAAACGTTTGCCGGAGTGAAAAGGACCAATACAAGCATCAATGGGAATGTAAAAAAGCAACAAAAGAACAAACGATCAAAAAACAAATTCATGCTCTTGAAGCCCAGTTATCAGCACAGTGCACTATGCCACAAGATACCCCTCCTGATGATGATACGGGCAGAAATCAATATTCACTCCTCTCTCTCGAAGAGATAAATGCAACAGATTCAGTTGTTGTCAACGTACCAAACAAACTCTTATGCACTCTTCCTCTATCAGCAAATGGCCATACCTTTACCAATGTAGAATTCCAGGTTGACACACCTGCAACTTGTAATACACTGCCATACATTTACACAAAGGTCAACGCCAAGCTCGTGCCTTCAAAATCCACCCTGCCAGCCTACTCAAGCAGTGTATTAAAACCCATTGGCAAGGTCACTTTACTTCATGAAAGATCAGACTGCTTCTATACAATTGATTTTGAAGTTATTCTCACTGATGTCAATAAACCAGCCCTACTGGGTCTTACAGACTCTATTCAGCTAAAGCTAGTCAGCTTTGACAAGAACAGAGTGAGTGCCACAAAAACACCCTCAGCCCCTCAAGCTACAGCTGACCTTAGTGTGCTGAGTGATAATCAAGCTAAGCCTGGATCAATCACAAAAGACTATCTATTAAAGACCTATGCTGACAATTTGAAGGCTTGGGCAAGCTAGGAAACCCTGTCTCATCCATCATGGACAACTCGGTCACCCCTGTTCGTGCTGGTGTACATAGGCTCCTTATCGAATACCACAGACCTTAACTATATCTTATATATTTGCAACATGGATCAAACAAGCTGTGTGAGGAACCCACGCACAGATAGCCTAACCCTAAATTTTCACGCAAAAAAGGGTCCCAAGCAAAGCCAGGTACAGCGTCAGCTTTATCTACAGGCTGACTCACATTGCTCAGGATCGTGCAAAAAGCCTTGTATGATTATGAGATTGAATTCCGATCGGGATCTAATTTCGACCATTTCCCTATTATTCTGATAATCACCAGTATTTTACCATATTTTTTTTTTTAGTTAAAGTTGAGGATATTCGCCCACGAGAACTGAGTTTCAATACCTCTAACAACAATTTTCAAGGTGTCAATACACAAATATTGATCCAATAGAATCTGGTTGTTAATCTATCATCTTACACTGCATCTGAACCCCAGAGGAGTGTACTTAGTAAAGGTTTATCCTTTAGCCCCACTCCCAGGGAACCAGACTCAGGGAAAATAGTCCATGATGTCGATAGATTTTGTAGATCAGTGAAATTAAGTGCCTTTTTCAACCAAGAAAAGATCCACAAAGAGACACAGGTTCAGAATTTCTTGAGACAGATCCAGATAGTTCCACTTCAACTACCATTACTGATGAAGCCACAGTGACAGCTCCATCATTCAGTCCTAAGTCCTTCAAACATGCTAGCACTTTCACCCCAAAAGATTACAGTTCAGTGATCCCAACATCACAACATTTTGTAGGACTATTAAGCACGAAGTAGCACAACATCACCCGAGAATCCTAGGCTCAGACAACCTGACTAAGGCAGAAAGACGGGGTCCAAGAGAACTCCAAAAGAACCGTAACATTATCATTAAACAAGCAGACAAGGGCTCTGCTATAGCAATCATGGATACCCTTGATTACATCACTGAAGTAAACAAATTACTTCAAAATAGGGAGCATTACACACCAGTCATAGGTAACCTCACAGCCAACCATAATGAAAGGGTAAAAGCAGCCCTTCAAGACATGGTAGAGATCAATTCCATCACTATGGAAACATTTGTATTCCTCTATGTAGAGGAAACACGAGACCCGTGTTTCTACATTTTACCCAAGATACACAAAAATATTCTGCCACCCCCAGGTAGACCAATCTTGAGTGCCAATGACTGTCCAACAGAAAAAATCTCAGGCTTTGTGAATTTTTTTCTATGACCTTTAGTAGCCAATATCACTAGCTACATAAAAGACACGAATGACTTTGTCAACAAAATTGAGTCACTTACCCCCTCCCCCAGAGGGGTCAATCCTGGCTACTCTGGATGTAACCTCACTGTACACTAGCATACCCATACCAGAGGGCTTACGAGCTGCAGCGAGGGCTCTGCTACACAGTAGAGACCCTGAGGAAAACTAGCCACACATGAAGTAATCAATCTCTTAAGGCTGGTTTTCCTCTGCAACAATTTTGGATTTAATGGTGAGCATTACAAACAAATAAGTGGCCCAGCCATGGGCACAAAAGTAGCCCCCTCTTATGTAAATATTTTCATGGCCCATCTCGAGGAGAACCAACTCCTCTCTGTTCCACTGAAACCCTGTTTGGTGGTGTTATATAGATGATATCTTCTGTATATGGACATATGGAGAACCACAACTCCATGAATTTGTCACACATTTCAATTCTTGCCATGATACGATCAAATTCACTCTGGAATTTTCAACCCAGGAAATTCCGTATTTGGACACCACTGTCCATACCGGGGACAACAACAAGTTGTACACATCACTGTACACAAAACCAACAGACACTATTACTTACCAATATTTAAGATCTGCGCATCCCAAACTTTGTAAAATAGCAGGCCCTATGGTCAGATCAAGAGAATCTGCACCAAGAATCACGATTTTGAGGATCTTGCCACTAAGATCCTGGGTTTCTATGCAGCGAGGGGATATCCCTCACAGCTGTTTCAGAAAACATTAGACAAAGTGAGAGCACTGGACAGAAATACACTGTTACAACACAGAGCCTCAAAGCACACAACACAGGAGGAACAAAACAAATTGTTCTTGATCACAAGGTATCACCCCACTTTACCTCCTCTGGAAGAAATAATACAAAATAATTGGGGTACACTCCTAGCCTCTAAACATGGCCATATCTACCAGAACAAAGAGGTAATCTTGGGTTACCACTGACCCACCAACCTCAAGGATACTCGGGTGAAGTCGCACACTATATATCCCCTCCCCCACCCCCCCAACAGACAAACACCCCAGACTGCTGGGGTTGTAGAACGCCACCCCTGCAACACCCAACAGTGCAGATACTGCCCCAAACTAGACACCTCTGCTCACTTTTCGTTTGCAACGTCAAAAGTTATACCTTAGTATAAATAAGTACGTCTCACCCGTTATGTTCAGTACCTGATGAACCTCACTGGAGGCAAAACCGGTCGTACTGCTGCTTTCGATAATATTCCATTTTTCGGAAGCTGTCAGGCCCAGGTCTGTGTTTCTTATATTTTACCAGAATTGCTCACTTTTGCTATCATGAAGTCTATGTTGTGAAGTTTTATGTCACCATAATTTGGTATAAAATGAGTCAAAAATGTATATATACAAAAAGAAACTGGAATAACCTCATCGAGCCTAAACCATTACAATCGCAACGGAAACGGTGTGCAACAGAATAAAGCCACAGGCTTTGGTGTACACTTTATTCCATCCTGCTGAACAGATGCACTGAGTGTTTGTGCCTGTATATGGAAGTTTCACCAAAGAAATATTGCACAGCCTGAAAAAAGGCAAGGGTCACGTGCATGCACCAATCAACGATCCAGAAAGCACACCATCCCTTCTTGTGGATCTGTGCAAAACTGTGTGCAATTTTGAATCTTCAACAAAATGACGAATGACAATATCTTTGTTTGTTTGTTTGTTTTGTTCCAAATTTGTTATTTTAAAGCTATGCATAACAGCAACTGGCAAAATGCGTTCTATATTCATCCTTTTTTACCTGCAAAAAGAGGAGAGAATGGACAAAATGCAGGGATCAACTGGCAAACTTAGCCACAAGCACAGGAATTTCCCTATCCTGGGTGTTAAACAGAGAGGCTTGGGCCGAATTTTTTTGGTATAACAACAGAAGATACAGTAAAGAGGGTTGAAACACATTTTTGCTGATTTTTAACACACTGTCTGGTTCTGTAATAACATGATCTGTGTGAAGCCCACGACTGAGGCCTAGCCAATAGCCTAATCCCAAGGCCTCTGACTTGGGGTCTAAGACAGAGGTCTTGTCAATGACTGACCTCAAGATCTCTGACTGTTCCCGAACTCTCCAGTGGAGGGTACTTTAAAATAGACCGGCACCCAATTGACTCCTTTCACAGAACCAGCAAAGCATAGAATTTTCTCACCTCCAGCTGACTGGAGAGGGCATCGCGGGGGTGGACACTTGTGGGCATAGGGTAATGCATGTTGAAAGTGCCAAACTTCAAAGAAAATTTGAGGTCAATCATATCAACATTAACATAAATTGTAAAAGTTTTGCATTAGTATACCTGTCAATACTGGTAATGTACCAGGTATTTTTAATCTGAAGACGTTAGAAACTTTTAACAGGCAAAATTAATGAGACCCTCATACAGAATTACAGTATCTGTGTACCGACCGCCACTCATGCATAGGCGTCAATTGGTTTCTGTCACCTGTGGGGCTAATCACCAGAGTATTGTGTGAAACCTTATACTGAGTACATTTTGGCAGCATGTGCTCATGATGCCACAATATATGGCTCTGTGGGATATAACCATCCATACAAGTGTGATGTTTAAAGGGCAAAACGCTATAGTTTCACTTATGGCAGACACTTCACTGATTAGTCAAGCTTTACTGCCCTAAAATAGCCTTAACCTATTGTTATAAGTTCAACATTTTACGAAAGGTTTCACAAATAGTTTGGAGGCCAGTTTCCTTCAATAGTTAAACTTGTTCAGCTGAGATATTCATGTTATTTTACCATATAAACCTTGCTCTGTGGCAAGTGCCTATGTTAAAACTATACAAGCAGCCTTACCCCAGCAAAGGGCTTTCTCTAGGCATTGGAGGTGAGAAAATCACAGGGCACAGTGGTGCACCTGTGGGGAAAAGTCTTGAACTTCACATCACACAGGCTGCGGCACTGTGTAATTGAGGGAAGATGCACACTCCCTAACCAAAATAGAACTCACTTCTTTAAATTGTTTTCATTCACCACCAAAGGCTTAGCAAAGGTGAATACACGTGACTGGCTACTCTGAGAAGCCGGGTTAGGTGAATACACATGACTGGCCACTCTGAGAAGCCGGGTAAAGCTGCATCATTTACATGGGTGGTGGAGACTTTCTCAGCATGTCCGGGCACTGCCTACTCACCCGAGAAGTGAGCAAAATAAAGTATATGACGCAAGCCTTTGGAGGAGTAAATGTTTTATGTGCATAAATCTTCACTTGGAAAAGTTTCATGTCTATCCAGTTACAACAAACTCAAATTATTACAACACACTCATGAGATTGCTCCTGCGAACAAATGGAATGATCTTGCAGGGCTTCTGTCTCAGAGTTATCGAGCATGAACTCTTCACAGCAGTATAAGCATGCAATAGCTAACCCCATTAACCCAATACACTAGTCTTCAACAGTAGATATATATATATATATATATATATATATATGTATATATATATATTTCTCTAGCTTGACTGAAAGCTTTTGTCTGCTTGTATTTTTCAAGGTAGTCATTATTTTATGTTGTCAGTATGACATCTTATCATCTTTAGGTATTCGATGATAGCATATTGCCCAGTGGATTATTCATGTTTTGCTGTTATATTTGGTGATGTTCATGTTGTGGACGTGGACTGAGTTACGCCAACTGACACTTAATGGCCTCTTATTACTATTTGGTACGTCAGTGCTGTGTTACATGTGATTGAAAGCAGGGCCTTACATCAAGGCGGTATCAAAAGTCATAAAGATCAGCATCAGTTGTCAGATCAGTAGACTGCAAGCATAGACTTGGAAGAAAAATACCAGAAATGCCTCTTACCATTCTTAATACAAATGTGCATGATGAGAATGTTTGGAGGTTTTACAATACTTAAAGAGGATGGTACCCATAGGCCAACTAAGCAGAGATTTAACAGTCTTTAGGCATCACAGCTCTGAATGTCAAAAGACAGGCAGGGCCGAAGGAAAGCATTCAGCATATGGGAGGCTGGTTGCAACTCAGAGACACACTTTGATGGGATACATGGCACAAAAACTTGACTTTTGAGAAAAGGCATGCAACTAGATATAGTAGATTTGCCATATAGGAATTAATGTCCATACAGTAGCAAACACTCTCTGTCTGGTATCTCAAGGATACCACTACACACACACACACACACACACACACACACACACACACACACACACACACACACACACACACACACATACATATATATATATATATATACATATATATAGTCCATCTTTAAGGTATTGTTTGAAATATGAGGATATTTATCATTTGCAGGGTTTTAAGGTTCATTACTTTCACTAATCATACTAATAAAGGTACCTATTTTGAATCATAAAATGGTCATAATGAATACTCATTTTGTTGAAAGAGTCATGATCAATAACTCTTATGGTGAGCTTTTAGAAAAACAATATACTAGAGTCACTAGTCTTGTCAGATGGCTGTCCACCTCCATTGTGGTAGCATAGTTCATGGATTGATACTGAGATTACTTCCTTCTTAGATTAGAGTGGTCTCAGTGATTGATCTGTGGAAGGTCTTTACCATGCCATTTCTTGTGGTATTCATATCTTATTTCCTGACCTTTCTATTGTCGCTGTGTTCAACTTTGGAAATACGACTCAGAGGCCAGTCATTCCTTTTCAGCTTCTTGTCCTTCATGAGAACCAAGTCTCAAAGACTCAAAGTATCATCTGGTTTTTGGCACTTTATTCTGTTTTGTAGTAAGAGCAAGTTCATCGAGCCTGGTTGATTTATAATCCAAGGCAAGGATGTGATAACTTATATGCGGGTACACTAATGGAATTGTTAACTGTCAATAGGATATTTTGAGGGATAATTTTTCAACTGAGTTAGTATGTCTAGGGTTTGGTGGTTTTTTATGCTGTTTTGTTTGTATGGTTATTCCATTTGAGATGTTTATTAAAGATTATACCCAAAAAATTAAACTCATCAACACATTATATTCTTGTGTTGTTTATTTCTAATGAGGGGATATTTCTGAGATTTGTGGTGCATGGAAGACCAGTACAAACTTAGCTAGAGAATGTGAACATTGATGAGGACAGTCAGACGGACATAACAAATGATCATAACTGGTTGGCAGTAGATCTTCTATGTGAGAAACAGGTATTTAGACTGAGGGAACCAAAGTGGGTGTGGTGCATCAACAAGAATACAGAATTGAAGGCATATATATAGAGAGAGATGGAGACTTTTGAATGAATAGAAAGAGACATTGGTTGATACATAGTCAGTTGAGGTTCAAAGCATGTATGATGATTTAAGGATGAAGACTTTTGATAGTGCCAAATAAACAGTAGGTAGAAAGCGAGTTACAGATTACAATATATAGTAACCCGTTGATTCTGAGTTGAAAAGAGCAATTGTGGTAAGGAGGCCAGCTAGAGATACCAGTGGCTCATGAAGAGTACATGGAGGCAAGGAATAAATTAATGACATTCAGGCAGAGAGAAGGGCAAAGCGGAATGGTAAAATGACAAGAAGGGTAATGACAAGTGGGGCAGATACATGAGCATTGTTTTCGAAACAGGTTACCAGGAGGAAGAAAGTTTCAATTGAAAATGCTCATAGGGGAGAGTAGACCAAGGAGATATGGGAAACCCTACAGGAGCACTGTGAATAGGTTAATGATCTGCAGTGGGGTGCAGAACCGCCAATGGTCAGGTCTGAAGTTAGGCAGGATAGATTGGACAAAGAATTATGTGATAGAGTAAGGAAGGTGGAGATCAAATTGGTTGTGTATCAGATGAAAAGTGAAAAATTCCCAGGACCAGATACTGTTTTGAATGAATTTAAAAAGAAAGGATCAGAAAAATTGTTGGACAGTAAGTGTTTTGGCTGTGTTAGAGACAAGAGAATCACCAAGGGAACTCAGGATAAATTACATTCTAAAGAAGGGGTCAGTTGAGAAGCTCGATCAGTGTAGACTAATAGCAATAGCATCAAACATAGGGAACTTTTTTGCATGCGTGGTGTACAAAGACTGATGTAGGTGGATGAGAGAATATGTATGCTCAGGGAGATCAGGAATAGTTTCCAGCCAGGTAGAAGAGTTGATCATTTTTAACCTGTCTCAAATATTACAAATGGCAAGAAAGAGAAGAAAAGTGTATATGTTATTTTGGGATATTCGCAGAACATATGATAGGCTGTCGAAAGATTTATTGTGGGCAAAAATGCAAGTGTCAGGCTTTGGGGAGCAGATTTGTGGAAGTGTTGAAAGCTTTGTATGCAGAGGTAAAGTGTGCAGTAAGTCTGGGGGAGATCAAAGTGAAGGAGTGGAGCTCTGTATTGGGTTAAAGTAATACATTGTTCTCATGAGGAACACAAATAGGATTACAAAATCTGCTCAGAATACCAGGGGACTGTGGCGAGAAACAGAGGCTGAAGAACAGTGAGAAAAATATAGATAGATGATGATTCTAGGTCAGAAGCAGAGGCAAGGAGAGTAGTAGATGGTTGGAAAATTTGAGGTTCTAAAAGGGCACTAAGGCTAGCTCGAGAAGTTCCAGGATCAGACAAACTAAGAGAAGCTCCAGGATGAGACATAATTGAAAAGTTTATTTCTTGGAATTTTCGTACAGCGAAAAATCAAATCTGGGTAGAGTTTTATTGAGATCTTCAGTTTTCTTGAATCTCATTTATTTATCAACAAGTTGTTGTTTTTTCCTGTTGTTACCATTTCGTGTTGGGTCTCAACTTTCATGCAATCCTTTCCTACCGCATATAAAATTTCCTCCGATTTCATGACTGCATCCTCCACAATGTTGAATTAGGCTTTAATGGGTTCAATCTTTTCATAACAGAAACTTTTAAGGGTCGATGAAATATCAGGTACTAAAGCATCTTTGAAAGCAGTCACTGTGTTCGGGGGGGGGGTACAATTTGTGCATTGCCTGTAAGAGCAATTTTTTCATATCATATATCAACTTTGAACAAGTCGCAAATAGATTGAAATGAACTACATTCAATTCAAGACTACTACAGCTGTTGGTGCACATAGAACATAACGATCATCCATGTGCTATTTTGTGCTCAGATGGCGACTCACTGTGGGAGTAGTTATACCCATGAACATAAATAAACTGGCCTAAATAATCAGTAACCATTACATATCAAGATCCATATCCAAATTCAGTCAAATTTCGAATCCGTCCAAATATCACAAGTAAACCTGAACATGACCAATTACATACAAGTTCTGAACATTCCACAAGTCATGCATCTGCCATCAAACTCCAAACAGACAATGTCCAAAATAATAATGACTGTCATGAAAAATAGAAGCAGACAACAGTTTTCAATGATGTCAAGGTGACAATCTGATGCATGCGACTTTCAACTTTAAGAAGTCTTGCGCTCCATACATATACTATTAATTTGCTGAGTACAATTAATACTCGCTCGCAAACTCATTTATATAATTTTCATATCCGCCTTATATTTGTATAGTAAAGACTAATTTTTATCTACAAATTTCAAAAATGATTTTTCCAACTTCATTTTTTAATATCATGTTTTACCAATTAATCAAATAAAAATATATGGCAGAATTCGAAGTTGTCAAAATCAGCGCATACTCTAGCAAATGCAATCAACCGTAGCACATAGACGCCATAAGCAGACACAAAAGGAATATTGATATCCATTTGAGGGTACTAAACAATATCAAACTGGAACTGATCTCGTTGGTCATACAGTTTCAACTTTAATACATCATTATATCTAAGTATGAACATTCAGAGTCATTCCATGTAGTTTCCTTTAATTCTAACTCACTTGGATATATGGAGGACATACGTTGTTTGAAATATTTATTATTGATGCTTGGCAGGTCATCAATATATCAAAAGGTCAGTCCAAATCATTTACCACGATGGTCCTTCATTGTAAGATTTTGCAAAAATAATATTCGTGGTAAAATAAATATGAATGAGCTAACAATGGTGCACAATTTGTACCCATTGGAATACCTATGGTTTGCCTACAGACAGAATCTCCAAATTTTACATAAATGTTATCTATCAAACGTTCCAACAGTTGAACAAATTCATCATATTCAAATACACACTGACCATCCTCAACATTATGACCAAAATGTGCATTACTAAATGTAATGATCAGTTTTTGGAATTTTTTTTCTGATATGTTATATATATATATATATATATATATATATATATATATATTTTTTAAAATCGTTTCAGATTTAGATGTGGAGTGGTTGTGTATAGAGTAGAAAAGTCCGAAGATGAAATTTGTTTGTATGGTAATTTATTATTTGCACCATTCAATTCTTCTAACAAAACTTTGGAGTTGTGCAAAATCCAAAACCTGTTTGCATCAGAAGTTGCTTTAATTGGATTACGGTAATTCAGCCAAAACATTTGAATCTTTTTAAAACCATTTGACAGTAAAACATTTATTTGGTTGAGCAAAATTTTGAACCTGCTATAAATCGGAACTTGTATGGATTTTTGTGAAGTTTTGGAATTGCAAAAATTTTGGGTAAACACACATGTTCATCAGAAAATTTAATGTTGAATGTCGATAGAAATTGTTGATGTTTGTCTAAAATAGTGTCGAGTGACACATTCATCTTTTCATATGTAGCTGAAGTTCAATTTGTGTTGAAGCACTATAGCAACTTCACTTTCAAGACCTCACAAGCAGTTTTAAAGCTTCCTAGTAAGCAAAGTCTTTACACCTGAAACTTGCCTTGTGCTTAAGCACTCAGCTCCCTTTGAGACATACCTTGCCGTGAAACTGATCTCGTAGATCCAAAGCCGCATGATAGTATTTAATACTGGTATGCTAAAAAAAATTAGAAAGTGTTCGCCTGGAGGGAGGGTGATCATTAGACCCATGGAAGGGTTCAAAAGCTATAAAATTCATCAAATATAAAATAATTATTATAGACAAGCAATTTGAACAATTTATCCATAACGAGAAAATACCATATAATGTGGGGCTGGCGCTAAGGGCAACAACATTTTAGGTAGACAAAAACGGCAGTGGGAACCAGTTAATTTAAGGTCTCAAGGTGGATGCTCAGGCAGCGAGGTACTTTTCAATGAGGAAAGTATCTCACACTCAAAACAAAGAGCAAGGTCTAAATCATGTCTTGGGATATGATGTGAAACCTAGCTAGTTTCCACTGTGCATCAAGCCTTCGAGGTGTCTTGATGCGGATCCCTGAAAGCTAGCTCGCTTTCACGGGCAATGTCTCGATCATGCAGCAGTGTTTAATAAGCCCAATTTTAGAGAAAACGTATAAAGTACCCCAGAAACAGTTCCGGTAGAGTCTGCACAGTTCCATGAGTCTAGACCATGATAAAGCGTTAAAACTCCATATAAATATTATGGAGACTCTTGAATCTCTCTGCTGTCATTGTTGGGTTGAAATTTATGAATATTGGTAAAATGTTCTGAACTATTTGATAAATTCATCATTGGCAATGTTGTGCTGTGGGCTATGTTGTCTGTCTTATAGTTATAATGGAGGTAGAGTGTGTTGATACTGTTCCAGATTCATATATATCACAAAAATTATGTAGGTGTACTTTCTTCTTTTGCTGTAAACTCAGCTGACTGACAAGTCAGGAAAACCAAGAAGGTGACAGACCTACCATGTATCTTTTTATCTTTGGCACAAGTGATAAAATTAGGGTTTTAAGTGGTTATGCTTCTGTTTTCTAAAAAGTCTGTCGTTAATGAAGAATATTTCAGAGGTTGAGAGGACTGATTTAAAACCTCCACTTGCCTTTCATCCATTCATGGGTGACTGCCTGTCTCAAGTCTGGAGTGAAATTCGTCTCCTCACACTGGTATTTGAAGATGACAGTTGATGCTTTGGTAACTCTAAAATCTCTTTACTGTCATTGTTAGGTTCAAATTTAAGAATATGAGCATTTTTGGAACTATTATTTTATGAAAAGACAGATGAAAGGCTCAGCTACAAAAGTTGTCTGGAAACCATTTTTGGTGGATGAATTCCAAAAGATGGTCTCAGGCCAATACTATCAGCTCAGCCTACTGCCAAATCAGCTGAACTGAAAATGGCACTGCAACTTTGATGTATCATAGGATTTAAGTACTTAGGTAGTGACTCCATATTATAACATACTTGCAGTCAAGGAAAACGTACAGGTATTTTTTCTTCAATATTATTATTATTTTTCAGTAGGCATGGTTCTGTTCGAATCTTACATTGGAAGTCCTCAGTGACCCTGAATGTGCACTAATCAAGCAACTTTATCTTCAAACGCACCATTGCATCCAGACACATATGGCACAATTTCATCTAAGGGTGCCAACATGTCATTGGCTTTCATCTGTGGGGTGATTTGTATGTGTGGCTTCCATTCCCTATATAAAGGCCATAAGAAAAACAGAGAAATGACACTTCCATGTGGCAGGATGCCATGATTGACGAGTGCTGATCACTACCCCTCCTTAGGAACGATGCAAACTGGGCATGTATCAAGCCCACAGGTGGAGTGGTGCGACTGATAATGACTGATCCAGGCCTTAAGAGAAGAATAGGACTACTTCCCTCAATGCAGAATACATATTGAATCCAAACCGTGTGCCCCAGATGCAATGCCTACATACCTGCTGCTGATGGCCATACATACCACTAAGATTTAACTTTTTTTGAAGTAGAAGACAATGGGAAAACGTGATGCAATAGCCACTGTATGTCACCTCTCAATGCACTTGAACATTCTGACTCCCAGTAAAATGTTGAAAGATTGTCTATATATATAACTTATGAACACATAATAAATATTTGAAACATAAAGCCTACTATGCATTTTCATTGACTGTAGGTATACATGCTTATATCGAAATGGTGCCCGGATTCTAAAAAGTATAGCAAAAAAGTCAATTATAATAGTTTTACTTGGAAGGTTCATATCAAGTCTATGCAAAAGTAAAGTGGCAAAAAAAGTTTAACTTAATGGTTAATTTATATGTAAATGCTCTCAACCTAAGAGCAAAGTACCCAATCATTCCAGCATTTAATCGCACAGTGCCTACCAGTGGTTATGTTTTAGATAGGCCCAGAGATACATACATTTAGGAACATGTGTGTCTTTTATAAATAAAAAGTATAACATCAGTGTTATAAGGTAAAGAGTTTCGATGAACACGTTACAAAGAACATCTCAACTGACTTTCTCATGACCAAAAAGAATTTTGAGGAGTACAAATGAGCAGATATAAAAAGTGTCATTAATAACGCCATACTGAATGTTTTAGCTGACTGTGATCCTGTGTGTTTGCAACCAATTTACCGGGACATTTCGTAAATTTCTTACTTTAAATTACATCTCATGAATGAAATGGATTACCTTTGAATCTTGCATGTAATTCAATTTCCCCTATAGCCAGTAGTTGGTCGTTTTCGGGTGACGATGGATACGTCGAGCGGATGGTGATAAGTACAAACGTGGTATACCGGACTGGTCGTATGCTTCTCTTCTGGTAATTTGTTTTGATGTCAAGTGTTACCTTGATATAGATATTATAAAGGTGATATTCGCGCAACATAACAACAGTGACTTAAAGTTCTGGCAGAAGTGTAGCCCCTTTAAGTCAAATCGATGATGATTATATCAACTTATTTATGTTACTTATATTGTTGTTGGCGGTTAACTTTAAAACTGTAATGTCAATAACACAAGAGCTCACGTTAAGCAAATGTTCAAACTTGGCTAAATTGGCTTTTTGTTGCTTTTGGCAAGAATGGTAATCATTTAGCATGCCATACAGTTTCACAGTAAAGTATTTACTTTACAAGTTCGTATGCAGTGGATTTTTCTTGGTGAATTTTACATATACTTCTATAGTTACAGTTGGAAGAAATGTATTTTCAGTGGCAATAGGAATATTTCAAGGATGTCTTATCAAGAGTTATTAACGATAAAGGGGTATCTCAGATAAGCGTGTTCGACCTTAAGAGAAATATTTTTGACGCTGCATTAGTTAAGATAGTGTATAGTGTTGAAGTGAAATAAATACAAAAAAGATATAGAACTGTGTTGGAATATGATAATATAGTGGCAATGGAGATATAGGAACTTTGCTGAATTAAGAGGTGGTATGACGGAGCTTTTTTTACAGTAGAAAGAAGCAAGAGAGATAAAAAAACTCCTTGTGTTGCATGGCGCATTTTATTATAAAATGTATTCTGAATGTGGTGGCTTTTATACATATGGTCGACTTCCCTATTTTCGATATGCTCCTTCCAGTAATTAATCAGAGCTTTACTAAATCACACTCGTTAGCAAATATTCGTCTCGTATTTAGAGACTGCTGAATGGACGATCTAATAATAATACCTCTTTTTTCGATTTGTAATAATACAGGCTATTAATGAATGAAAAAGCTGTTGTTGTTTTTTATAGCAAAGTTGTGCAGAGTTTTCTCCAGAATTTGTGAAAAATTCTAACAAAACCCAAATTGAACATATTTGGTGTTTTGAAACAATAAAAGGAAAGGTGTACTGCTTAGGAAATATTTTAGAACTGCATTTTCAGAGAAGATTTAAGTTTAACAGCATCAGAAAAAAGGTCTATAGAAAATTGGAGAAGGTTTAAAGTGTTATATTGCCATTATTGTGTTCGTGGTAGCTAATGAACAGAGCCTCCATGCTGTGAAATAATGAAATAATTTGATCATTTTTTGTGTTCGATTTTATAAAATTATCCTATGTTAACATATATCACCTTCAATCTTTATTTGCCTCATCTCGTCTTCCATAAGGATGGGCACATGTTGCTCATTTGCTAAGCCTATCGGAAAAGGGAGGTCGTGCAGATATGTGTATGTATACATATATATGCTCACACACACACACATATACATGTCTGTGTGTGTCTGGCTGTGAACCTTGGACATTGTATATATTTTAATTTGTAAATTTGGTTAAAGCTTCTCTGTGTCTTTACCAAGAATAAACATACTGAGCCACCGATAGAGTTTTTGGACACCAATTGCGGTTGTTTAGGTCAACGTTGTGACAGAGTTAAGATATTAGCATTTAATCACATTTTTTAAATGACGTGATCAGATCTTGTATGGCAATCTATAAAGTTAGCATATTCCCTCGATTATCTTCCCGCCGATTATTATCTCAGAATCAGTTTAAGACTTGTTTTGAAGCCACTTCAGTACCTCAAACAAAATTTAACGACTGTGTTCAAAATTGATCCGAACGGCCAAATGACGGTATAACTCAGGTATTCACCTTGTGTGATAATGTTCCACATCCAAACGTTACCTTGCAAATTCTAGAATGCAAAATTGTTCTTGCATCTGAGAGAGAGAGAGAGAGAGAGAGAGAGAGAGAGAGAGAGAGAACTAAAGTGCTTGCATTTAATGAACGTACATTATGCTTACGAAATTCCACATGTACTGTTACCTCTTTCAGCGCTGAAGAAACCAGCGTTGATCTCATGTTTACTTGCAAAACTATAGACATAGTGGCGAATTTCATCGATTTAAATTAGGTTCGGTTCATTATTCAGTGCTCAGGAAGAAGAATTAAATGCTGACATTGATCACATAAGGAGGGAAAAGGGGGTTCAAAATTTTATGCTCATTTTCGATACAGTGGGAAATACAGAGAATGACAAGTGAATGAAATATACCTACCAATTGATAAGTACCGTCACTAAAACTTAAGGTAATATTTTTAGCCTTCTTTGAGAATATGCCGGCATGTTTATATCGCAACCTAATGATATTATAATGTGTGGGAAAAGTTATGTTTATCCAAGGCCTAAATGCTGTAGTAATGTCTGCGGCTTTCGTCATCCAGTGAGTGCCCGGATCTCTATCCATGGCCGCACGGCATGATGAGTTGCTATTAAATGTGCTAGATGCGTGACAACTTGCACCTCTTCCGACATACGTTACATCCAAAGTGGTTTTACCTGTAAGGTAGTCAAAGGGTATCAATTTGAAAAATTATATCACGTCACTTGTAATGTCATTTATCTATATCACAAAAGTGAAGACGTTCTAGGAAGTAAAATTAATTCCTCAGGTCTTGTCATGGAGTAAGGACTAAAGATAGAAGCAGTTCATACAAATTTGGGCCGGCTTAAATAAGACATGAGCCAGCTCGAGCCGACAACTCAGCCTGCTGAGATCTTCATCGGACGGCTCAGCCGGCACGGGTCTTCGTACGTAAATAAAGAACAACAAACCGCATGAAGGTCAATCTATATGCGCTCAATAAACTCAATTTACTTTCATCAAATGCTGTCCATTGACATTATATTTCATAATAAAATTGGTGTCTTTCGATTCTGATGCTTGAATATTTATTCCTGCAAAAGAGGCTATACTTCTGTTCTGATTCTAAGCTCGCCGCAGGATTTTGTGGCAATATCAAGCCATGTATCCTTACCATATCATATGCTGGTCGAAAATAAAAAGACGTCGACTCGAGCCGTCGGCTAAGCTGTTTTTCAAACTTATGAGCTTACTTGCCTAATTTTAAACACGCCAGTTGAGCCCACGGTTCGGCTAATCAGTGCCAATCTCCAGTAAGAACTAACCCTGGTCCAATTGTCTTAAGATTTTCACCACGGTTCAATTATAGCTAATTTTAAAGGCTATCAATTCTGTGACTAAAATTTAAATAGAAAATGAATCAAAGAACAAATAAATCAGATCATAACCCGCCTGAGATTTCACCAAAGCGGTGACAAAGTGAAAATTGTTGAGGCGAGTCTGAATTTGAGTGCCATACCAGGCATGCATAAATTTTTGAACGATAAAATGCTTAAAATTGAAATTGTTGTTTCACACACATGTATATATGGAGAAAATGAGATACTTTATTTACACACAATGTTTACTATCACATATTCATCAAAATTAACCCTTTTCCTTGCAACATATATATGCCTCTAGTATATACTATACATAGACTGCAAGGGGTAAAAAGCACGAGTGAAGAGGCTCGTACAGAGGTATACAGCCAGTTCACACTTAAAGGTTATATCTGAAAAGAAGCGATTGGAAAACAGACAGGCATTACACATACATACATACATACATACATACATACATACATACATACATACATACACACATGACTTTATATATATATATTTATTTATTTATAAAATTAAACTACCCTAGTCGCCAATTCCAGCGACCGGACAGACCTGAGTTGCGGCCTTATCACCCTGGCCGTATTTTTTTTAAAAATACAGTGGTCCCTGTCTTGAGAGGTCACTCCAATGAGAGGCCACCTGGCTTAAAAGGCCACTTTTGGCAGGTCCCTGCTGCTATAATTTCCATGTTATTTTACCTCTAATGAGAGGCCACCTGTCTTCAGAGACCACTTTTTGGCCTGCCTCTCAAGACAGGGACTACTGTACCAATTTGACTTTTGTGATAATTTTGTACACTCGGAATCTCACTGGAACCGT
Organism: Hermodice carunculata; assembly: GCA_964020975.1. Lineage (NCBI taxonomy): Eukaryota > Metazoa > Annelida > Polychaeta > Eunicida > Amphinomidae > Hermodice > Hermodice carunculata. The sequence goes on from OZ026630.1 coordinate 29,380,173, forward strand.
AACACCGATAAAGTGTCCTTGTGTCATTAACACTGAATTTTTATGTCCACTATTTCATCAGTGACTTTGGCGTCCTTTTCTCCGCTCGGTACGCCATGCTAAAAATATGGGCTGGGGTCCTATAACTCAAAAGATTCCTGAACCTATTCGAGTTAAGTTGAGTTCCATGGAAAGCTGGATTCCATAAACCTAAATATAACTAACCCAATCAAGATCGAACGTCAAGGTCAAGGTCATACGGGTCAATGAATCACGTAATTTTTTGGAGCTCAAATTGTAGGAATTATAGCAATGCCCATTTTTAAATGATTACATTTGACCGCTAAAGATCAAAGTTTAAATGTGAATGTCATTTGGCCGTAAAAGATTTTTTTATTCAAGCGTAATTCTGTCACATTGTATCCAATTTTAACTATGTTGGGCTTCAAATGAAAGAATTGTAACAATGCACATTCTTGTCATTTACATGTGACCCCAAAGGTTAAAAGGTCGAGGTCATTTTGCTGATTTGACATTTTCGTCTGGTCATAACTCGGCCAGTATTCATCCGATTTTAATCATGTTGGACTGACAAGAGAACACAAACACACCGACAAGTTATGCCACTGTGGACATTTGCTGTCTCACCTTTGCCTGGAGAAAACCTCTCTGATTTGACAACCATCCTAAAATATCCTTGCAAGGTGAAATGACGGGGAAAGAAAAAAGGTGCTCAACAGCAGATGTGCACTTTTCATTAGCTAACAGCTGCAAGGTGAGATTATTTGCAGAATGTTAAACCTGCAGCTGATCACTGCAAACCTTTATACCAGACCCCTCTCTTGGGCTTCTGTTTTTATATTGCACGCATCTATGTATTGCGCCGCACTCTATTCTCGTTCATCAAGATTAACAGAAAGTCCCATGTTGTTAAAATACACTCAGTTCGAATGCGTCATAAACTAGGCCTACCGACGTGAATAGCTCCGACCTTATAAACAAATTATCACCTCGTCGTGCACGGTGTAACCAGACTACTGTTTTGAGGATTAAGCTTGTATTCCTTTTCACAAGTAATTTGACCCCAGATGTATGCACCCGCATTGGACATGCACCATTTTAACCCAGATTTGTAAATCAGCTTTGCAGGTATATTGATCCTGTGCACGATAGGTTTGTGGCCTGTAAAAATTGGCGCAGCTACATAGCTCTGCAAGATAGAAATGTCATTTCAGCTCAAATATATAGATTTGTGCTATGAACACACTCAATGAACGTCAAACAAAAGTAGAATTGTAATTTATACTAATTAAGGACACTTGAAAAGTCTAAATGTTGAATATCTGCAAAACTATTATAGGTAGAAGTGTCATTCCAAATATATAGGTATGTGCTATGGGCGTATCCAATGAATCGCAAAAAGGTCGTAGAATTATAATTTATGCTAATAAGGGGAACTTGAAAAGTTTAATGTTGAATATCTTTAAAACTATTATGGGTAGAAGTGCCATTCCAACTTCAATATATGGGTTTGTGCTATAGATGCATCCAATGAGCCACAATCTAAAGTTGTAGAACTATTACTTATCTAATTAGAGGCCACTGAAAAGTTTAAAGGTTGAATATCTTTAAAACTGTTAAAGCGAGAGGTAACATTCACACTCCGAAAATGTTCACAGGTAACGGCTATAGGCACATCCAATTGATCACAACCAAACGTTGTAGAATTTTAATGCATGCAAATTATACACAAAATTAAAATCTTCACCAATTTCACAACTTTTACAGATAGAGGTGTCGTTCCAACTTCAATTGATTGGTTACAAAGCTGAATGCAATGAAATATGGACCAAAGTTGTAGCATTCGAATTTATGCCAATTATGCGAATTCACAAAATGTAAATCTTGAATATCAAAATTGTTATGGGTAAAGGTGTCATTCTAACTTCAATTTGATAGGTTTGGGAGAAACCTGCATCCAATGAATAATGGGTTGAAGTTATGCCCGTTTGATTTATGCAAATTAGGCAAATGTACAAAATTTGAATCTTGAGTAACTTCAAATCTTTCAAAGATACAGGAACACTTCCAACTTCAATTTATAGCTTGATGACCCAGCTCAATGATCTGTGTCTCTTTTGAACACTTCAAGAAATATTATTATTGCATGAGTTAAAGAAGTACTGAATAGGGAATCCTTAAAAGTTTTGTAGGCACACAGACTGATTTGCTGACAAGCAAATCAAATTTCTCTGGTTTATTTGTTTATCATTTCCGTGTGACTTTTGTCCTCAGTTTTACTCAGATAGTGTTGTTCTAAAAAGCACCAAATTTAGCATGGTGATTGACCTAGTAATGAAACTACGCACCTGGTTTGGAAGAGCCACCATGTTGATAATTATACAAATTAGGGCCATTTAATATTTCACATGTTGGATATCCTCAAAACTATTAAAGGTAGAGGTGCCATTCAATCTTTAATTCATAGGTTCGTACTATGGGCGCGTCCAATGAACCACAAATAAAAGTCTTAGATTATAATTTATGCTGATTGGGCAAGGTAAAGAAACGATAAGTCGTCTTATCGTCTCTTTACTCGTTCAGCAGCTTATACCTAACGGCGGCCATTCTACCATCCGGCTCTCTTATCGTCTCTTTACCCGTTCAGCAGCTTATACCTAACGGGCACTTGAAAAGTTTAAATGTTGAATATGTTCAAAAAAATTATAGGTAGAAGTGCCTTTCCAACTTTACTATATAGATTTGTGCTATAGGCACATCCAATGAACCACAAACAGAATTATCATTCATGTTAATTAGGGGTACTAACATGTTGAATATCTTCATAACTATTAAAGGGTAAGGTACGATTCCTTCTTTGAAACTCTTCACACGTTTCTGCTATTAGCACGTCTTGTTGATTTTTATCAGAAGTTTTAATTTATGCAAATTAGGCAAAGACACAAAATTTAAATCATGAATACTTCACAAATACATACAATTATGCACTTGATGCACTCCGTCAAACCCACGTGGCGATTCGATCAACCTTTGTATTAGTGTTTTTCACTCTATTTCAGAGCAAAATGACTTGTAGCCTGTATTGTAAGCACGTTTGTGCATCCTTGCACAACACTATGCCACGTACATTAGCTAACAACGGAAGATGTTGGCTATAAGAGCACGCGACTCATTAGAAACGTGGTATGACAATTATACCAATGACTTCCACTAGCAGCCCAGAAAATGTCTTGAAGGGTATTACATAACAGCTCAACACTCTTAACTCATCCTTGTGAGACAGAGTTGGACTAATATGCCATGCTGCAAGATGTACCGGGGAGTGGCATGATCAAGCTGGACCATTTTCCTGGCTGTTTAGATATGCTAATACTAAGCAAGACAAAAATGAGACCTGTGCCTATCAGGCAAGAAAGAGATGAATAACGCATAATCAAAATCATACCTAGTTAGATATTAAGGGATCACTGATAAGTGATTGCTTAGCAGTAGGGCGATCCTAATAGGAGACATGCATATCAATTTCCCGCCCACACTGCATACTTGATTGCCTAGTCTCGCTTGGTGAGATATGGCGAGATACGGGACGGTACCTGAGGGGACAAGCGAGGCATTACTAATATTTTCGAAATACAGAATAATTATTAAAGGCAGATGGAAATGTTCCTTATATATGGCTCGGGAAGTACTAGAAGAATACCAGTATGGCATTTGTGAAGTTAAATTTCACAAAAAATGCAAATGTTGTAGTCATGAGCACCTGGCCTGTCTGTGAGAGCGATGCGGCCCGCACGTTCCCGTGATCGCCAAGCGTCAAACCCGTGGTTTGTGGCGGGAAATTGATATGCATACTGCGTATTAAGTTGGAAAGCAGGCTCAAACTCAACCTGCACGTGGTCCCTGTCTGCGCACGCGTCACGCAATAAACCATGCCACATGGCTATGGGTAAAAAGCTGACTGTGTGAACTGTAGACGGCAGAGCAATCTCAATATTTAAACACTGTGCTGGTCAGGATACAAGTCTGTGCACTACACATACATGATAATATTGATATATGTGTGACTTATGGCATAAAACTATCAAGAGGCCCTAATATAGGCAGGTGAGCCTGTCGGCTAATCGTATTTTCTTTTGAAATAAAATATGTTTAAACCAAAACTATCATAACTAAATTAAGTGTGTATATACGGCACGTATTCTTGTGTCACTGGTGCACTGAATACATGACGGTGTAACCCACAAACTCCCATGTGCCACTGGATACAAGGGCAACAAAGGACCAGGTAAACAATAAACACGGTCGAAGTTCGCAAACAACCAGTGCAAGTGGACTGATAATGCAGATTCATGCACATGTATGCACCCATGTTGCTATGTAATGAAGACAACATTTAACTGACCAACTGACCACCACGTTTCGCACATTCTGAGTAACTCTGAAATAAACACTAAAGATGTTTCATTTATTCAAAAATTCCATGTACAATTACTCGAGAGTACAGTGCACGTGCGCTTTGCTCATGACTGTACAACCCGGTTGAGTCAAATGATAATCAGGGAGAAGAAAAAAAAATCAGACGATAAATATAGAAATAAATGTCACAATATTGATGTACGTACATGTACATGATGTGTGCATGAAATACCAGATTTGTACATAAGTTGCCGGCGACACTGGATGTTACAATATGGGTAGTTGTTTACCTCGAAGTGACAACAACTTGCTGGCCTTTCTTGACTGGTCTATATACTATCGAGAACACTAAGAACGAGGCTCTGTGGGGCCTCCACACAGAGATGGACAGGGTATGCCTGTGTATATGAAAGTTGTACTGTTCAATAACTCCCCAAACCCTGGGTTTTGTAATAAAAAACCCAAGGTCTTGTACCAAAACCTAGGGTATTGTTTGTGGAAACGTGAGTTTTGCTTGCAAATCCCAGGGTTTTGCACGAAACACTAGGTTTTGTAACCTACCCATGATAACAAAACAAATATCATATTTTTTTAATTTTGTTCAATAATATGCGCAAAACCCTTGGATTCGTGACGTCACAAACCCCACGATTTTGTATTTTACCGCAAAATTGGTCATATGGATACAACAACAACCATTCACAACGTGGCTTACTTGCTGAACTTAATTGCTGTAAACCAAATTATGTTAAGATGGTGGATCTTGGGAAAACTTCCATCGATTCGCGACTTAGACGTCGTGTCTTTTATCATTGTGTGCACTTCATGAGCTCATATTTTAGGTACTACAGTACAAGAGAAAACATGTAAGATGTATATTGTATATGTGTTTTTAAGGAATTTAATGGATAAAGATTGATTTTCAGTTTCTAGGACCTTGCGACCGGGCTTGAGTTTTAGCAGCATAAGGCCTCTGATCTGCCGCATAGTTAGAATCTACCATACGTTGTGCCGCTGCCTGCAGTAATTATGCAACCATTGATTACAAAACGACTGCCACATCGCATCGTGGTGATAATTATCTTAACACGACTAAGTCTTAAATTGTTAAATGGTATCGTGAACTCCACCTTCATTCCCACCATTCAGAATTTTGCATCTATTTCTGTGTCAGCTCTCGTGAAAGATGCTAAAGCTCTTCCCCGTGAGCTCTGCAACTGGAAGGGTGAAAACCCCGTCTGTAACGGCATGTCCCTGTGCCAGCCACTACCCCCATACAAACTACCAATTCCCAGTACTGAGTTCTGTAAAAGTTTTTTATTGACGGGCACTGCAAATCACGCAAGATTACCTGGCACCTTTTCAAGAACTGTCTAATGGTTCAGTGTACACGCACGTCCAATAAATGACCACAACCAATAACTGTTGAATACTTCAGACAATAATGGTTGAAAAGTCGGACCAAAACAGCTATTTAGTTCATCAGAATTTCCAGGGTTTCATCATATATCATGCGAAAAATTAATTATTTGCAACGGATCGAATGTTTTACGCAAATTACAGAGCTCAAGGGCTGTGCATTCAATAGTCCATGTGGCTCTTTGCACCCGCGTGTGGATTATTTTGAACACTGGATGCACAACCTCTCGTTCTTTAACTAATACATAACTTGTATAATTATCGTGTTGCAAAGAAGTAGACTATGCGCGTGGTAACCAATAATGATGTTATTGATCACAAAAACCGAACCACTTGTAGTTTGACGCTATTTTAAGTTGAGTAGGCTAGCAAGGCCTACCAAGTAGCAGCTGTCATGATTTGTTGGTTACAAAACCCTGGGTATTGCACCTTTTCAAAACTCACGTTGTTACTGGCTAAACCGAGGGTTTTACGAACAAAACCGTGGGTCTTGTGATCAACTGTGGGTTTTGTGCTCAAAACCCAAGGTTTTGCTACAAAACCCATGGTTTCGTACCTAAGCCCTGGGTTTTGTTCATGAAACCCATGGTTTTGTACACAAAACCCAGAGTTTTGTAGCAAAACCCAGTGTACAGCTACAACAGCAATCTTAGGGGAGTTAGGATGGAATAGCGTAACATAGAAAGAAACTTTATTGCATACACTCACTGCTGTCTGGTAAGCATAACTTGAAATAGTTACAGACTAAGCAAGGCCCAGGCTACAGTGTCTGCCATAGACTTGCTGGAATCACAGAGAGAAAAGAAAAGAAAAAAAGGGAAGAGTTAAGCTGCAGATAAGTAAATTAAAAAAACTCTAACGTTGACTGCCCATGCTACCATTTAGCCATAATTCCACAGCAGAGTTTACATAATTTAGTACCTGTTTTGTCACATATTTGTCCCCATCTTAACAGTTCATGAGAAAGGTGAATTTATCATGATCAGAAAAGGACACAAACTTGTATACTCTCACTGTATCAGAAAGGGTGGTTCGGAGTGAATGGTACTTTGAGCATTTTATCATGAAATGGAATTCATCCTCGACTTCCTCTCTCTGGCAGTAACAGCAGATTATTTTATCTAGAGGGGTTTTCGAATGCATACTCTTATTCCGCCATAAGCCTTTGTGGCTAAGTTTGATTATACCCGCGAGTTATGCTCAATAAAGCAATTTTCCAATTTAGGAAGATCCATTTTAGTTTCTGGGTCTAAGTGTGTTTCAATGAAGCCAATAATATCCAAGTCGCGCACTTCCGCAAGGAAGTCTGGATCATTGTGTTTGCAAGACCTCTGACCAGTTCTTTGGTATATATCATCTATGTTCCATGCTCCCACCATAATGGCAGAGCGGACATTTGTTTTGCGTATTGTAAACAGATCCAAAATCATGATGAAACCAAAGTGCTACCTCAATACTGAATAGCACGTTAAAAATACTGATTAAATACATACGTAAAATTGATGGAAAGACTAGATTTACAGGCATTAAATTAAATTGTGGCATGTATGAGCACTGCTGTATACCTAGATGCAGAGTGCACGTGGACAAGGTGAAATATGACTGTCACAATCACTGTATATGCATATATGCCCACAATTCTGAATGTAAATGTTCACTCAGGGTTCACCATGAGTGGACTTGGGATCAAAAAGGCACCTTTCATAATAGTCGCCTTTGGAGTGCCAATAAGTTACCTACACCATATGTGTCAGCTGATGTCCACTGAATGTCAGTGCAAATCAATATCATTGCACACTTGGATGTCACCAGTTCATGTGCCACAACAGTTCATAATAAAGTAAACTATGAATCATTAAAAAACAAAGCTTGTGTTGTGAAAGTCAAAAGAGTTTTGTCTATCACTGTAGTGTTTGGCATGTTTTTTGGTGTCTCTAGCTGTGTAGTCCCTGCTGGGACAGTAGTCTTCACTAAAATTGTCCCTGTTCCAGCAGGAGTTGTCACGAGGTTGGGTGTAGTCCCTCGGTCTTTCGTCATCTAGAGATGGTCTCTGGTTTCGAGAATCATATTTCTATTTAGGAACCCTGTCTCTGTTTTGTTTTTTGCTTAGGGCCTCTACTCTTTCCTTCCTCTGGAATGATTACGGCTTACTCTTTGTTCATAATGTGCATAATCTAGCACTCCCAGGAAGGAGTTTGTTATTTTTTTATAATTGAGATGTGGGTAGCAGTGCCCTTTGTGGTAAAGTAGATGCCATCCTCAGAGAAAAAAGGGGGGGGGAGTCTGCTTACCAAAGGTCTTTCTGGCCGGCCACAGAAAGTTTGGTATACTGTGTAGCCTTTCATTCACACTTGTAGTCTTATCATTGTAAGTATTTGTCTCCTGTTTTGTTGACAGGAGGCAGGGTAAAAGCTTGGACATCACAATGTCTGCATCTGTGAACTTTGCTCTGGTGGTTTCTAGCAGGTTTGATAAGCTAGTTTCCACGTTTTTCACTGTTTGTGAGTCTACACCGTTGAACCCAATTTGAAACAATATACACTTAATTGTATATTGGTATTCAAGATATAGTCATAGGCTCCACTCACAGTTTTTACATCTAATGTTTTAAGATACTCTTTCTTTGCTCTCCAAATTAACTGAATGTTGATCCGCAAATATATGGGAGTAGCTGACCATCAAGAAGTCAACATCCCTCGGTTTTCAATGTTGCTGTCATTGAGTGCTGTTGGCCTTATGCTGCTGGTCTTTTCACCTTCAGAGTCTTTATTGTCTTATGTTGATCACCACTTACCCGGTCTCCTGTACTATTTGCGATGGTATTTTCTGGAGAGAGCCTCACCATCAGGTGTGTTTGCTGTCAGCGATTCTGGAGGTGGTTCATCTTATTTTTTAGTTTCGTTTTTCCTTGTAAATTTGGTTGGATTCTGCAGATGTTGCCATGGTTGAGACCTTTTTTATTCTGGTTGTTTGGGAGGCAAATCGGTTGTTTGTAATGAATAGTGACTCTACCAGGCAGCTCTGGCTATTTGTCACCAGAAAGGCCTGTAGTTGATGACAGCAGCTCTCAAGACTGTTTTGAGATTCAACTTGGGCCTCTTTCCATCTTTTACATGCCTTGTTTTTCATTTCAATGTCATTTTGAAGCCTTTTAACATGACTTTCAAGGAAGACATTCCCCTCTTATGCTGGCTGTAAGAGCTCCTTTGTCACTTTAAGTTCACCGTTATCATGCACACTGCTATTTTCTACTTTGGCAGTGTGCTTTGCAACACTTTTATTTCAGCTGTTTTTGGTCTCTAACAGCCTGTATAAGTCTTTGATTTTTTCTTGTTGGCTGACTTCCAAAGTCAGAGTATGTTTCGCCGCAGTTGGGGCCTAGAGTCCTTGGACCCAAAGGCACTTGACAAGTTTTCCTTCATGCTCTCTCAGGAGAGAAATAATCAGTTGCAGATAAATATTTCTAAGGTTGAGAGGACCGGTTTAAAACCACCAGTTGCCTTTTATGGGTGACTGCCTGTCTCAAGTCAGGAGTGAAATTTGGTTCTTCACATTGCCATTGGAAGATAAGTGTTGATGCTTTGGCAAGTCTGGAATCTCTTTGCAGTCATTGTTGGGGTTGGAATTAATGAATATGGATCATGTTTTTCTGTACTAATTAATGATTTTTCTTCAGGCACAGGCTTGCCAGAGCCTTCATTAGGATATTAGTGCTGTCAGTCCCAAGAAGTACTGTCTCTTCAGAACTGTACCTCGCTTGAGTTCTGCATCCCACAGTGTGTCTGGATTATTTACTTGATCAGATGTATGGGGCCTGCAGAAATGCCAGGCATAAGGGGTAGTGTTATCCACCTTTAGCTTTTCAAATTCCTCTGGTGACAGTCCTTCACAAATAGTGTGGATCCATGCTAAGCATTATTCAGAGTGAGTACAGTTAGTTTCGTCTGTCTCTTTTCCACAGGAAATGCAGGGAAATTGAACTCCTGTTTACTCTGTAGGAATTATTCCTGTAGGCCTATCCGCAGCTAAACCCTTGCTTCACTTGTTTTGGTGTGTGTTGGAAGTGGTTCATTTTCTGACCCTTCTGGGTAAATGTCCATAATTTTGCTGAGGTCAGTGTCGATAAGTTTGCCTGGGTTTCGGTCTTTTATTAATGCAATTGTTGTAAGGTACAGATTTAATATGTAAAGACCTTTGTCATCTGCATGTGACACATGGACTGACTGGCTAGTGGTAGTGTTATCTTTGCTCATTGTTGAACCAAATGTAACGTTGGCCATTGGGTCACGCTCGGCAACCATTTCAGTGGAATAGAACACATCAGACTATTTTAGAAAATGTGCAAATAATGCCTCAGAGAAAAATACTTTAGCCCCAACTTCAGTACTCATGATTTCTAAATTCTCTGGATGGCTTAAACTTAACGTGGAGGATCGTTATGATAATTACTGCGGTACTTCTTGAATTATGCTTCAAAAGGTGTGTCCGTGGTGAACTTTGAAAAGACTATAGGCCTACTTGGGCCTAGGCCTAGAATTTTAAGTAGGCCTAATCATGCCATGACATCCAATTCCTCTGGATCCACGTCCAAAATGAACTGTGCTAAGTACTGTCATCATTGTTGTATACACCTTGCACTTAAGGAATCTATGTCCATTAAAAAATAATCCAAACAGAACACGAGCTATTTTAGAAATTGCCCAGCACACGGCGAATTTGCCTGCTGGCCACCGTCGTTCACTTTCAACCGTGATATTGATTTGTCACATGACCTCATTCAGCAAATCACAATTGGACATCATTCATCGACGGGTGCCCTATGAGGTTTTTAACGTTCCAAAAAATATATCTGCAGGATAGCCAAATGTAGGCCTAAGGCAGAATAATGCACTTTGGTGTCTGTTTTTTTTTTATGATCGATATATTTTGAGTATAGGACTATTAGGAAGGTTGTAATTTACAGCTGTACAATCTTCACATCTACAGCCCCCCCCCCCCCCAAATAAGGCCCCGCTCATCTCCAAAATGGTAAATTCTACCGTGGACGGAGAATGCAAGCAAACAGGAACGGCATAAACAAAAGCAATGATAATGGGTGAAAATAGGCAAGTTAATCCCTTAATCCCGTTATTGCGTTAAATTTGGGGGATTTTCAACTTGAAACCATATCATGATAGGAATTAAGTATGGCGTGGCATTCAATGTTGCCAATATGTAACTCAAGAGGTGGTGAGACTCCGTCAGATCGCTCACCACAGCTCACGATCTGACTTCAATCTCACCGCCTCCTTCGTGATATATTGGCGACAATGAATGGAACGCGTCACTTAATTCCTAAAATACAAATTGAGACACGGCCATCGCCCATTGTCCAGTGTAATTGAATTATTCTTGTTTCAGCAGTTGGGTAAAGTAATGCAGTCCCTAGACAGATCAACAATATAAATTATGGCATATGTCAGTATAGCAGATACAGTCAATGACAAAATGTTTCTCGCTCTCAACATTGGCTGATTGGCACAACTTGCATGTACTGAGTCAAACAGGGATTTTGGGCCTGATGGAAGTCAAAACTCTACACAAGTTGCAAAACACGGGTCATATCCTTGACAACTATATGTCTATCATTATTCTGGCTGTACCCACAGGAAGGTTTCTTTGGTCCCCCAACACAGTGGGATAATTCCCTCAGTTTGACTCAAGATGCAATGCATATCACCATGCATATACCCCCTTTCCTAGTAACTTGATCCAAAGACAGATGAAACTGTCTCTATGAATACACCTGTGGAAAAGTTAAAACAACTGTATAATGACTAACTATCAACAGTGAGAAAAAGATATAGAGAAACAGAAAAAGAGAATCTAGGAAGGTATAAGAGAGAGAAAGAAAAAGAAAGAAAAAGGGAGAGAAAAAAGAAAGAAAGAAGGAAAGAGAGAGAGAGAGAAAGAAAGAAAGAAAGAAAAAAGAAAGAAAGGCCGGCCCAGGGAAGTGAATAGAGGGAGTACTCTCATTAGTGACCATAATTGGTTTGTGCTGCTCTGAAGGCCATGTTTTTTGCCAAAATCCCCAAATAAATATCAACATTTTGTCATTTTTCGTGGCTATTCTCAAAACTGTAACTGGTCTCTGATAGCCCAAAGCTGCACCAAAATTTCCTGACAGATCTAATTGTCTTGCTTGAGCATTTTAAGACACATTATTGCCTGTGGCTCTGTCAGTTTCGGTTTACATTTCCATGCTGGGAAAGTCCCTCCCCCCCCCCCCCCCGCCACCACCAACACCAACACCACTCCTGTAATAGCAGACAGTGCCTTTCCGGCAAAACCAGTCCCAATTGCTCGCAAGACAGACCAACCTCTGGATTATCTCTACTTCATAAGTGGAAGGAGAAAACACAGAAATTGGTCTGTTTAGCAGGTAAAATGAGTATACAAAAAAAATATGCAGAGAAGTACTGGTCACTACATGTGATCAACGGTACATGTAAGTGAAAAATAACAATCTCAATTCGAAGGTCCATGAAGATTTGAGCGCATTGACCAGATCAGCATGCGTCATTCTGTCCACCTGGTCGAAAAATAAAACACTTTTGGTTAAAAGTTAAAATTGGTTACACCAAAGTCTTTATTCCCGGAGAGGAATGCTCACTTGGAACATGACAGGGCCTCTTCCATCTGCAACAACACAAACATTGACCCAGATAAAGGTGGAGGCGCCCAGGCTGGAATGTTCATTTGTGTCTTTTTTCCTGCTGGGGTAAACTTCAATATCTGCCCATAATCAAACACTGGGAAGAAATTACAGGCATTAGAAGGTCCTGCGTAGCCAGCAACTTGTGTTAAAACTCACTACTTCATGCACACACCATGTACATATATCATGATATATTTTCACACAGGTTAATTACTGTCGTCTTTTCATGTTTCTTCCCTCACTGTTAACGCATCAGTTGACTCAGCCTGATTTTATGATCATAAACAAAATACATATGCACTGTAATCTATAGTAACCTGCAGGTGGAGTTTTAAAATGAATGAAAAGCCGGAAAAATATACATTATCATATTCTGTTTTAATTGACTAATTATACCGGTCTTGGTAAGTAAATTCTGTTTTGGGCAATTGTGGCAGCCTTGTTATCACACCATAGTCTATGAGACTAAGTATATAAAGTAAATATGTGTACAGCAAACGACCTGAAGACTGAAAAAAGTCTCCACTGTAGGGAGGTTGATCCCCACTAAGGACAGATATATATATATATATATATATATATATATATATATATATATATATAACATGCCTTACAAGCAGACCAAGTTTCGCGTTTTCTCTACCACACCCTGTAGAGTAGACATAACACAGAGTTTGGGTTGGTTTCAGGGGTATATAAAACATGGGTATGAAGAGAAATCATGGGTGTAGATAACTGTGTTCACTGTGTGTAGGTGCCATCAACAGCAGATTTTACCGTATATGAAAGACAGAATTGATTTCATTGCCTGACTACGATCATATTTATTGTTTATCTGGCCCCTTGTTGCCCTTGTATCTGGTGGGGCAGGGGGTCTGTGGGTCACACCATCATGCATCAATTGCTACAGACACAAGAACAAATACTTACCTGCTGAATGCACAGTTAATTTTACTAGTTATTACAGTTTTATGCACGCATATATCAATATTATTATATATGTACAGTGCACAGACTTTGATCCTGACCGGCACAATGTTTAAACAACTAAGATTGCTATGCCCTTTACAGTTCACACAGTCGGCATGTTTTCCCATGGCCATCAAAGTTCTTTATTTGACCAGTTCTGCCCTCTAGGGGCCTACAGTTACAATGTAGAATTTCAAATACAATGATGACAAATGCACCCTCTTGGATTACTAACTAAGAGAAGTGCCACCAACACACACTTTGACCCTCATTAGCCATCGCCTATAAATAGAGAAGCTATTTACAAATCCATCACTGTAAACACAACAGCACCTTCCCACCATGAATGGGTTCTGTGCATTAATCTTGTTCCTTCACATGTCATCAACAGTTCCATTTTATTTTGTCTGTGCAAAACTGACCAGAGCAAACTGTCCCAGTGACTTTAAGGTTTGAATGTTGGAATTAAACATAAAAAGATGTGTTGTTCTTTTGACATCATGTCAAAATGAATCGAATCCTCATGATATTGTCTAAGTAGACTCTCTCTAAGTGTTTCATGTTTCTTGCATTCTAAGATGAAATGGAACTCATCTTCTGCTAGGCCCATGTTACCTTGCATGCATTTTCTTCCCTCTATGGGTATTCTACTGTGTCTGTCAACTTCAATGCTCAGTCTTTGGGCGCTTGTCCTCAGCCTTGTGACCACGATATGGTTGAGTGTATGACGCCTGCGTAGACAGTAATCACATGCAGGCAGAGTATCACCCAGGTTTTCAACTTAATTAGTTTGCCATGCTGATAAGCAATTACTTTGACATGACCCCCATGACATCTTACTAGGTATGAACAGGCACATATCTGAGGGTCGATAAAGACTTTGTCAATCATTTGTAATTCCCTGACGTAAACCCTCCAGTGGGTGAAGAGACAAAGACTCTCTCTCTCTCTCTCTCTCTCTCTCTCTCTCTCTCTCTCTCTCTCTCTCTCTCTCTCTATCTCTCTCTCTCTGCATGTCACTTATCATCCTCTTTTGTAGCATCAACCACGCCCTTGAGTCTTTAAAAGCATTGAATGTTCAGGCATTTATTTGACATTGTTACTTTAATAATGGGAAAAATTTCTTATTCTGAAGCAGTATAAGTAATTTCCTACTTTTTACACAAATTACCGAGGAGTCTGTGACAGCCAATACCCATATTAGGCTCTTGACATCTTGAATTTATATATTGACAGGTTAGTGTATTTGCTGTAGTTATATTGACAATGACATTCTTGTTTTCATGGTATAGTAGTTTGTATTGATAATCCGGGTCTTGCTCCCCTGTCAATATTACCACAGATTTTTGTGTTCTCTGACAATAAACAATTAAATATTTCTTCTGCTGGTGTGTAAATTTTGATTTCAACATTGCTGTTAGGGTTAATTGAAGCCAAACCGATCCCTTGCCAATTCTTGTTTGAACCAGAGCCTCAGGATAGTATTTAATCCTGGCACCCTAACGAAAAATTAGTAAGTGTTTGCCTGAAGGCAGGATGATCATTAGACCCATGGCAAGGTTCAAAAATTATAAAATTCATTAGATATATAGTGATAATAATTACAGACATGCACATGTTAAGCTTGCAAAAAATAGGGCAAACAATATTGAACAGAAGCAATTTGAACAATTGATCCATAAAGAAAAAAAATATATTGCACAGGCACAAAGGGGAACAGCGTTTTAGTTGGGCAAAAACGGCAGTGGGAACCAGGTGATTTAAGCTCTCAAATGTGCGGGCTATGAAAGCAAGGTACTTTTACACATGAAAAGTATCTTGCACTCAGGACAGAAGAGCGAGGTTTGGATCATGGCTTGGGAAATGACGTGAAGGCCAGCGAGCTTTCATGGTTCAAGAAGCCTTTGACACTTGAAAGGCATGGCTTGCTAGAATGATCGGAGTTAGATGTACATTATGCTTGGCTGACTTACAGATGACTTACAATGGCATACTACATTTTTGGAATTCTAAATTATTACCCTAATAATTGACTTATTAGATGTCTTGTGGGATTCTATGCTTTCTTGAACATTTAAATGTCCTTTCAAAAATACTTCTGGAAACCAACTTGAAATGTGACTGCTATCCTTACAAATTTTGACTATTGTAATGCATTTTTTTTACTACGTTTTAATGATTTGAGGCCTAATGTCACTTGCTTCTGGCTGATGTTTAACATTTGAACCAATGTACTTACTATATTTGCAAATTCAAACACTTTTCTTTTTGAAATACTCTTAGTTTATCTCCTTTAAAACAACATCATGTCTTTAACTACATGCCTAAAACACATCGAATTATAAAATCATGTTGTTTGGATTCTTATTGATTGTCATTTTAGGCCTAGAGGGCTTTTCTGATGGATTGATGTTGGTGTTGGTGTCGCTTTGTGGACTTATATGGATGATGATCATTGTTGAGATGGTGGTTACAAGTAGTACCTTTTTAAATACTGAAATTTACTGACATTTTCAACAAGTTAAGAATCTCCGCATACAAATTCTCCGATGTGCTGCAAATTTTGGTCCCTTTTCATAAATTGTATGGTCCTGTATGTGCATGATTGATGGACCTGCTAATTTACTAAAATAGGCCTATAATTTCAAACAAAACTTTTTGCATTCTGTCATGTTAAAACTAGATATGGCTTTTTCGACCCTTTGGACCTTTGCACTTACGTTTTGGTCTCTTTTGGGTAAATACGAACTATAAATTTATGTGTTTCAGCTATACATACCAAGGAACATTGCCTTTGGTCGGAATTGACTTGGATTTGTTTCATTAGGACCACGGTTTGGATATGGTAATGACACTGTCTAATTTTGATGTGTTTTGAAGTGGTAGATTTGTGAAAGCTAGCTGGCTTTCACGGGTGAGGTGTGGATCATGCAGCAGATCACAGCATTGTCTTACATGAATGGCAACTGAATCCTCACGTTAGTTTCTGTCACCAGCCTGGCGGTAAATTTGACAAGCTTCATGAAGGTTCAACATTAGAATTTGATACACGAGTTCGAGCTTGTGTTGCACTGGTGGAAGATACAGACCTATAACTGTCAGTGCCATGGCTACTTTGAAAGCCAAATACCTCAGCAAACATGTAACTGCACTCTATACTCCAGCTAGAGACAAGAAAAAGTGTGATCATGACCCTAAAAAGGAAAGCATACTGGGCAGTATTGTGTTGGCAGAACACACAACAAACTTTTAGGAAACACATGTGACAGAAAGCAATGCCCCAGTTTTCAGTAGCAGATCTGGCAAATATCAATGGCTCAAAATTAGAAGAGTTAAGCATTATTGTAAACTGCAGAGTCCATAGCACCAGACTTAAAGAAAGACTGTTGGCAGGGTTAAGAAATTTAAAGGCATAAAAAAGTTGTGAGATTACGCTTGCCTTTTAAGAAGACACTGGGGCTTCTCTAACAAATGCTTGCCCACATGATTGTGATAGCAATGTCATGTGCCTTCTAGCGCAAGTTGTGCATGCAAAATGTTTGATGATTGCAAACCTTTCAATGGATCATTTGCCAGCCAGTGTCAAGAGAGATCAGCATTTCAAGTGGCCAGTCAATGATGAAATCTGTTGCTAATCTGCCCAAGGTTCCTCCTGCAGGTGTGGAAATCAAAGAGTCCCCTATTCCACCCACACTATTATATCTCGCTATAAAGTGGATTATCAGACCTTTGTGCAGGAAGAATATAGGTGGTTACAGAAATCTAGAGAACACGTGAAAGTTTCAGGAGAGGAAAACAGTGATAACATATTTTGGGCTGCACACTATGCTAATTTGCAGAATGGGAAAGTTATCATACCAACAGCAAATTAATTACAACGTTAGACAGCACTGTAGATGAATCATGTCTTCTCTGCTAGGCCCACAGATCAGGCGCATGAGCAGAATAATGCCTGCATAAAGGATGATGGTGATGCAGTTGGACTTGATGAGAATCCATTTTAGGAAGACAGCAATGATTTGCTTGCCCTAGATGCAAGGGAAATAACTGATCTTTGTGTTGTGGAAGTCATATACTTGTTATATGGTCCGGTTCAATTTGATGAATTTTTTTTTAAATGCTAAGTGCTGAAAAAAGAACCAATTGTGCTGTTCCTGTTCCCATGCTCCGTGCTTTGGGAGGTTGTGACATTGTCTCTGCCCTTGTTTGACATATGAAAGAGAACAGCCTGGGCTCAGAGATGCCCTACTCCATTGATCTGTCGTGTGCACCCAGTGCAATACCAGATGAATCTATGCAAACTGCCCAGACGTTTGTCATATTGATGTATGACAGAACTAGTACCTGCACATGTATCAACAAAGCTAAAGAGAAGATACTTGCCAAAAGATCATCAGTACCGAGAATTCCACCTTTGTCTACTGCTCTAGAGCAGCATGTGAAAAGGGTTGTCTATATACCTTGGCTTTACCTGGAGTAAGACATTGATTCCATGTGTCACACTTCATTTTCCAATTGATTGGGGTTGGAATGTGAATGATGGACAATTTGATCAGTACAGTAAATTCCACCTTCACCTGCTGCTCTAGAGCAGCATGTGAAAAGAGTTGTCTTTCAAGGTGACTTTACTTGGGGTCAGACGTTGATTTCAGATGTCACACTTCCTTTTCAACAGAAGGGCACTTGGAAACAACAGGGCACACTTGTCTGTAATTTTGCAGGCCGCTTGTTAATCTAGAAAATTATATGACCGATCCAGATCTACATCATAAGTAAATGTGATGGTATTTCAAACTGTGTAATTTGGGGCATTCAAATTTTAAATCCTTAACACCTTTTAAAGGTCCTCTCGATTGACCATGTTTAAATTTGATACATGGGTGACTCATGGGTTGTTCTCACCATACGGTGCGTTATAAAAAAGTTGGATGCGAAAATAACACTTTTATTCACACATACATTTTAAAAACTCACTGCGCCTTCAATCATCACTTTCGGTTCATTACCGACACCCACAAGGCACGAAAGGCTTGTGATGTCACAAAGGCAACACTGCTGGCTGACAGGGAAGACTCCGATCATTCTAGCAAGCCATGGCTGTCAAGTGTCACTTGGTTTAAACATATTTTATTCACCTTTCATCAACAGGATTAAAAATGCATGTAGAAACATGCCCAGTTTCTCAAACTTCTGAATAATTACTCACTGAGTAATTTTTCAACACATCTTGCTTTTGATTGGTTGAGGAATATGTGCCAGTCAATCAGATGAAAAGAGCCCCTAGAGACTGTAAAATATTTTCAGGTCTGAATAATTACTCATTGAGTAAATGATGTGAAAAACCCGGGCCCTGAAATTACAGATAGCGTGGACCCATACAGTCAAGATCTGCAGGGACAAGTGGCAAGGCCCTGGGAACCGATCTAACCTATGTAGCGAACAGTTTGTGGAAAGTGACTTTGGTTTGTCAAATATGATGATGTTTAGGATATGTTTGGCAAGAAAGAGCTACTGCTGTTGCCAAATGCGATCCCATTAGTAGAATGGAAATTACTAGTTCTGGCGCAGTTTATTATATATATTTGATCGCTAGGTACATGTCCCTCAACCTATCGTTTATGGTAGACGGGTGCTAATCATGATTAAGGGGGGGGGGTTGTTTTGTTTTGTTTGTTTGTTTGTTTTTTGTTTGTTTTTTTTTTTTGTTGTTGTTTTTTTTGTTTGTTTTTTTGTTTGTTTGTTTTTGTTTGGTTTTTTGTTTTTTTTTTTTTTTTTTGTTTGTTTAATTTTTTGTTTTTTTGATTGACGGGTGCCCTCTTTGACAACTAGCCATCGTTTATGATTGACAGATGTCAATTTTAATTGACAGGTGCTAATCATGATTAAGGGGTTCCGTCCTTTTTTGAGCGACGAGTGCTTTCTTTGACAAATGTCCATCATTTATGATTGACAGGTATGACGTCATCGAGTCTCCACAGTATCCACCACCGCAAAACTGCGATAGAACTGGTAATTTACGTTCTACTCCCTTTGATGGACAATGGAAGGATTCATGGAACTGGCCAAATTAGGCATTTCTCATAAAACCAGGAACAGTGACTCATTATTTTTGTTACAGTATTTACAAATTAATCTTCAGTATGATTCTGATTTCAAAGCTTGCATATCAGCAAAAATAAACAAAGTACAAAGTACAAATGAAGTTAAACTCCTTAGGGTAACCATTGATTCAACAAGTGGTTATACTAAACATGTAGACAACCGTGTTAACGCCTGTATACGCGATATGTATGGTTTGACGTCCATTGGCATGACTTATCCAAGGCTTGATTCAGTTGTAAAGGCACACTTGTGGAATATAACAAGGTCTCCTACACTGATGTATGGCTTAGAAAACCTTGTCAGGTCAGCGTGTTGGACTTTACATTTGGCTAGGCGAGTGTGCCGAAGGTAGAGGGTTCGAATCCCGTACAGGTCGACATAAATTTATCGTATTTTTCACTTAACTTAAGAAGGAAGGAAATTAATTATTGTAGCTCTTCTCAGGGGAGCGTTATCAAAAGGATCACAGGTATGAGCAGTAGATCTCACCATTCAAATTTGATGCATGCCTTGAGTATCCCTTAATTCAGCAGTTTGCTACAAAGGAATGCCACTAGTTTATTCCAACGAATTTTTAAAGTTAAACCTTTAGCTGGTGATCTCCAAGCGAAGTTTTTTGCCAAGTATCTACTATCCTAAAATTGTACCAAGGGATCTCTGCTGGAGCGCATCATCATATCTAGACGTTCGCCGGTTGGTGTATTTAATGACCAGTACTTCAGGTAACCTTCATATCAGTCATAGACTCATTGCGGTATTTACTATATTGCCAGAACTTGGTAAAACAATGGTCAAGTGAACACTTACTCGTTGGCCTTCTGAGAAAGGCATTCTAGCTCTATTAATAATTGCAGAATTTTTTGTACCTGCTTGCCGATAAGACAGCTACTTTCAGCGACTATGTGCCCATGAATCGACTGGTGGCCGCCCGGTCCCCGCTGCCCGTCTGGGCATAGCGGCTGCCCAGGTGGGATGGCTCGTGAGAGTGTACCGATCAATCGATCAGGGCTCTCCCAGTCCTCCTGCCTGGGTCGGGTCCCTGCCGGCACGGGATGCGGGGGCCGGACAGGATTTGGTCTCGTCATTTTTATCTACTTTTTGTCTACTTGCATTCATTTTATATCATAATGTTTTGATCTAGATGTATTTTTTCCTCGTGGGGGGGGGGTTTAATAGATGATGATGATGATGATGATGATGATGATGATGATTTTACTATCCTGGAGATTAACTTCTGCCCGAGGCCCCGACAATATTGGCAATACTCTCCTAAAAAATACTGCTGACTCCATCTCAGTGTCTCCCATTTTCCCGATTCTTGGAAACGCTCTAATATCTGCCCTGTGCTTAAAAAATCGAATAAACAAATCAAGAGTAACTATTGTCCAATTTCCTTGCTGTGCAACGTATCTAAAGTTTTCAAGCGACTGGTCTTTAATTTTCTTTATGAATATCTGATAGGCAACAACCTACTAACTGATAAGAACTCTGGGTTTAAAGCTCATGATTCAACTACCAACCAACTAATAAGTATTCTCCACAATATCCACAATGGGCTTGAAAATTCCAAGGAGGCCAGAATGGTATTGTTAGATATCTCGAAAGCCTTTGATAAAGTGTGGCATGTAGGCCTCCTCTTCAACTACGACAACTGGGGTTATCTGAAGGACTTCTTATGTGAACAAACAGTTACTTGTCAAACCGCTTTCAACGTGTTATTATCCACGGGCGTACCTCCTCTTGGCTTCCCGTTAGGTCGGCGTACCTCAGGGATCAATTCTGGGTCCCTTATTATTTCTTGTGTATATAAATGATATTGTAGATGACTTGACCTGTGATGTCCGCATCTTCGCCGACGACACTAGTATACTTGAGATAGTTCAAAACCCTATCGACTCAGCACACCACTTGAACACAAATCTTTCAATTATTAACCACCGGGGTAAATTATGGCGCATGGCTTTAATGCCATAAAATCCATTTCATTTATTTTCTCGGCCAAAATCAATAAACCTCATTATCCCCCTATCATTCTAGGTGGTACCGCCAGACCAGAAGAAGACACCCATACTCACCGTGGAATTACTCTAGCCAACAATCTTTCTTGGCGTGCGCATGTCACACGCATCACAAACAAAGCCAGCCAGCGTATTGGACTTTTTCGAAGATTCAAGTTTAAGTTATCCCGAAAAACACTGGAAAGATTATATTTTTCAACGGTTCGGCCAATTCTTGAATATGGTTGTGTTGTCTTTGATAATTGTGGGCAAGGTCTGAGTGATTTACTTGAGTCGATTCAGTACGAGGCAGCTAAAATATGCACTGGTGCACTAAGGCACACATCTCATAACGAACTCTTAGACGAACTTGGTTGGCCTACTCTAGCCAGTAGACGCAAATACTTCAAATTAATCCTTTTCTACAAAATGTATTTTAACTTAACTCCTTCCTATCTATCCAACCTTATACCTCGCAGCCCGCCATTGCTGGTCTTACGCTCCGCCATAGGCCTATCAGTAACCTTCGCCTCATCAAATGCCGAACCCAACGGTTTGAAAATTCATTTCTCCCTGATGCCACCAAACTATGGAATAATCTCCCCACTGATATCCGTAACTCCCTTTCCCTTCAAATCTTTAAGTCGAAACTCAAAGCCACTCTGCTAGCGGCCAACATTGCTCCAGATTTCTACTCCCATGGTCAGTGATTTGCTAGCATCTGTCATACCCAGTTACGATTAGGATTCTCCAGACTTAATTCCGATCTCCATAAAGTAGGCCTAAATATCATTCATCAGCCCACCTGTGCCTGCTCCCACCCAACTGAGGATTTCAAACACTTTTGTCTCTACTGCCCTAAATATATCCAGGAAAGAAGGAAGCTCCTGCTTACCATCACTCCCTTTTTAGCCCCTGGTGTTAATCCAAACTTTATAATGCATGTTGCAAGTGACAGACTAAGAACTTTCAGAAGAATGCAATACAGTAGATTTCAGAGCAATGCAAAATTTTATTGTTGAAACACGCCAATTTATATTGTAACTGGGTAGTATCTTATCCCATATATGTATCTCGAAACCCACATATACCATTGCAGTGTATTTGTATGTTCAACGTATGTACCTTTAATACTACCATGTTCTCTATCGTGTCACATTTGCATATTCATTCCTCAGATCATTGGTTTATCCAACAGCTCTGTAAGAATACATGTATAATGCTCCCACATATGGGTCAACACTCCACAGGTGGGTCGACAATGACAAGGCGGGAAGGAACACCCGAGCTACTGGGCGCACTGGCGGCTCCACAGTGGCAGTGTGAGTTTGCAGCCAGGGTGCTTCGGCCGCGCCCAGCAAGCCATAACATCCCCCTCAGTCGCTCCCTGTGCTGAGGATGCATTAGCTTGTTACTAGTATATTCGTGTATATATGCCTGTTTCTTAATTGGATTGGAATGTTAAATATTGTTTTTGTTGTTCAATTGTATTACAGCATGTCTACCAGAGTGCATAGTCACATGTTCGCACATTGTATTGTTCTATGCGTCTTATATACATATCATTTTGTGGGTCTCCGTGTCTGGAGAACCAGTAGATTAGTTATATTTTATGTACTATTGGGTAATCCAGTGAAAATAAATATGTTTAAACTAAACTAAACATGCATCTTGTGCAGCACGCACCCTTGCAACGTGAGTGACGGCCTTGTATTGTATTGTATTGTAAACATATTTATTTCAAAAACAGTATAACCCAATAGTTACATAGCAACTAATCGAGAGGATCTCCAGTGCATAAATGACGCACTTGATATGTACACGACGCACAGGACATCACAAGTTCCTGTTTGTTAACAAAATAATAAGATACTATACAGCAATTCTAACTATAATCAGTAAATAAAGCGTCTTGATTCCGTTATATATAATTGCACTGCAGAAAAACAAATAACATTCAGTTCATTCATAAGATCTGTATTGCCATTTAACATCATATCTAATAGTCTATCTGGTGCAAGCTGAATCAGTAGACTTGGCTTAACACCTGGAGCAAGCACGTTAACAACAGCTTTCATAAGTTTACTCCTTTGAGGATTGTAAAGCGGGCAATGAAAAAAGAAGTGGCAAGTATCCTCAACTGGGTGACTACGTGAACAGGCTGCAGATGGGACAATATTTATGTCAACCAAATGTGAGTTTAATTTTGACTTACCCAGGCGCAGCTGGGTCTGAACAATATTAGCATAACGTTCGCCGTGTCAAAAATAAGGAGGAATTTCTTGTTGAAAGAAAAGTAGCTTTTTTGATTTCAATTTGAAGGTAAAGAAAGAGGGTGAATTTCTTACAGCCGGTGGCAGGTCATTCCATGACCTAATGCTTGAAGGGAGAAGAGAGGAGTATAAACGGTCAGTTCTGCATTTAATTTGTTTCAGTTCAGCGGGATTTTTTCAATGACGGCGTGTTTGAACAACCACATAATTTGGTATAAGGTCATAAAGGTATTGCGAGAAAAGCTTGTTCAGTATTTTGTACAAAAGTAATGATTTGAAATTTTCTCCGGGTATAAAGTGGCTCCCATCCAATTTCTGCCAGCAGGCGATCGCAAGAGGTAGATTTTACAGCTCCAGTACAAATCCTGGCAGCTTCGTACTGCAACCCTTCAAGCAAGTCAGACAGTTCTTGGTGCAGTTATCGAAAAGAACACACCCATACTCCAAGATGGGGCGAACCATAGTAAGACACAATTTCTCAAGGGTTTTCCTGGAAAGTTTAAATTTAAGTCGCTTAAGGAGTGCAAGGCGTTTGGTAGCTTTTGTAACAATGCGGTTAATATGAGAGTGCCATTTTAAGTTATGAGATAGTGTTATGCCTAGGTGAGTATGGTTTGTGGTCTCAGGTATTGCAAAGTTTCCGAGATACAATGTTGGGTGATTTACATTTATTTGTTTACAAGCGAACAGAAGGGATAGGGATTTTAGAGCATTAAACGAGACACGCCAAAGTCTGCCCCAATTTTGAAGATGCCCAAGATTAGTATTCATATGAATGCCTGATGCCTTGGGGTCATGAATTATTTCGAGAAAACTTGCATCATCGTCAAAAAGTCTAATGTCACATGTGATATCATCAACAATGTCATTAATATAAACACGGAACAAAAGGGGGCCGAGAATGGAGCCCTGAGGGACCCAAGCCCCAACAGGTAACCATGAAGATGACTGACCGTGTATAACAGTTCTCTGTTGACGATTACTTAGGTAACTTTCGACCTATTTAAGGACAAGGGGGTTTATTCCCAGTTGCCTTAGCTTGAACAAGAGGCCCTGGTGCCATACCCGGTCAAATGCTTTGGAGATGTCTGAGAAGACCATCCTTGCCTCTTTTTGGACTTCAAGACCATTATATAATTTGTGTACAATACTCACGAGTTGATTAATGGCACAATCTTTAGAAACGAAACCAGAGTTTCGATCGGTCAATAGATTATTTCCCATTAAGTACTCGTATAGTGCATTATATACGAGTCTCTCAAAAACTTTAGATATATTACATAGGAGGCAGATAGGACGATAATTTGACTTTAGTTGCATATCTGATTTTTTTTAAAACTGGGCATATATTTGATTTCTTCCACTGGCTCGGGAATTCACCTGATCATAGAGACAAATTGAACAAACGACAAAAAGGTTTACATATACTACTAGCAGTGAGTTTAAGTAGGAGATTACTAATTCCGTCAGGACCAGTTGCAGAACTAACTCTCAAAGAGGACAGAATTTTGAAAACTTTATTTTCATTCGTTTCAAACTGATCTAGCCTTAAGTCAGTGCGATACTGGAAAGTAGGAAGAGGGGTGCATTTTCGTCCTCTGGGATTTTACACTGGTTTGCAAAGTACTGATTGAAAATTTCAGCCCTCTCTGTGTTGTTAGATATAATTTATCATTTTCAACAAAAGGTGTTAAGCTCGGATGGAGCTTGCAACCGAGAAGAGATTTAGAAAGACTTCACCATTTCTTTACATTGATTTCTTTGCTGTCTAATTCCGCTTTTAAGTTTAAAAATTAACGAAAACAAAGTTAAAGTCCCACTTTATCACAACCTACCGTATACGGAAACGTAAATAACTGCCCTCCAAGGGTCACGAGCTTACTGCCGGGTAGGAGTTCTAATATTGGAAGCTATTTATATATGCAACTTTATATTTAATCATTCATAGACCACGCATATGGGAAGGGAAAATTACCAGTATGTTTAAACTTTTATATACCGTAGGCGTAGGCCGTACTGTTTTCGTGAATGCTTGAATTTGAAACACTACAGTACCTGGCCCATCCTGACGCAAATCTCATTTTATTGCATTCATAGGAAATATCTCTTTTGCACGCATTATCATTGCCCAAACGGCAAGTTGGGATCGTCTGGCTGTTCCACGGCTGCACTCCCTGCAATACTGGTGATGGTAGGGTTCTGGGCGTCCCCTCATGTGTGTAAGGCTGAATGATCTTTTCCTCTGCTGCTTCAGCGTTTCTTACTAATTTTTCTTCATGGTCATCAGATCATTTACATAAAAAAACCCAATTCATACTCTCACAATGCTCTGTTGTATCTGCGATAACTCTTGGCAAACTGAAGGCACTTTGGCTTAGAACACATGGGGGAGGGGGGGACGCTACCCCATGGCCAGCGGATTGCGTTTTTGATGTCACTAACACTTTCCCCCATAGGGCCATGATCAGAGCAAATTCGCGCACTTACAAGTCGCAAATGTGGCGCATTTTTAGAGCCAAAAAAAAAAAAGAAGAAAAAACTATTCGAAAATGAAATTTAAAATTTTGGTTTTCAGATATCATTTTTAAACACCCTAAACATCAACTTTCTAATTTGTGGTACCCATTCGATCAAGAGGACCTTTAATTATTTAGGATAGAACCATTCCAACTTATATCAAATGAGCCTCATTTCGTTATTTCAATATAGAGTGGAACCTGTCTTTGAGCCCTCCTCTGCTAATGGACCACCTGGGCTAAAGGACCAGTCTCAATTTACCCATTAGCATATTTTAGTTTAATTTTACCCGCCTTAAGGGGCCACTTATCAGAAAGGACCATTTTCACAGGTCCTATGGGTGGTCCCTTAAGACAGGTTCCACTGTACGTAAGATGTATGCTACTCATTTGTTTGGCACATGGTATTTTGCACACAAGTAATTTTGCTCCAATTCTAAAAGTGACCTTACCTAAAACCAAGCTGATGCCACCAGGATGTTACACGCATACATTCACATATACGCAGATACATACATACATTCATACATACATACATTCCATACATGTACATACACATATTTATACACACGTATCTAGATGCACACACACATTTATATATATATGTACATATATACATATATATATATATATAGAGCATAGCTTGTTTTCCATCGCCATCTTGTGATATTACATGCAAATAGTGTTTGAAACAAATAGCTGTTTTGTCAACTGACACGCAGACGACATTTCCTCATTTTGAATATCTTTTAATGACGAAGATGGAAGTGTTCCGGATGTTCAGCTCGAGGCATTGAAATTTCCATGTGTAAATGTACAATAATGAATCACTTAAAATAAATAACATAAGCACTTTAAAAATCATTTCATAATTTCACCAAAGTTCGCCAGCCTTGGTTGGATCGTACTTCAAAGTACTTCAACGTTAAAGTAAATACACTTATCAAAAAGAAAGGTAAAATGTAACTTACCTCGACATTGTGTGACAAATGCCGCAAGCAGGAGGAACAGTAAGCATCCCATACAGAGGTTTGGCGGGACGCTCAGGTTCACCGGCTTTCTCTCAAGTCTAGTCACCCATTTCTCAAAACTTTTTCTCTCCATGAACTTATTTCTTGATAAGTGCTAATTTATATACAGGTACCACAAATGGCAACGACAACGATATGAACGCGTTCAACAACGGAATTGGCTTACTAAGTGAAACGAAATACCGTGGTTGTTAATATCCTGAAATTATCAGGCTGTTTGATCCAGAAACTCAGTTTACAACAGGATACAAAAACAAGGAAGTGTGTGGCTCGTACATGTGAATGCCAAATTTTTTTTTAATAGGTCAGTTCGCTTTTGATGCACAAGTCGGCTCCGAAGACTCTTTTTCCCGTGCCTTATTACAACGATCTAAATTTTTCCAAATCCAAAATCAACAGTTGACATGCGCGTGCAAATCTGCACGTACCTGCTCAGCAATGAACCCATTTCTTCCATATTATCAGTAATATTTATGAATGGCGTATTCCACCATGGATCACATACTGAAACATCTACAAAAGGCGTATACTTTATGTGCCCTATGTATTCATATCTGTGCATCGATGGAGAGCTTGCTTGATTTAAAGTAATGACAAGAAGGACGATGATATTAAATCAAGATTTATTCATCAACTTACCAAACCATCCACGCATCAACCGCCCCCCCCCCCAAGAAGACAAACAAAAACAAAAGCACAAAACAAACAAAATAATAAACCAAGAAAAAGCTGCATCACGACAACAGTGTATTTCGTTTCATTTTTCTATTCTTAATGGTGCGTGGGTCACCAGCGCAGGAGAAGGTTCATTAATGACATTTCAATGTTGTCTTTTTTATCTTTTCATCTACACAGTTTGAATCATATCTATTCACCAACATAAAGAATAAGGGAACTTAGTTCAGCAAGGAGGGTATATATAGCTCCAGCTTGCGCTTACGTTTCCACTTTTGTGACAACATACACACGCACATTCTCCATAAGTTTATTTATTTATTCATCTATTTATTTATTTATTTATTTATTTATTTATTTATTTATTTATTTATTTATTTATTTATTTATTTATTTATTTATTTATTTTACTTTATTTTATTTATTCATTCGTTCATTCTTTCATTTATTTATTTATCTATTTACTTATATATCTATCTATCTATCTATATATCTATCTGTCTATCTATCTATCTATCTATCTATCTATCTATTTATTTATTTTATAGCATATTGGTACTGGGTAACCCAGTCAGCCTAAGGGTGGTCTTACCTGGGGCCCAGTTGTGTAAAAAGTGATAAAAGTATATACAAACAATACATTCAAGTTGAACCAATATGTACAATATATAAAACAAATACAATGTATGCAATAAAATCACTGTAATAAAATTACGGCAGAAAATAATGACGTCTAGTGGCACAGTAATAAAACACATAAAATTGACAATTAAACATAAAATAATGATGTCTAGTGGCCATATTCATAAAATACAAATTAATCTGATAAGAAATTTAGGCTCAAAATTAAAATCAAATTGTTTTGATCCCACATTCTTAAATCCTGTGTCGCATGAACAATTTCAGTGTAAAACAATCTGTTTTAAAGCCATTGTACAACACAAATGATGAACATTTCAGGATCATGGCTTAATTTTAATTTTTATCCAGATTTTGATCCAGCTTAAAGGATGAAGTACTGAATAAAACTCAGATTAATTTTATAAAATGAAAGTGTTAAAAACAGAGTTCGTATTGTAGCCCAGGACACAGATTGTTTATTGTTGGAAATTTTGATTCATATATTATGCCAAGGATTAAGTGGTTTAGGGTCAAAAGTGCGCCAATTTAATTTTAGGATCAAAGTCAGGATCAGATCAAATTCTTTGTGAATACGGCCGCAGGATATGAAACATAAACAAAGAAATAATAGAAAATGCCGTACAATGGGACTGTAATGTTTTTGATGGACGGTTTAAATACGAGTACGCAGTCAGAGTTCGGGACAGAGGCCGGGATACTGTTCAAGGTCACAGCTCCGTTATAGCCCAGCGACTGTTTTCTTTTTTTTTTTTTTTTTTTTGTTTCACGATAGTGTCGGGGAAGGTGCAGGTTGCCTGTGCTGGCGTTCCTGTTATTATGGTTATGGAGGACAGCAATTACAAAAA
Source organism: Hermodice carunculata (assembly GCA_964020975.1). NCBI lineage: Eukaryota > Metazoa > Annelida > Polychaeta > Eunicida > Amphinomidae > Hermodice > Hermodice carunculata. The sequence continues at coordinate 29,409,755 of OZ026630.1, forward strand.
GCAAAAAAGTCTGCCAGATTGTCAGGGGCAGGGTCATTTAAGTATTTGTAAACTAAAGTAGATGTATGACCTTGTCCGCGATCTGATAAATTTTGCCATTTGAGGTGGAGTAAGATCTCCAGAGAGAACGGAATAATCATAAATAGTAACGGTTCTTGTGGTTCTGTTTTGAAGGCGTCGTGAAGTGATTTTGTGTTGTTTATTGCAATTTCCCGGTACAGTAAACCAACAGTCAAAATGGGGTTAAACAATGCTTTTATATACGACAAATAACAGGTGTGTCGAGAGAGTGTGTCTGAGGCGAGTCAGGAGACCAATTTTCAATACATATACACATACACACGTGCATATATATATGGGTATACCTGTTTCATAGTTAATCTAAGAAATGCACCATGATGATGATACTGACTTGGAGGAATGTATAAACCCTGGGATACAAACAGCAAGCGCGGCAAAAGCAGTCAAGAAAACTGAGTCAAATGTGCGAAAATTTGAAAAATGTGGCTACCTGAAAGAAATGAAAGAAAGAAAATCAATGATATTCCAGCTGTTGAAAGTGATAACTTTATTGGTGGTTTACTCCTCCAGTTTGGCAAAGCTGGTGGCTCTGAATTTTAACCAAATACTGTGCAGGGATTTCACAGGAGTGTTCATGTGCTCAAGCGATAGATGCTTCCCTAGTATATTGGTAAGACTTACCTCTCAATAACTCATGCTTATACCCTGGCGTATCAGGTTTCCAGCAGGTTTTAAACCTGAAACTTTTTATGGCTGACATGTGGTTATATGCACAACCCCCTAAGGGGCCCAGGTACAACTTCCGGTGTTTGCGCGTGTTCACCAGTTACTCTCCTCTAGAATTTCATTGGCGGCGACGGCATGGGTGGGCTTCGAGTGATTCAGAGGTAAGTATTGCTAAGAGATAAAGGAAGCATTTATCGCTTCCATGTATCTATGGTGTAATACTATCCTCTCAATCACTCATGCAAGTATTGCGCATCACCGTCATACCACCCTGAATCTTGGTCAGATCCCACAGGCAGGGGTAAGGGAATGTTGTATGAGCCCTCCACCTGCATGCCCACATAACGTCAGCAAAGGCAACATTGTGGATAAAGGACCATGATGTGGAAAAAGCCCTGATGTCGTGTGCTCTTACCCCTTGAACCCTAAATATTATCTGACCTGGAGGCCACCTGATAGGCCTTGCAGGCTGCTTCCTTCAGACATGCGGACATGGCATCAGCAGCAATCCTGCCTTTCCTAGATGGAAGAATGAAGGCTCTCCAACCCTGACAAATCTCTTTCATTCTGTCCAAATACTACTTTAGTACCCTAACAGGACACAGTGTCCTGTCGGTGTCTGATTGTTATAAGGTTTTGGAAAGTGCTTTAATTGTAAAGCCCATAAAGGCAGTGGTGGGGTCTGTAACAACATGGTTCTTGGCTAAAAAGCCCATGTGTGGTTTCAAAGTGATGCAGGTTTTATCCTCTGACCACTAAATCTTGTTAAAATCCAGTGTATGGACTTCACTCCTTCTGGCCCCCATGGCCAGCGCAAGCAAGAAAGCTGTCTTGTAAGTCAGCCATTTGAACTGGATCACTTTGGGATCCCTTTCTTCAAATGGTGGTCTTGTCTTGGCCAAAAGGACAAGGTTCAGATCCCAGATGGGCATTATTTTTTCGCCCCCTGGTCTATCAACATAGAAACCTTGGCCTAACGCTGACAAATGTAGATCTGCTCCCAATGATCGACACAATTTCTTGTTCAGGGAGGAAGAAATCGCTGTTCTGTATCCTCTGATAGTCTTTGGGCTTATCTTTCTCTCAAACAAGTACAAGAGGAAATCTGCCACATCTGAGGATGTTGTTGACCAAGGCTTCAACTGTTTCCCAGCACACCATTTGGTGAACAGTCTACACCACGAATCACATGTCTTCAAACATGATCTTTAAAGTTTATCTCATGCCATTCTTGAGGCAACGAGATTCAACAACCCAACCTCTTGGACATGTTGGACAACCTCCATGTGTGAAGATTGAGCACTGCCCAACTATAATGGAACTGGAATGTCTGAAGCTGCACATGCAGTCTCTCCCAGACTGGTAGATGTAGTGGAGCCTCACAGCTCAACTCCATTGGGTCGAGAGACCAATCCCCTTTTGGCCACCATGGGGGCCACCATGATTATCTCTGCCTTCTCTTCCGGGATCTTCCTCAGAACCCGAGGGATCATCAGGAGTGGAAGAAAAGTGTAGCCCTACATACCATCCCAGCATATTGCCAGGGCATCCACCAATCAGCTGGAAGATCTGAGACTGGAGGCAAGAACACTGGCAATTTGTGATTCCACCTGGTGGCAAACAAGTCCACATGAGTGTGACACATCGGTCCAATAATGCCTGAACTACCCGTGGGAGAAGGGACCATTGCAGTCATCTTGTTTTTTTCTTCTTTGCAGCAGAGTCCTTGGCCCCAGTAACCTTGGCCCCCTGTTCAGGAGCCTTGGAGGCAGCCCTAGCTGGGTCAAGGATGGCTTGGTCAGCCTGATGGGCCGGTTCCAGTTTTTGCTGCTCCACCACTTGGTCCCTCATGGGAGCTACAGCACCTCCAAAAAAGTGGTACGAAAACATAGGCTGAGTCCTGATTGCTCACTGTGCACCTTCAGGGAGGTTAGTGACCTGCAAGCAAGAGTCTTGCCTTGTCAACCTCAGGTTGGCCTCCATGGTGATGGCTTGCCTAAGAAGGTGCTCAATCACCAAACCCTGGGATGCTAGAAGTCAGGTGTTCAGGCTTATCCAGTCCCTGACTGGTTCCCGGACCTGCTGCGACATGAAGAGCCACTGCCTGAGCTTGGCAGACTTGGACACGGACATGTCTAAGAAGGAGGCGATGATCACTATCACTCTTGCATCCTCCTTGAGTCTACTCAGGACATCCTGTGGGACTTAAGGAGATGGGGGGATCCATTTACAAATGGTCTGTAATTCCACGTCTACCTCCATGGCCCTGTTGTTGTAGATCTCATTCGGTACACAGTACCTGGCTACATTAGCCCTAGGCCTCCTCAACAGCTTCCTGCACTTCAGTGCTTGCTGGGTCGAGATTCTGGAGGGTGGCCTAGATCTCAAGAGTTCTTTGTCCAGGCTCTGGTACACTTCATCCACATATGTGGGAAAAGGGAACCGAGACCCAACTTGTTCCAACACAGGTGGCCACTCCAATGGGTACACTGACCTTGCTCATCTCTTTGTGGTCAGTGGCAAGGAGGGAGCCTTTGAGGTGTCTCCTCACTAACCTCGGCTAGGCATGAGCTGTCCTCAAAAGACTACTGTCGCTGAGCAAAGTGGGTCACCTCATCAGCCAAACCCTCATCGCTCTCTGACTCCCTCCCCTGGACAGGCTGGGACTCACACTGCAGAATAAACTAAGTGCTCTGCATGTTTGTCCTGGTCCATGTTGAGGAGAGAGTCATGTAACGATCCCTCTCTGTCAGACAAGGGCTCTCCTTGCTCATCTGAACCACTGTGCAGTTGAAAGAATGGTGTTGGGAGAGAGGGAGGGACAGCCTTTGTTTG
>OZ026630.1:30022536-30044536 GCA_964020975.1 Hermodice carunculata
GTGTCTCAGCAATCTTTGAAGCAAAATAACAATGCTGTTTTTTTGGCAAATTTGTAGAATCACAAGTGCAGCATATCTGCTAATTTAGAACACACAGTGGAAATGTTGGCAGTTTCCACTGTGGCAGTGCCCCTTGTCTGCAGAGGAACAGAAATTTGACAGCCACTGGTCCATATACATAATTCGCTTACCTCATGTACAGGACCATGTGAATTTCTTCACACTACAAAATCGTTATTTGAATTCATGTTCTTAATGCATTAAGTCACAAGCTTTAAACTGTCTTAAAATTTACTGTACTGAAATGTCTAGCTTTTCTTTTCTTCTCTGAAATTTGATTTTGTTAATTCATAACAAAAGACACCTTGTTTACGTTAAGCATGCAGTAAGTAATTTGAATACTTGAAGAGCAAAAAGTGCCTCTGCAAGTAGGCCTAATATAAATATCATTTTGCAGCTTTGTATCTTTTTGAAGATTTCAATGATAAGAATTGTCTTTAATACCATGGTGGTTTTACTTACAGTGCCACATAATAAAGCATAAAGAATAACACCAGAGCTCCAAATGTCAACTTCTGGACCTGCATACAATCTGAAAATATACATCATCATCAATTACTCTCCTTTTATCACCCCAACGAAAATATTCAGGTGAGAGAATGGTTGTTTGTATTGGCTTACAGCATATTAGTTCCACAATGTGAAATTAGCCAAAACATTACATCAAAAAACAAGGTTTTCTGTAGTGTTCAATAGAAAATACATGCACAAACATTCCACACAAAATCATTGAAGAAAGAGTAACTTAAGTCCGAACAAAGTTCAAAGGTTGACTACAAAGCAGTATCTGAGTCTTAAGATTATAATTCCTTCTGTCAGCCAAAAGACTTGTATGACTGGTGGTCTACAGGTACAGGCAAACACAACACAGCACTTGGCATCTTGATAAAGTGGTTTTCCAAAGTTTGCAGGGCTCTTACAAGAGGTGGTTTAAAACAGCAGCTATCAATGTGTAGACATCAACAATAACATCTTCTTCATTGCAATTGGCATAGGAAACTTGATATTTGATTGGTTAACTGAGTTAAATTAGTGTCTAATAAATAGTCACCTGGAAATGACTCCTTGTTTTAACAAAGTACTTACTTTCCAGAAATGACCTCTGGGGCAGCATAGTTTGGTGACCCACAACTTGTACGTAAGAATTCTCCGTCGGTCATCATGTTTGACAAACCTGAATAAGCAAGCATCTCAATGATTAAATGTGCTTGTAATCTTAAAGGTGATGTTGTAATTCATGACATATGTTGTTAAATTTAATCTCCATCATGAAGAACATTTCCATGCTCCAGACAACAGGGTTTACCTAGATGTAAAGCCTCACACTGATGTTAAAAAGTATTCCCTTGGTCCATACATTATTTTTAACTTTTCAGGTACATGTGGTGCAGAATATACCCTCTGCATACCTTGAATTTAAAAATAAATGGATTTAGCTAGTATAATTTTGTGACTATCAAATATAAAGACTAATGTTATATAGTTCCAAGCCTCCAATGCACAATTTAATTTAAAATGCCTGGTAAACCTAGCAATATCTTTTCTTGCCTTGTTATGTCACAAAGGCATGTGTAAATCCATGATTACAGCATAATTACCAAGAAACAGTCACTTGGGCTGCTGTTCATTAGGGCTTAATGCCACACTGAGTCAAGTCCATTGAGTTCTCTGCATATTTCTTAAAGGCAAGAACTACTGGGCAGAAAAATTCTTCAATGGAAGTCTGAAGTCTTGCTTCTGCTTTTAGACCATACATATAACTTAACTACCATACCCATATAAATACATGTACAACGAGACATCATCCCCCTTCCCAGTGAAGGTATGATAAAATACAGAGACTTCTGATACATGTTTTCAAAATAAGTTTCATAGGTCTTGTGAATTCAAAAATATAGCTAATCATTGGTAATTTTGTCGAAAGCAATGTATATACATGGTTGTCTTAAAAGTGACAGTTTATGTTCCATACAAACCAAAACTGACTCACATGCATTAGTGTATCCTATGTCAATGTTTTTTTTCCATTGAATAACATTTTTACTCAGTTTGTGTTGTTGGAATCCATGTATTTATCATGTTTATGCCTTGTAAAGTTCCTAACCTCAAACTTCAAATAGCTAAGGAATACATGTAGTGTATGTCTTTATGGTTTTATAGGCTTAGCCTTTCCAAAATTTTATTTTCCACAACAACAACAACTACAACAACAAAAAAGAGAATACCCAAAGTGTCCATGGAAGACAAGATTGGCTGCTGAAGCCAAAGACCACATTGCAGTGTCCAGCCCAATGAATAGCTTGCAAAAGGAGCCAAGATGGTATGTACATCTTGACTTTACTTTTGTAATGTTACATGGCCATACTGACTTACTGGTAAATGTGGTATTTCCAGACAATGAAACAAAATAAAAACATATACATTTAGATGGTCTATGTGTTCTAATCATTACATTAAAATGTGAAGAGCAGTGAATGACTCTAATGTCAATGGTCATTTTATTTCTTTGACTGGCCCCGTTAAAGGGTCCATAAAATGCACTATGTGTACTGTCAAGGTAAAAATTCTTACCAAAGTCAGCAATTTTGACATGAAGATTCTGATCCAAGAGGAGATTTTCTGGCTTGAGATCTCTGTGAACAATCATGTGTCTATGGCAGTAGTCAACACCAGAAATAACTTGTTGAAAAAACCTACGTGCCTCGTGCTCCTTCAGCTGCAAGACATATCCAATATTCATTTAAAGTTTGTGTACGATTCTCACAAAGTTAATCCAGTTATCTTTTTTCCAACAATTGAGTTTTCCAATATATGAATCTCAAAGAGGTATGCTATGTTAGTTTTTTTTTCAAGTCTGTCTCCTTGCAGAAATTGTAATGTAAGCATAACAAATAACATTGGAATGAAAGTTTAAGCCAGGACAGATCTAAACTCCAAAATGTTTAGCTAAAATTGGAAATATATGCATAATAAACATATTTTCTGTTGTGGCACTTTAATGATTCATAAAATATTTTTGCTATTTACATATTCCTTTATTCAAATAACATAATGATCCAAATGGTCCTTAAACAGTTGTTTGGGAGCAAGGGGAATAGAAATATACAAATTCTTACATAACTCTCATCTCTTGAACAATAGCGTTACAAATTCAAACTGTAACATCAGCACAGACTACAAGACATGTTCAATGAATGTCAGCTTTCTGTACTTTTGCAAAAGTATCTCTTCTAAAATACCTCTTATTTGCAAAGCAGTACAAAAAATAATGACATTCAATTGTTGGGAAGAGAAGACTGGTACGAACAACACAACAACACACAGATTCAACAGGATATTGAATTGTGTCTCGATTTTCTGCAGTTTGATCCTTTAGCTTGCAACGGTAAGTGTGACCTAAATATCCACACAATCAAATGTACACCAAAGCTTTGACCACCACATCAAAGTTGATGGAAATGTGAAATTCCATTTACGATCAAAATTCCTTCCAGTAACTAGGAATGGGGCCCTAGTTGAAACTAATCTTTGTTTTAATACAGTCAAGAAAAACACTAAGATGTTGGAAAAGAATCAACAATATTACAAAGAAACAATGCAAGAGATGGAAAAAGGAGGAGGGAAAATAACAAAACTAGAAACGGGGAGAATATGCAACTACTGTGAAAGAATTTCCCACTTGGCTGTATTACAAATTTAAAATTGTACATGGGGTGCCTGGACAACTTCACTTCATAGAATCATCACATTCACAGGCATACATAATAAATGTCTCCTTACCTTCCCATGCTTAACAATGTAGTCAAATAGTTCTCCACCAGACACGTATTCCATTATCATGAAGATATCTGTCGGTGTGCTGATGACTTGATACCTGAATGGTGGGATAACTTTTTGTTAGGATTGATATTGTGTACTTGGAGGTCATGGATGGTCTCTGGGCTAGCCATAGTTAAGATGTTTAGATGCTCCACTTACCATTCTGCATAAATGCATACGTGTATATATATACATATATATATTCCCAACCGTCTTACAAAGTTTTGTAAACAAAAAACCCTAGAGATCAGGTCACCACCCATTTCTGATGTGAATTTCACAGATCGTGATCAGGATTTTGGGCTCAATGAACAGAAACTCAGCATTTTAATCTCCATGTGTCTAAAGAATGACAATTAAGTCTAGTTTGTGGCATACCATTCAGCAAAATAAGCCAAAACATTGCCAAATTAAGCTTGTCGTTTAGAGAGCATCAACCTGGGAAACAACTTAATAATATATGTACAGTGGTCTCCCACTTATAAGGCCCCTCTCACAAGAGGCCACCCCTCTTGAAAGGCCAGCATTCTTGTGCAGAAAGTATGGTATTTCCATTATACTTTCCCCCTCAAGAGAGGTCACCCCTCTTATAAGGCCAATTTTTCCCTGCATTTGGGGTGGCCTTATAAGAGGGGGACTACTGTACTTACCTCTCCACTACATTGCATGTGCTTTCTGACAGTTCGTCACTACAAGCAATTCTATCCCATCAAAATTTATTTCCCAAGTATCTCATCTGGCCTGGCCTTCACCAGAGTGCTCTCTATCGGACGATCTTTGTGCTCAGTACATGAACTTGTCGTTCAGCCAATCACATTGATCAGTTATTCCTGACTGCATTCGGAATGATCTCCTCCATAAACCACCTACAATATCTATGACTATCCCAGGAGGCAATAGCCTGGCCTCTGATAACACATTTGCCAAAGCTGTGGGATACTGCTGAAACTACATGCTGTTGGACCAATGGGAGATTTAACCTCAATTAAGAGAGAACTGCACACCCTTGTACCAGTCTCAGTAAATCTGTGAACTCAAAGGAGTTGACTCAATCATACAATTTGTAGACAGAAAAAAAAATCCACGAGATAACTTTTCCAAACAATTTTCTCAGAGTAGAACAACTAGATGACTGTGACAGCAGCCAAGGAGAAAAAACTGATGTGATTGGCTAAATGAGAAAGTCATGACAGAGCACAAAGGTGGTCTGATATCGACCACTCTGGTGATGGCCAAGAAATATTTGGAAAGTGAATTTTGATATAATTGCTTGCAGTGATGAGCTCTTGGAGAGTATATACAAATGTAGTGGAGCGAGTTAGTATTATGCCATAAAAAGGAAATTTTATTTCAGAAATGTGCAGAGTATTTATTGTGAATCATGTAACAATCCATATGTTCAGAACACTCATGGCACATCATAGTACATGACTGGCTGAGTGAAATCGTAAGTTACAAGGCCACAGTTATGAATTATTCCCAAATGAAATCTTTGCAATATTCATACATTTACTACTTGAGGAAAAATTTTCACGTTTTCATGGGAACCTAAACGCAAAGAAAAAGTTCTGCATTATCCATTGCCCCCCCCCCCCCCCCCCCATGACAGACACACCACAACCGACAAGTGGTCTAACATAGAAACGTGCTGTTTCTGCACCCACTCAGGTGCAAAACACTTTGCTCTTATGCCAGCCATCAAAAAAGTTTGACAGCTAGTGTTCATTAACTTGGAAAAAATGTGCCAAATAATAATGTTTTGTGGTTCTGAAAACCCTCTTTGCTTAATGTTAGCATAAATGCCAAGTGATAAGCCTGCTATTTAACTGTTTGCAGGCATGAAGAAGTCATCAAATATAAGTTGTATGCACCCAATAGGTAATTTGTTTATTTACCACTTTTTACACACATACACAGTGGATTAATTCATTATGGCGTTGCAGTGAAATAGAGTTCAGAGATGTTGCAGATTTATCAAAAGGAAAATCTTTAAATGTACAGGCATTATGGTAGTAATGAATGATTTTGATAATGTTTGCCAAATGCAAAATAATTGTGACCAAACTGTTTCTTAGATGATAGCTTGAGAACATCTTATGAACTTACAATTTAATAATATGGGGGTGCCTGAAGAGCTTGAGATTTTGTATCTCTCTTCGAATCTTGCCAACCACATCTAGAGTCTTTATTTTGGCACGATTCAGTATTTTGACAGCAACGCGGTGACCTGTCAGCTGATGTGTCCCAACTGGAAGAGAGAAAAAGAAAAAAAAAAGTGCATTTTGCTTGAATGTATACAACCATGAACCATAATTATACACTTGACACACATGCATAAAATAAGCATTTCACACTGTCCTATCTTAACATGACAAGATATGGTACAAAGAATACACTGCGAAGATACTCCTGTTGACTTACATGATCCTCATGGATTTTTTCCAATTAAAAATGACTAGAAAGGGTTTACGGTTGTTACAGTTGTAAATGCTATCTGCTTCTTCTGTTCACGAAAAGTGATATACATGTACATGTACGTAATTGGTCTGCAGCTTTCTTTGTTATACTGTGGATGTATTGTGCAAGAAGTGTGACAAAAAAAGCTGATGATTCAGTTCAAAGAGGGTTGAGAACGATCTGCCTTCATGATAAGGCCTTCCAATAGCAGATGTCAATAGCAAATATTGATGGTTCCTGTGTGCATCCTGCAGATCTGAAATTGCAGGCCAAGATTGTGGATTCCTATTGCAATTCCCAATTTAGGAACTGTCATGTTGACACTGCCCTCTGCTTAACTACAAAGTCCCTCCTCTAAGTAATTGAGTAGCTGAAATGTACCATCCTAATGGTACTACAAACTTTTATGTTACATGGTATCTTATCATTACCTTCATCATGTTCATACCCATTAAACTTTACATTTCGGACATACAGTAGAAACATTGTGGTGAAGTCTCAAAATTACTAGAAAACACTGTCAATCAATCTGAGCAGCTGTGTTTTTTAAATAAACAAAAAGATCATGATAATCACATGCTCTGCTGACTGGAATCTGTTCTCCAAATGCAGACTTTACTGCTCCAATGCATGAACTATAACTAGTGCTTACCACCAAGTGACCAAAAGTTAAACATTGCTGATATAAGCCAGTATGTCAGTTTGACATTCTAAGGTCAAAGTCAAAATTAACTATGCCAAAAGAAACCCCATAGATTCCTTCCTTTTAATGTTGAATATTAACTGTGGGCACAGGGTCCACCATTGCCAAGACAGAAGCCATTATGTCAGATTTGTCAAGACACCAAAAAGCTTGAATTCTACTGTGGTGTACACACACACACACACACACACACACACACACACACACACACACAAAAGAGCATCCCAAGTCAGAGAATACATTATTCACACACAGACACACACACACACAGACAAAAAAAAAAAAAAAAAAGAGCATCCCAAGTCAGAGAATACATTATCTCTTTGCAAAGTTCCACCTGGGCAAAATCTATATGCAAAAGCAAAGTATTCCATACAACAATTTTGACAATACTGCAATACATACATTGTACTACTGCTGTTTACCACTAGCAGCACCACCCACTGACAAAAGGTCCCAAAGTTTGACATTCTGCAATTTCATTAAGCCTTAGCATAATCACATTTCCAAAAAGTTGCATTGATCATCTTTAGTCTGATTATATTCTGATGAAATTTCATGCAATTCTGTTCAGCTGTTCTGGAGAAGAAGTCAAAAATAGGCTTCACCCACAAATATTCATTTAAAGAATAGCTGAAAAGAAAAAAAAACAGCACCTCCTGATGGCCAAAATGTGAACTATGTGACCCCAAGTGTACCTGTACAAAATATCAGATCAGTTTGCCAAGTAGTTCCTGAGTATTAGTTTTTACTAAACGAATATAAAATAAAGTATCATGGTCTCCTGTAAAGGCTTCTACATTTTTTTCCAGAATCACTTGTCCATAGGAGAAATGAAGTTTAATTTTCACTTGTCCCTTTCAAAAATCACTTGTCCCTCTTACACAAATCATGTGTTGCGAAAAATCGCCTGGTGGGGGGGTCATCCCATATGCAATATTTCTGGAAATAATTGTAGAAGATAATATATATATATTTGAAAAGAACCATAGAAAATTCAGTTTACAATTTTTTTTAAATGCACAATTAAACATGCTATTTGTTTTCTTCTTTCAGGTGTAAGCAAGGGGTCAGTTGGCACCATCTGACTTCTGCTTCAAGTCTTTTCAAAGTCCATCTTTGTATCATGTTGTGATTGCCACAAGGAAAAAAACAAAAATAAATAAGTCTGTAAATGTCCATGATTGAGTCATATAGTGAGCACCCTGAGAAAAAAAAGAGTCTGTGAATAAAGTTTCTAAATATTTGAGATAAATATCTATTGGTCCACTTATGAATATATTTACTGAATGACATCAGCAAATTATTGTCACATTGCAGTTCTGAGCACCAAAAAAACTTCAGTCCTTGCTGCATATTAAAAAAAAAAAAAAAATACTGACATGAGCAAATTGTCACATTGCAGTTCTGAGCACCAAGTGTTCTTGCTGCATATTAAGTCACGAATAAACACACAAATGTATGTCCTTGCACCAGGTATGTAATAAGTCCTTTGAGCTTTTTTACACACAAGTCTATCACCATAATTTCACATATAAAATGTGCACATTTCTCACTAATGTCACTATTTTTTGCTCACTCTAATCGTATTTCCTCTACATTGTCACCATCGCTGCTGCATGAATGTCCCAAGGTATGTCTTGTGCCCTTGCCATTGGTGAGGAAATGTGCCACAGCTGGTTTCGGATCAAAATCACTCACTGAGTCCTGGCACAATTTAACTCTGAGCACGTCACTTAGTGTCTCTGGCTTCATATGCACTTTGAGGTTAGTCTTCAGCATATTGACTGCACTGAAGGCATGCTCAACTGTGGCAGTGCTGGGGGAAAGGGTAGCCATGATCTCTACCACTTTCAAAACATTCTGAATCGCCCTAGGCCGAGATGCTAGCAATGATTTGTACACGTCACATGGGCTTTCTGCTCTCCTTCCGTTTACCATCAGTTTTAAGTCCATCCATTCACTGGGAATAGCACTTCTCTCTTCCTCACTTAGGACCTCTGAGAAGTGCTTGCTAAGCTCCTTTATGTCACTATCACCATGGCGCAATAACAGTCTCTTGTCAACTGGCCACTGAGTGTGATCAAATATTTCAAACTGACTGACTGGTGGCTCCTGTAGTGGTTTGAAGCGATTGTCCATATACTGAATAGTATCCTCCACAATTTCAGCAAAGCTTTCCTGTGCTGTCTTTGACTTTTCACGTCCATGTTTCGGCTTCAGTGTCACAGTTGTATTACCACACTGAAACTTCATTGTCTCTTCATCAAAATTGTCTCTGAAGTCCCCAAGATGTTGGCCAGGACTTGATTCCAGCTCCATAAGGTGCAACATGCTTCTTTCAAGCTTTCTCACAACATCAGTAATGAAAAGCTTGTCCTGCTGGAAGGATACACTCACATCTGACATAATTTCCAGGAGAAAATGCAGAGATTCCACCAAATCTCTGTCCTGCAGCTTGGCAAGGAAGCCTTTAGCTCTACCTTTATCCTCCCCACCTGCTCCAGCTGCTGCCTCCAGATGTAGCATGGTAGTAGCCATGTGTTTCTTTAATGCCATGAAGGCACGGTACCTGCTGGCCAGCCACCTAACTTGGGAAACGCCACTGAAGTACACACTATCCTCCTCAAGTACCTCAGTAATTTTGTTTACTTCACGTCTGCGTTTTGGAGAGTAATAATAAAACTTGAAGATTGCCTTTACTGTCTCTTCTACAGTTGCCACAATCTTGTGACGCTCTAGCACATCAAGCACAGCCAATTCTAGATTGTGGGCAACACAGTGGATTATGATGGCCCATGGGCAGAGTTCTTTGTATAAAGTTGCCACTCCACTTTTCTTCCCCATCATCACAGCTGCACCATCAAAGTTACAGCCCACTAACTTTTTCTTGAGAGTCTCTTCATTGACTCCGAGCTGTAACAATGCCTTATCAATAGCCTTCTTCACACCCTGTGCATTAGCATTTTCCAATGCCACAATGTCACACAACACTGTCTCTGCCTCTCCTGTATTTGCATTAACATGACGGACGAAGACAGCTTCTTGTTCCATTTGACTAGCGTCCGTCGACCCGTCAGCTAGAATGCATAGGAAACCACAACAACTGGCATCAGTGCTACGGGCTTCTCTTTCAGACTTGGCCACACTGTAAGCAAATTGTCTGCATGCCTTTTCATACTTGTATGCAGCGCCCATGTCTATGCCATTCTTTTCCTGTAGTTCGCACAGCCTTCTGAATTTATTAAAACTGAGTGACTCTGGTGATGTAATACGACGTTGTCACCAGTCTCTCCAATCGATTCTATGTAGTTTCGTCCACTTTCGCCGCATATTTTCTGACTGCTACCTTCAGTGGGACATTTTCAGGCTCTTGTGCTGCCTTGTAGCATCCTTCGTACGTTGCATGCTTCTGTGAGGTGGAGTGTGATAGCAGCGTGTCTTTACGATACTTGTTCGTACCCAGTACGGTCGCTGAATCGTCCGCCAACTCTGGATATTTGTGGCACCATGTACAATACATAGTGTCCTTTTCACTGTCATGCGTGAGCCATTCGAACTCTTTAAGCCAGCTTGGCTGAAAGAGCCGCACACGTTTGTTACATCGTACGCCCGCTTGCCATCTTGTCTCTTGCCTCGTTGTGGGGCTGGTGATCCCCCAGTGGAGGATGACGTATCAAGCCTCGTGACCTTGTGAGCGGGGGAATCCCCGTTGGCTGGGTTTCGGTTCTCCTGGCCTGGATCTGCATTGCCTACTCTGTCACTGGTATTGCTCTCTTCCTCTTCTTCGTAGCTGCAGGATTGAAAAATGAAGTGATTGGTCTTGTCGCCTTCCGTATCGGATGTGATCATGAAAATGAATGCTGACTGAGCAAATTGGTCTCCTTTTAACTGCTTCTCCGAGCGAGGTAGGATTATCCCCCGCATGTTGTGACAAGACGGAATTGTCCAATCAATGGGAGCTGGGTAGCGAGTTACCCAATTGTTTTCATTTTATTGTTACGAAATATCCAATAAAATTGTTGTCATCATAAGGATTATCGCCACCTTTTGGCATCCCTTGCAGCTTGCCAATGTTTGTTGACACCTTCAGCGCGTCCCCACGCTACACCTTTGGCTTAAGCCCGGCCGCACGTACTGCAAGCTAACTTGTTCGACTCTCTCGCTTGGTCAGTCAGTATTCCTGGCAGTCAAGCTTTAGTAAATAGTTATTTACGATCGAAAATTTGGTTGTCCGGTGGACAAGCGACCTCAAAAAATGACTTGTCCGACCTAGATATCAACTTGTCCAGGACAATCGGATCATAGGAATTGTCGAAGCCTGCTGTACAAACCTGGTTCAAGGCCACTTGGGAACATCTGTGTGTAAAATCAAAGCATTCCATAAATCTAGTTGACTTTATTGCAATATATGCACTGTATTGCTCCATGCATGTTAAGTGGCAGCACTGCACATGGTCCCAAAGTTTGATACCCCATAGTTTCATCAAAAGTTAACATATCATCACCACTTATGCAAACTCTGATCATCTTTAGTCAGATAATATTTTGATAATTATACAAACTGTCATCAGCTGCGTTTCTGGTTGGGACAAAATGGTTCTGGGTTTTAATCACTTTTTTATCATGATGAACAGCCTAAAAGGCTGTAAAAAATTACACTCCCACTCACACAACAAACATCAACATCACGTCCAGGCCCATCAGTCTGTAGAAGAAGATTACTGCCATCTACCAGTTACTTTTGGAAGAACTGCCTCGCATAAGAAGGACGCCATGCATGATGACGATACTCTTCATAGCTCCAGGATCCTGGCATTTTTGACACATGGAGCATGTAAACTTTAAGGATGTACTTCGCCACTTAATTACGAGCAGAGAACAAGGGGATATCTACAAAAACACTGGAACATTATATTGTGAAGGAAATTGAAATGAGAGCATGACCATAATGTGACTTTTGATCACGATTTGTAAGGTCAAGAGTATGGAATTATTGACATTTTCACACAGATGGCACAACAAGCATATAAAAATTGAAGTGGAACTGCTTTCCTCCCCAAGCCAGGCTTCTACAGTTCCTATGATCCTGTTGTCCCGGACAAGTGACTTTTGAACATCACTTGTTGAGTGGACAACCAAATTTTCTATTGTAAATAATAATTCATTAAAGCCCAATTGCCTGGAATGCTAACTGAGCCAGTGCGAAACACAAACAAGTTAGCTGGTGTAGCATGGGGCTGGGCTGTAGTGTGGCGACACGTTGAAGGTGTCAACAAACATTGGCAAGCTGTGGTTCTTTTCAAATAAAAAACACACAAAAACCCCCAGGACTGTTCCTGTGTCATCTTAAAGCAATTGGGTCTGCGGTTTGAGAGAAGATATTTTAAGATTTGCCCCCCCCCCCCAAAAAAGAACACAAAAAAATCATCAAAATCAATGGAGCATGACCATTTGAACACACTTGGTAAAGACACACCCACGATTCATTGGCACCAAGTTTTAAGTGAATCCAGTCAAAGTTTTAGAGAAGTCAAAAATGTAATTGTGAATGGATGGCCAGATGCTTGACGACTGAGCCTACTAAAAGCTCAGCCTGACTAGCAAGTCAGCTGAGCTAAAAGTAAAATCTTGAATTACATCAGAACTATTATATATGGAGGTATCATTCCACTTTCAAATTATAGGTTTGGGACAGAGTTCAATTTTTTAAGTCTCTTTTGAACAGTTCAATAAAAATTAGGACACGGCTACTGAACCGGGTATGGCTTAGGTTTTTGAAGCCACTGCAGAGCTGGACCCGACATCGCTGACAACATACACAGGAAAGCCTGGCGAGCCGGATCTGCTGCTCTATCCAATACTGCGAGAAATCACTAGAGTGCTGAGCCCAGTAGCTTACATTACAACACTGCAATGAAATGCGAAAAGTACCATATTTCTATGATTAAAATTTGACTTCCTGGCAAACAATTGTGCTCCATATCTTTACTCTAGAGTCTATGTGATTCAAAGAATGAAGTCCCTAAAGAGTATATGCTCGCCCACAGTAATCCTCACTTCTTTACTCTCCACCATCTTGAAGTGAAATGATCTCCAGATGGAGAATATAGCGAGACGATAATGACGGCAGCCGATCACAGTCCTCCCAGTTCTGTAGAAGGGGAAAATTGTCAGGAACTGGACATAGTTCTTTGGACACTCCATAAAATTATTGTTGCAGAGTTAAATAATGCTGAATTGGCAATCTTTAAAAGTTTTCTGTGCACACAGACTGGCTTGCTGAGAAGCAAATCAAATTTCTCTAGTTTTACCTGTTTTTCAACAGAACAGTATTTCTGTGCAACACAGCTTTGACTAGTGCTGTTAAATTTACTTGTATTTCCGACTTGATGAGCAATTATTCAAAACTCTCAATTCATAAAACTATTCAAAATACACTGTACACTGGTCTATTTCATAGTCTTTTTTCTGATAACAATTCATCAGATTGTTACCATTGTTATTATGTAATAATGCAGTTCATTTTTTTTCTTTTTCTTTCTTTTTTTTTTTTTGCAAACAAGTTCCATCATGGAGAAATAAACTAGACCAGTTACATATTCATCCATGGTTCCACGTACAGTGTACAGATCATGTCATGTGTAATTTCTGCTGTAATGCAAACCCTGCACATGTCTGATGTCATGTTCCAGCTGGGACCAAAGGCAAAGTAAACCTGCTGCGCAGGTCATGACACTGACATTCGCACTCTTCACATCAATCCAGGATGTTCATGTAGTATAGTTCTTGACTTATTATTTGCTTGTGTCAAACGCAAAAAAAAAAACAAAAACAAAAAACACTCTTCCAGCCTCAGGCCACCCTCCCGAAAAAACCCAAATCACAAACAATTTTTGTGAATTTGATGGTCTGCCTGGTCTAGTTATGATCATAATCAGCAGAATTTTACACAAACTTACACTGCTTGTTTAATCATACCATAGTGCAGCTTCTGACAGAAACAATCTGACAATAGGTGGATTATAACTTCAAATGTAAACATGTTTACTGTGAACCTCTGGACCATGTGACTGTGAAACGACCTTGCCATGGATCAGCATGAACATCATCAAGAAGTCACCAATATTTCATCGGTTATTGCATTTGTACTGTTGCAGACACAGTTACAGTATTTCTGCCGTATAATAGTCAATATATATACACTTACTTTTCACTTTCCCAAAGGTGCCCACTCCAAGTGTGTCACCTAAAAGATAGTGCCCTATTTTCACCTGCGCTGCTGGATTGGAACTTTTCTCCGCCATGTCGTTTGCTGCGGTTTGCCTCATCAATATTCATCTAACCCGGATGTCACTAAAAATAGGCCAAACGTCATTCTCACATGGGTGAGACTCTTGCATATCAAGGGTATCTAGCTTTTGACACATATAAATTGATTTATAGCTTCAAATTATCATTTTCTTCGTGTGCTTGATTAAATTTCATGACTATTAACGACGTAACATATAAACATTCAAGAGAAGCTGATTGTGTACCTTTGTCAAATGAAATCTCATTGGACTTAAGTTATGACACATTCTTCATCTGACCAATAGAAATGGCTCTTTGTAAACCCTTAGATTCGTGGGGGAACCCGCGGAACTGTCAGATGTGGTGGGGATCTTGATGTGTTTTTCAGCCTTCATGATAAACAGACAGCGTTAAGTCATGTTCAGCTCCAAAGAGTATCTTGAGAAGAAAACAGGACCATATGGCATTGGACGATTTAGTTATCTGCAGTCTCTTGTTACAGAATTTCAAGATACCGATAGTGAAGGTACTTTATGAGCGATATTTTGTTTTGTTTTGGCTTGCAAAGTTTGTGGCCTGTGGGGCGCATGTGTGCACTGAACACGTGCATGCACAGTGACTGACAGTGCTGCATGCATATGTACACACACTCATGCACATGATGCAGACCTTGAAATAACGATGTATATTTATGTCTGGGTGCCAACCTAGACCTATTGTTTTTCCTCTGGTTCTTTATTTCTTTCCATGACACTCAAATTTGTCCGGAGTTTTTCTGGGACATTAAGTAAGTAAGTGAGTAATGATTTTATTGACATGAAATACAGAGGTCAGTACTGACCTGGGCTATATGTCATACAATAACATAAACAAGATGTAAATGAGTACTATTACATTTACATGCTAATAAATCACCTCGTAATCCAATCAATATCGCAATCTACATCAAATCAAAGCCAAACACCAAGATGGTTGACAATGACTACGTATACATACAAACTCAATCTAATATCACAATCTATCTACACAAATACTGCACACCAAAATGGAGGCTGTGTTGTATACATACATTGCAAAAGGGTGTATAAAGTCTAGAATCTTGAAACTGTGAGATTCATGTAAGTAAATAGTAAATCAGTCATTTGACAGATCAAATGGAAGCCATAGTACATCAAGATGGTTGACTATGACTATGACAAACCCAATCTATATCATAAATAATCTGTCTACAAAAATACAATACTCCAAAAATGGACGACTGTGTTGTATACATTACATACATTGCAAAGGGGTGTTTGGTATAGCAAAAAGTAATATGCATTAAAACATGCCAGGATAGCACCAGATAGCACTCGGAGATTCAATGACCTAGATGGTTTCTATACCTCGCTTTTGAATATATATATGTACAATAATACTCATCAAATAACTTAATTTGCATGCACCATAATAATTGGGGACCAAAGGATTTTTAAATACTCATATCATGTACTGGATTTCGGAAGGCATTTGTAGAAACTTGCCTTACTGGAAGTTTACCTCCGGGCTTTTGCTTGACATGATTGAAATGAATTTACCGGGAAGATCAAGACTATTGAAGCCATGCAGATACCTACAAATCTTTGAGAATAATACGACCCTTTCTGCAGGAAAAGCAGGACATCTCAAAAGAAAATGTATCTCATCATCTACTTCACCCAAATTGCATCTACAACAGATGTATCTCATCATCTACTTCACCCAAATTGCATCTACAACAGATAGGATTGGCAACTTGAAGCTAAGGTCTAGTATGCCGCCCCAATTCAATATTTAGATTATGAGAGCTCAGTCGCAATCTAGCCATACACTGGATGTAGGTTACTCTGGGAACACACAAAAGGTAAGACTCCATACTGAATTCATGCTTAAACATGTTATATGTACGTAATTTTTTTATCATTCTCAAGCAGGTTAAGTTTAGTTTCACTGTCTTTCATTTATTTGGAGTAACGGTTTTCTTTAAAGACTTTCATAAATGCATACATATAATCCACTGTCTGACTATGCCAGTGATGACTAAAGGTACATGAGGATAATCTCTGACTATGCCAGTGATGACTAAAGGTACATGAGGATAATGTATTAGCCACGGTTGTTTACCAATTTCTTTGTCCTGCATGATGCATTTCAAGATGTGCTCAGGAGGTAAATCAAGAATATGAAGCCAGTATTTGATTAACAAGATCTGCTGTCTAAAGTGCAAGGGAAATCTACTGGTGTCCATATAAATACCTAAAGTAGAAGTTTGAGTCCTGACACCAAGCATTTGTTTAAGACATCGCAATTGTACATTCTTGATAACATCAGTTACTCGGTTTGTTGTCCAGATTTCACAACCATACTCCAGAATAGGGAGGATTTGAGAGTCAAACATTTTTAACATACAGACAGGTGTTGGCATTCCCAGAGTGCTATAGTACATTTTTAGTGTTGAGAAGAGGGCTTTATTTGCTTGTTCTGCGAGATAAGGAGGTGTATGACGACAAACTTGTTTACAACTGGAATGAAAAATTATACCAAGATATTTAAATTGTTGTACAACCTCAAGCAAATGATTATCAAAGTAGAAGCGTGGGTTACAATAACGGTTATTAAACACCATTACTCTTGTTTTTGTCAAACTTACTATCAAATGCCATTTTTTTTTACAATATTCCATCAACATATTAATTTGAGTTTGTAGACCAAATTCAGTGTCTGAAAATAAAACTAAGTCATCTGCGTACAAAAGATAATAACACAACAATTCATCCAGATATTTTCCGACATCATAACGTAAAAATTCACCAATGTCAGACAAGTACTCATTGAATAGTTTAGCACTGATAATTCCTCCTTGCAGCACACCAAATGAGTCTAGCAAGCCCCTCACTTAGTAGGCCCTGCCATTTTACCCGGATAGAAGAGTTTTTAAACATCTTTCTTAGAACATTCAAGAAATCACCACAAATACCTCTTTGTCTAAGTTTATAGAAAAGAGCATCTCTGTTGACATAATCAAACACCTTAGTGAAGTCTGTAAAACACACATAAAGTGGGTTACCAAAGAATTTCTGTTTTTCAGTAATACTAGAAAGGATAAATACATTATCGATAGTTCTTCTGCTATTACAGAAACCTGATTGGAAAATATCATTATCTTCAAATTCAAAATTCTTAGATTGTAGTCTTCCATTGAGTTTTGACTCAAATAATTTACCAAGAGTTGAGAGCACAGTTATTTTCCTATAGTTGGATGGATCAGCCTTGGTTCCTTTTTTATGCAGAGGGTTAACCACTCACTCTGACCATTGTGCAGGGAAATCACCAGATTTAGGCATATAGTTAAGCAAACAAAGAAGGGGACCTGATTCTTTAGTTTTTTTTAAAGTGTATTTGAAGTTCCTTTTCACAAATAGGAGGGTTGAGAATTTCCTGGATTTCCAAAATTTTATCAAAATCTACACTTGTATCATTCTCTAGTTCATCAAGGTCCATACTCTTTATGCATTCCATGAATGGTAGATCAAAGGACCCTGTCTGAGGTGGGGAGCTAGTCTCCCCGAAATAATCATAAAAATCACTCAACTCTACATCATCAGTTTGTGGTTTCAGTGACAGACCTTTCAAAAATTTCTAATAGTCATTTGGATTTTCAGACAACATATTTCCGAGCTTTTTTCTAACAGAATATAAAAATTGCCTTCGCTTCTTTTGCACAACTCTTTTATATTCTTTCTGCGTGGTACTATACTCTGCAAATTTGTTACAATCTGACAAGTCATTTTCTTTGGCAAAACAGTGAACTTTACACTATTATATGTATCTGATTATTCTGAAAACCACCAAACTTGCCACTGACCCGCCATTGAAATTGTGCGTATCGTTTGGAATAGTCATTATGTTTGAAATTATGCAAATTAGGGTCAATTAAAATTTTAAATGCTCCATATCTTTCAAACTATTGCAGATAGACACAAAAATTTCCATGTGCATGTATAGATTTGTAACAGTTGCCAATATAATGGACAGTAAATAAAAGTTGTAGAATTTCAAATTATGCTAATATATCAGGCTCATTGAAAAATTCAAAAGTTCAAAATATCTGCACAACTATCATGGATAGAGATACCGCTCCAACTTCAAGTTATAGGTTTGTGGCAAAGCCGCACCCAGTGAACCATGAACTAAAGTTGTAGGGTTTCAATTTATGCAAATTTGGTTAATGTGCAAAATTTAAATCTTAGCTTCAAAACTATTAAAGATAGAGGTGTCATTCCAACTTCAATTATGGGTTTGTAACATAGCTACATCCAATGAACCATAAACCAAAGTTACTGCACAGTTTTGATTTATGCAAATTAGATGAGTACACAAAATATTAATCCTTTTGAATAACTTCAGAACTATAGATAAAGGTGTCATTTCAACTTCAATGTAAAGGTTTGTAACAAAGCCGCATCCAATGAACCAAAACTGTAAAATTTGGATTTATGCAAATTAGGTAAACACAAAATTTAATTCTTAAACAGGTTCAACTCCAGTGGTGTCGTTGAAGCTTCAGTGTATTAAGTTTGTGACATGGCCACATCCAGAGAACCAAGAACCAAAGTTGCAGCATTCTAATTTATACAAATTAGTTAATACACAAAATTTAGATTATGTTGAACAATGGCAAAGTGCAGCATTTCAAATTGTTTTGATTCTGAAGGCACCCACAGATTTGATGTGTAGCAAATCTTTTCTAGTTGTGTTTAATGTTTTTGCACTTGTCTGTATGTACACATTTGAACATGTCCTATGCATACATGTCTTTAAAATCCATATGTAGTTACACTAAATTACAGGGCAAAAGTTTAGATTTTTTCCAAATTAGATAAAATTCATATCAATACTTAGAGGTAAGAAAGTGCCAGATTTGTAGATGCTGTATTAATTCATATTATCTGAATATGTTTATGTAGAAAAAAAAAGATGTGGAGAGTTAAAGATCCGAGAATAATTTGGACCAGAGTTCACCATAGTTTAACATATGCTGACACCTCCAAAATGTGTGTCCACAGGGAGGTTGGCTGCACGCATATCTACATTTAAAAGTGCTATGTAGAAAAAAAGTTTCATGTTTCCGTAAATCTATCATATCATGATTTCGGAGTGTTTCCATGTCTGTTACTCATATAACTGCATCTCACAACCTGAAAAAAAATTTGAAATGACTATATTCAAAATTTATGTAATATGTTTTAAAGAGTCATTTTGTAGAAAAAAAATTATCATGGTTTATCATGATTCTACTTATAAATAAATTGTCTAAGCTTATTTATCCCAAATATTTAATGCACAGAAAAATGTCTTTTTGGCATAGACTGAAAAACTTTGCTTTTCTGTCAGTTCAGCCGATAAGTTCAACTGTCAAGTCTCAAGAAAATGATTTTTAAAAAATTTTTTTTATTCCATTTCAATCCTAAAATTTGCATGCTCCAGAAATAAAATTACTGATTTAAATTACCCATTAGTAGACCTTACCAATGATAAAAAAACATGCATATACATAGGGTTTTCAAAATAGTAAGCAAATCTATGTTATCCTGTGAAGGCCCAGTGGAAAAAATTTTTATGAGGTCTTAAGTCCTGAATGCTAGGGTCAATTTTTGTCAAATGAACACCAAGTCAAAGTTTTGCTTGTGCAGAATATGAATTTCTGTGTTTTAATAAATGTTCATAATACTCCTGAGGTTGGGTGGTCAAGGTTTATTGATTCACAACAGCCCCAACTTGTGAGTGTCTATTACAGTTTACAAAGCAGTTTAACCTCACATATTACATTCAAGTTTTATTTTGTAGGAAAAGTGAAGGAGTTGAATTGTTATAGCACTTTTGTGAAAAAAACTTGCCTTTGCGATGATACATATTGTACTTTGTTCACTATTTTATTGTGCAGAATTGCCTCTCATTTGGTGGCCGCTTTCTTCAAGCATCATCACTTTTCATCACAGTTTGACCACCCAGTTTTGTGATGTCACAGAAGGGAGCTTCTGCACCAACTCCGATTGTCAACATTGACTCGCAGCAATGAATGTCTGTATGCTCATGGCTTACTGGGTAAAAGTGGGGACGCAAATAGGAAACTGTTCTTGCTTGTTCGGCCTGAACTCATCCACCATGGTGAACCAATGTTGTGCAGGAAACTGCACTAACAACCAGAACAAAGGATTTAGTTTATTTACCTCTCCAAAGGAAGCAAGACAAAGTCCAAGGGCTGTGTGGCAATGGCAAATCTGTATTACCTGGAGAGACTTTACTGCATTGAACAGTAGTGTGCTCTGTTCCACACATTTTACAGATGACATGTTCGACAACAGGATTAAAAACATGATAGAAATGTGACTGGCAAAGATACCAAAGCTGCGAAACAACACCGTATCTACAATATTCACAAAATCTCAAGATGAAAGGGCAACACAGGCACATCTAATTATAACCCCAAAATGCAGCGCCGACAGATAAAAGGTGCAGAGACACCACAGACACCATTTAGTCCTACCACTGGGTATCTTCGATCAGTGGGGTATAATGGGTCTTTAGGTAATCATCAGGTTGCAGATCAAGAAAGGTGTGTGTCACTCATACCCTTAACTTACCAGTAAATAAAGTCTGAGCTCTCAAAGAAATGTTATTCCCACTTGATATTCTTATGTTGAATTCATTTTATGTGCTTTAAAATTGGTAATGCTGCTGTAAAAAGTAGCAATATGTGCTTTTCCTTCCCTTTTTATCAATCGTTTTTGAGTCAGATTTTATGGATCTGTGCCTAATGGTTTTTCTGGGGTTCTTCGGTTTCTTCTCCATTAAAAAAAAGCGGGGGGGGGGGGGGGGGGGGGGGGGGGGGGGGAAAGGAACTTACATCTGTGCCATGGAAAAAGATTAATATCATCAATGTCTTGTTTCCTAATCCATGTTACTAAACATGATCAAAAGGTTTGATTTTTTAAAACAATCAAATTCAGTGGGTTACATTGTAGATGGCGTCGTCATCATGAGGCGAAGCAAGTTAAACACAGAACTTACCATGATATCAACACCATTACTATCTCAAAATTACCATTTCACTGGTAATCTCTGCATCGTTTCACATGCTAGTAACCAGATGCACATCAGCAAATTGAAAGAGTGCCTGTAGGCGTAAGCAACAGTGTGACCACTGACACTTCTTTGCTTGCATCTACTCAGTAAATTAGAATAACAAGTCAGCAACAGTCCTTTTGGCCAGTTGCACACGTTTGTGTTAACCTTGGGGTCAACCCAGAGTTAACTCTGACATGGAGGGCTTGTGAAATCCCGGCTTGACTCTGGGGTAATCCTGGAGTTATGTGACAACAGCTGGTTTGCTGACAGTTCACTTAAGTGCAGGTTACACAACCTGAGATTGACACCAGATTCATTAAATTCCCATTGTTAATTCTTTCCCCCTGGTCCACATCAAATGAAACTTTGTCCCACTTTCGTCATTCCGGTTGTGTGCACTGGTAACATGTAAAAGCGCGAACATTTTTCTTGTCGTTTGGGTAGAACATGGTTGGAAAAGTGAACTATACAACATTGGAAAAAGAAACACTTTTGGAATTGGTGGAGAAATGCAAAGATGCA
>OZ026630.1:30044736-30092736 GCA_964020975.1 Hermodice carunculata
ATTAAAAAAAAAATGATGGCAGAAAGGTGAGCAAAAAGTCTGGGGGACACAATAACAAGCAAATTAAATGCAAGACATGGCGTGTCAAGAAGAACAAAAAAGCAATTGAGAGATGCTTGGAAAAACGTAAAAAGAAAGGCAGAGTAGGAGCTTGGCGATGAAAAAAAAAAAACAGGAGGAAGAATGCAGTCTGTTGGAATGTCATCCATGTCCCAAAAATGTGGTCAAACTTCTTCCATGTGCAACAGATCTTCAGTCTCACAAATGAATTTGATGATGAGGCAGAATAACATGGTCATGCTGCCTCAGTCGGAAACAAATGAGGCGATTACAGCTCAATTTTATATATATATTCTGCATTAGTAGCCAATCAGCTGTCTCTATTTGTACCACGTGCCTGCCCTGTAAATGTTATATTGGACAGCTCGAGGGCATCCCCGTGCGCGCGTGACGTCATACCGCAAATGACGTTCACTGGGGCTTTTCCCTAGCTTCAGGCAAAACGTGTAAAATTTCAATGGGAAATAAATTTTGTGAATTTACTACAGACTGTTTCAGACTTCTATATTTATACAAGGAAAATCATATAAATTGCAGAATATAACAGATGTTGGATGGCAGGCCGTCCAATATGAAGTTTACGGAACTCTGAAACGTTATATTGAGTTCGGCTTCGCCTCACCCAATATAACGTTTCATCGTCCTGTAAACTTCATATTGGACTCCCTGCCATCCAATATCTGAATAATATGTATACACAGGTTGCTACGCTTATGGGAAATGCAAGGTCAGATAAGTATTTGATTTTAATGACATAATTTCTGTTGTTTGTATGTATGTATGTATGTATGTATGTATGTATGTATGTATGTACGTACGTATGTGTGTTTATATATATATATGTATATATATATATATACATATATATATATATATATATATGTATATATATGTATATATATATATGTGTATATATATATATATATATATATATATATATTTATATATATATATATATATATATATATATATATATATATATATATATATATATAAAATATATATAAAAAGGACAACGAAATGATTCCTGAACTCCCCTAGCATCCTGGGTCTGTGAGGAAAAGATGTGCTGTCTGTACAACGACGCCAGTGCTCTACTGCAGTTCTTCATAATCCCGCTAACAGTGCTTATATGTACTCCAATTAAATCAGCATCACCTCTTCCATAGAACTGCAGTGATATCAAAAGCTGGAAAACTGGGGGAACAGAACATTCCTTTTTCTGCACACGTTGCATCTGTCTTTTTACAAACTGTAGAATGTCTATAATGGCTTGTTTTGTAAAGAGAAAACGGAAGAGAAATCCGTCATCATATTTGTGAAATGGATTACTTCTATCCGGCAGTATATCTTGTCTTGTTAACAGCCTTTCAAGCATTTCAAGGTTTTCTACCCACTCCAGATAGCAGCCATTTCGATCTCCACCTATTTCTTTCACCGACTTCACATTCAGCTTCACAGTGACCAAAAACGCTATCATGCAAAATTCTCTTATGTAATAGAAACCCAAAAAAACAACTTTTATTAGGTCTCCTTGGTGAGCCACACTTTCTAAACGTGGTGTTAAACCAAGCAGAAGGCAGGTTCAGTGTTAACTCAGGGTTCAGCCTCGGGTTTAACACAAGACCTGACGGGTGCAAATGGAAAAAAATTCAACCCCAGGTTGAATCCAGAGTTCACTCAACACCGACTTAACACTGACGTCTGCAACTGGCCATGAGAGTCATTAATTTTGAACTCTGGGCTCCCGGAACCCTGCCACAACATTGTGAGAATCTTGTTTCTAGTAATTGACTTTAGAATAGCGTGATCTGCTGAAAGATATATATTGGCTGTATTGTCTGGCATATTTTAAAATCATTTGCAGTTTCCTTTGGTTCATTTACCAGATACATTAATGTTGCCAACATGAAAGCAGTGTTTTTCTTTCTCTTTTTGATATATTATTTTTTAGCTCTGCCGACCTAAGGTCGCGGAGTTTATAGCATCACTCATGTTCGCCTGTCTGTCGGTCTGTAAATATTTGGGTTGTCAGTGGGATAACTTAAAAAGTTTTGATGTTAGCCCAATATAACTTTCAGGACTTATAGGGCGTATGAAAATCTAGTGTGAAGTAAGCAAGACCAGTGACAGAAAATCCCTGTGGCAGGAAACAGCCAGACCGGTTTCGAATCTCAACGATTCTCATCAGTGGCAGTTGGAACACCGTTGACTGCTGCTTATATAGCAGGGGGTAACATTGCTAACGTACATTGAACAAACGTCACTTAGGGAGCAGGTCATAACCAGTGCTGAGGCCTGCCAGTCAAACTGTCAAAATAGACAGGTTTATCATGACGTCTCATGAGCCTGATGAAGTCACGTAGTAGAGTAACCAGAGCCTGGTTACTAGAAGGACTAGTGTTACCATACAGAGTACACTTGTCAGAAGCCATGTCAAGGAGAGAACACTCCCATTCTGGCTAAAGCAATGAAGAGCATGTTGGTATCTGAAAGATAGCATGAAACAAAGGGATTTATCAGTGTTCCAGGGGTCAACTTATGGAGTTGTTGACCAAGTGTTATGATGTGGTCGATAGACACAGAACAGAAATTTTAGTATAAGACTAGGCAAGCGTGTCTATCTACCCATAACATTGAGGCCCAACAGTTCAGTAGTGCACAACTGGTGTATCCAGTATCTTTCTCTGTCTAACCTGAGTGTCGTGATGTGTGACAACTGGTGGGGGGGGGGGGTATGTTCCAGAATCTGAATGGTTAACAGTAAATTAACCGGTGAGTGATTCGGTAGACAAAAATGTCTAGCCTAGGGGCTGATTTACATCCTTGTTCTTGATGTAAAAGAAATGTTCACTCACTCTCTTCATCAATGTGCGTTTGGTCTGTCCCACATACTGGAGACTGCACCATTGGCAGGTGAGTAAATACACTAGGTTGTTGTGCTTACACGAACCACCTATAGGTGTTGTGTAAGAATGACCTGTGACATGGCTTGTCACCCTACCGGTGGTGTCAAGCCTGTTGCAGTAGCAGCAGGACCTCGTATCGCACAGGTTCCCTTCAGTGATCCCTGAGACTGCAGCTCTCCTGTCAGTCGGTGGGTATCTCAGTCTGAAACGAGTCAGTATGTCTTTAAGACTCGGTGAATGAAGAATGCGTGAAAATCTAGGCTCCTTTCGATATTGGTGTTGCCACCTACAATAATATTTAATATAGGCCTGGGATGAAAATGTGAAAATCTTGTGAACACTCTAGCCTCTTTAACTTTTGTTGGATCTTAATCAAATTTGGTGGGATTGTGCAGGAGGTTAAATTCTAAGTTACTAATGATACTAGTGGCGCCACCTACAATTTGACAAATTATGAGCTAGAATGGAAAAGTAGTTTGATTAGACTTGCCAAATTTGTAGGATATATAGACCATGTCCAATGCTAGAATGTTATATAATATCAGTGACCTTGACCTATTTTTGTGAGGTCACCATGCCTGTAAAGTTGAAAGAGGTGAATTTTTTTGATGACAGGGTGTAGTTTGGTTATCAATGGCAAAGAGAATTGAGTATCCAGATCAAAATTGCACTTGGTTACATGGTACATAAAAACTGTACTTGATGACGTACTTTTTGGGTCATCGTAACCCAAATATGGAGTTTGGCACTTGTCCAAATTTATTGTTTTTCTCCAATAGCTCAAAAAGTTATCACCTGATTAAAAAAATCAGACCGTGTATGGGAAGCTGGATGTGGGGCACATATTTTGAACATAATTTTTCAATCCAAGTTGAATATCAAGGTCAAATGGCCAGTTTAAATATAAGGGTCATGACCCCACAATTTTTGAGTAAAGCCTACATAATGTTTCGAAGTTATAAAATGTATGAAAGTCTTTGTCCACATCAATGTTGGTGGCGCCACCTGTAGTATGTGAAATATAGGTCAAAATGTGAAAATCTTCTGACTGCG
Organism: Hermodice carunculata; assembly: GCA_964020975.1. Lineage (NCBI taxonomy): Eukaryota > Metazoa > Annelida > Polychaeta > Eunicida > Amphinomidae > Hermodice > Hermodice carunculata. Next base: position 30,048,759 of record OZ026630.1, read on the forward strand.
ATACTGTCCATAGTTTTCAAGTCAGCCCAAGATAATTTTGAGGACTTATAGGTTGTATGAAAATCTAGATCCCTTTCAATATTGGTGGCGCCGCCTACAACGTTATGCAATGTGGGGGTCAAAATGTGAAAATCTTGTGACTACTCTAGTATCTTTAATTTTTTGGGGGGGATCTTTACGGAATGTGGTGGGATTGTGGGGGAGGTCAAAATCTAAGTTGCTGACACTGGTGGTGTCACATATAATTTTATGGAAATTATGAGCCAAAATGTGTTCTAAGATATAAAATTCCATATCTTGAAAAGTACTTAGATTAGACTTGCCAGATTGATAGGAAAGATAGATCATGTCCAATGCCAGAATGTTCTGTAACATCAGTGACCTTGATCTTTTTTGTGAGGTCACCAATGCCTCTAAAGATGAAAGAGGTGATTTTATAATGGGAAGGTGCAGCTTGGACGTCAATGGCAGTGTCCGGACGGCACCAGGCGTATGGGTCTCGTGTATTACATAATCTGAGTGATCTTGATCTTCTGTCCCAAGGTCGCTGAGGACATAAAATGAAAGACTCGCTGATTTTTGTCTTGGCACATGCAACAATATCTCCATCACGGGAATCGCACAAATAAACTATGATTACATGTGGAGCGAAGTGCCATCTGGTGGACAAGTGAGCTACTAAAATCACATAACCTTTATATGTTCAGAAGCCACTTGAGGACTGGCAACTTTGAAATGAAGATATAGGTGCAATATAGCCACGGTGCCAGCAGAGCATTAGGCCCATAAGCCTCTTGTTTTTAATCTGAAGTCCACTTTGTCTTTGGTTGTTCTTTCAAGTCATGGTCATGCTCAAGAGATTTTTATGTCACCCGGTGGAAGCCGGGGGACATACTGTTTTATTGCCCATTTCTTCCGCTTCTTCTTCTTCTTGTTCAGGTTCTTCAACACTTGGTTTATGTGCGATAAGTCTTGAAGGACTTGACAGAATTTGATGAAACTTGGTAGGATTATGTATCTAGGCAAGACCTAGGTTGGGATTGTATTTGGGTGACCTTGACCTAATTTTCAAGGTCACAGGGTCACTTATGTGAAATTGGTTTCCATGCGATAAGTCTTGAAGGACAGGATGGAATATGATGAAACTTGGTAGGATTATGTATCTTGGCAAGACCTAGGTTGGGATTGTATTTGGATGACCTTGAGCGAATTCTCAAGGTCAGGGTCACTTAAGTGAAATTGGTTTCCATTCGATAAGTCTTGAAGAACTTGATGGAATGTGATGAAACTTGGTAGGATTATGTATCTAGGCAAGAAGTAGCTTGGGATTGTATTTGGATGACCTTGAGCGAATTCTCAAAGTCACAGGGTCACTTATGTGAAATTGGTTTCCGTGCGATAAGTCTTGAAGGACAGGATGGAATTTGATAAAACTTGGTAGGATTATGTATCTAGGCAAGACCTAGGTTGGGATTGTATTTGGATGACCTTCAGTGAATTCTCAAGGTCACAGGGTCACTTATGTGAAATTGGTTTCCGTTCGATAAGTCTTGAAGAACTTGATGGAATTTGATGAAACTTGGTAGGATTATGTGTCTAGGCAAGACCTAGGTTGGGATTGTATTTGGGTGACCTTGACCTAATTTTCAAGGTCACAGGGTCACTTATGTGAAATTGGTTTCCATTCAATAAGTCATGAAGAACAGGATGGAGTTTGATGAAACTTGGTAGGATTATGTTTCTTGGCAAGACCTAGGTTGGGATTATATTTGGATGACCTTGAGCGAATTCTCAAAGTCACAGGGTCACTTATGTGAAATTAGTTTCCATTCGATAAGTCATGAAGAACAGGATGGAATTGGATGAAACTTGGTAGGATTTTGTATCAAGGTAAGACCAAGGTTGGGATTGTATTTGGGTGACCTGGACCTAATTTTCAAGGTCACAGGGTCATTTATGTGAAATTGGTTTCTCTGCAATAAGTCTTGAAGAACTTGATGAAAATTGCTGGAGTAATGTATCTAGGTCAGAGCTGAAATAGGATTGTAATTTTCAAGGAAACTTGGTCATTTGTAATTTGTTATCACCTGTAGCTTATTCAGAGACGTAAGTGTTCCACCGGGAGACATTTGATTTTCTGTTGGAAAATCAGTCTGTTCTAGTTTTTTTAAATTTTTAAATGACTTTTTTTTTCTATTTTTGGGACAAATGTTAAAAGATTTTTGACAGTTCTTTAACAATTGCTTCAAAATTGCACAAGAACATGATTCAAAACTGCATAGACTTTCAGTAGACTGTTATTGGCCTTACATAATACACCTGATTGTGCATTCAAAAGAATGTAAACTGCCTAGATCTATTAAAAAATTCCACATGTACAGTACAAACATAGTACTGACATCTGATGGGACAAGTAATATACTTAGCAGATGAATCTTCTGTGGAATTGCATTACCTGTCCAGGTATAATTGTCACATGTGCCTATTACTTTGAAAACTTATTACATCACAGCATGTTTACCACAGTGCATCTTGGGGGATTGCTGGATACAAGGACAAAGCAGCACATATAATATAACACAGCTGTGGTCACAGTATGGCTGTCCTCGTAATATTAGATGAAAACAGCGTCCCATTCCTTGGTCCGTGGAAATATGCATGGAGTCCTGTTTATGTATGTTTTCTGTCTCCATCTAAAACGTTAAGAACACACACTGGTCCACTTCGATTCAACCTTGAGGTTTTCATTTCTGATCAGTTTGATCAAGGTTTTGCTCTTTTTTTTTTTGTCGGACGGCAACTGGTAAAAGCTGAGTCCAGGTGTCTTCCTCTTAGAACTTGTGCACTTCGACACGCAACAGTTAACGTTCAGCATTTTCTAACTTTCTTTGATTGGAACCCGAACTTGAACATATGTGTATCACACCGGCAAGAGTCAACACCATATCCAACGTACTACTCCACTGTGAGTCTGAACTGCTGGCTGAATTTGTCCCAGCCAATCCCCCAAGATGCATTACGTTAAACACGCTGTGATGTAATGAGGCGACAGGGTAATTAATGATTGATCAGAAAGGAGAACAGTGTCATGTAGAAGTTGGTCAGGATTATTCACCTGATGCAATATCTTCCCCTCTTGCATAGGTCCTCAGTCACAGATTGATTGGTGACATCAACAGAGAAAAGCTTGTTTTTTGTTTTTGTTTTTAGTGTAAGAAGAAAATGTAACCCTAAGTCATGACCAAACATATCTTGTCTTTGTGTAGTTTTGGGTATATGAGTATTTGACACAATGTGCTTTTTGCTCTTATCTGACTTTCATATTCTATTTTCAGAGGCAAGGGAACAAGTGCTGGCAAATTTAGCAAATTTCGCATATGACCCCATCAATTATGAGCACATGCGAAGACTGAATATAATAGATTTATTCCTTGGTAAGTGATCATGAGTTTTATGGATGCTTTTATACTTTTCAGCTCAGCATAGGTGTCAGTCAGACAAGTGAAAAAGATGGGTCCATGTCCATCCATCAACAATTCACATTTTGACTTGTGAAAAAACAATGGGTGAATCCTTTTCAAAGTAGATGCAATCTGCTTTTGATGGGTCTTGCCCAAGCTTTTTGTCCATTGCAACCACTGGTGGCATTGTGGTACATGGAAATAGGGTACCACCTCTCTGTGCATCCGTCTCAAAGAACAGTTTAAATTAAAATATTGTTTGTGGTAACCTTTAACATATTTTGAAGGACATAGGATGCATGAGCTTCCTTATACATTTCAAGAACCAGTAAAGCTTTGGCACTGATATATTTAACCTCTCCCAAACATTTCAAGGTATACTGCATGCAACATTGTGAGTGACATTCACTAATTTTAAAGGTTACAGCACCAATCTATATACATAATCATTTTGGTGCAACCTCCATGATAACCTGAGCAGACTGAACTGATATTTCCATAACAGAAACATCAGATTTTGTTCTGATGCATGCATTTGGGGTGACCTGAATTGTAAGCTCCCTCAGTATTTTAAGAACAGTGTTCCCGTAAGGAAATTTTTTCAGAGGGTCTCAACCTGAAAGAAAGTCTAATTTTTAGCTATATTTTGCAAAATGAATGAGGAAGCTAGAAAAGAAGATTTGCTTCACAGCAAATCTGTTGGTGCCTTCAAAATGAGAAAGGTTTAGAATGATACACTTTGACATTGTTCAACATAAGCTAAATTTTTTGTATTAGCCTAATAAGCATACTTTATAAATTGAAATGCTACAACTTTGGTTCTAGGTTCATTGGATGTGACCATGTCACAAACTTATAAACTGAAGTTTGAATGACACCACTATCTATAATAGTTTTGAAGCTATTCAAGATCTTAATTTTGTTTATTTGTCTAATTTGCATAAATAAATAGCCTGCAACTTTGGTTCACTGTTCATTGGATGCAGTTATGTCACAAACCTACAAGTTGAAGTTGGAATGGTACCTCTATGTATACTAGTTTTGAAGTTATTCAAGATTTAGATTTTGTGTATTTGGCTTTTTTGCATAAATCAAAATCCTGCCACTTTGGTTCACAGTTCTTTAAATGCAGCTATGTCACAAACCTACAACTTTAAGTTGGAATGACACCCCTATCTAGAATAGTTTTGAAACTATTCAAGGTTTAAATTTTGCACATTCACCTAATGTGCATAAATTAAAATTCTACAACTTTGGTTCATTGTTTATTGGGTATGGCCATGTCAAAAACCCAAGATTGAAGTTGGAATGACACCTCTATAACAGTTTTGAAGGCTTTCAGGATATAAATTTTGCACATTCACCTAATTTGCATAAATTAAAATCCTGGAACTTTGGTTCATGGTTCATTGAACCTAGAAATTGAAGTTGGAGTGGTACCTATATCTATAATAGTTTTGGAGATATTCAGCATTGAAATTTTTCAATGTCTCTAGTTTGCATAAATTAAGATCCTACAACTTTGGTTCATGGTTCATTGATGTGGCTTTGCCACAAACTCATTAATTGAAAATGGAATGGCACCCCTATCTATAATAGTTTTGGAGATATTCAACTTTGAAATTTTCAGTGCCTCTAATTAGCATTATTTAAAATTCTACAACTTTCATTCACTGTCCATTATATTGGCAGGTGTCACAAACCTTATATGCACATTGAAATTTTGTGTCTATCTGCAATAGTTTGGAAGATATAGAGCTTTTAAAAAAATTAATTGCCCTTAATTTGCATAATTTTAAACATTATGACTATATTCCAAAACAATATGCACAATTTCACTGGTAGGTCAGTCACCATGGGCATGGCAATTTTGGTGGTTTTAGGAATAATAGTAGTCCAGAAAAAGTTGGGACAAATTTGGTTGCCACGGAAAGATAAAAGGAAATAAGGAATCTGAGGAAAACCAATATTTCTGGGTTGTCACCCAGACATAATTAAGAATCCAAGGAAAAACAATATGTCTGGGTTGGAACCCAGACATTAAGAAAGAAAGCAGGAAAGAGAAAATAATTCTTGGAAAAACAAAATGTATGGGGTTGGCACCCAGACATTAATATAGGAAGTTAGGACCCTTTGAATTTTGCTGAAGGGGTATTTCATGATTTGAAAGGAGAATCTAGCCCCATTTGGGGGTTAACAGAAATTCTGTAAGAACCTGCAGAAATAGACATTGACACTTACAACCTAAAGCATGGAAAGGAAAAACCAGTAAGAAACAGTCTGCTCCCATGAAAGGAAATCTGCAGTCCATATAGGATATGGCTGTAGGTGGCACAGATCATCAAGTGATCAATGTAGCTTGCAGAAGATATCAGCATGCAAAAATGAAGTATTTTTCTCTCTGCAACATCAACACGAGGGAACTCTGTGCTTGTACATGTGTTGGGTGTTCGTGTATTTTTGTTTGGGTGCATCATGAATTTTCAAATTGCTTTATTCTGTAAAAAAAAAGAGTAAAGGTATGCAATCAGTTTCATTATACAACCTTGAATTTTGGTGTATACTTCAATGGATTGTCTTTAATCACACCTATGTTTATATCAACATGGTCCATCTTCTGCAACATGAGGTGCCCACATCAGATCACATTGTATGAAGTCTAGTGCATTTGATTGGTTGGTGATTGACAGCTGATTGGATTGCTGTTGGCATGGATGTTCCAATGAATAGTCTTGTGTCATTTTCAGTCCAAGCGTAGCAAGTGCTGGTACTGTAATAGACTCTTTTTGTACACTTTAAAATGTCTGATTTTGTTCTGGCGGTGCATTTAAAAAAGGACAAATATTAAATATGTAGTGAATTTCATTTGGATTGCAGTTATGAGGATTTTGCATTTTGTTATTGACAGGCACTTTTGCCACAAAGCACTCATACTTTATAGCAACTAATTGTTAACACCAGAATGCCAACTCCTTGTACCCCTATATGTTAAAGAGTTTCAGCTGTATTATAGGAATTTGCATTTTTGCAGATAGTCTTACAGAACCACATGATAAGTTGGTGGAATTTGCTGTTGGTGGACTTTGTAATCTTGCACTTGGTAAGTTTTTACTTCTGAAGTGGAAAGTTTGAAAGTCGCATAATGCTTGTTCCAGTTACATGTATAATTGAGCGTCAGTTGTGTTCAGAAATAGCTTCCTTCTGAGCACAGCACATGTGAATGAAATACAAGCATATTTGGAAGATTCTTCCTACATTTTCTCAGCTTCTGGTTTTGGTTACAAGCATTACTTTGTGCACAAATGTACCATGTTTTTGTTAACAATTATATGCAAATAAAGGAATGGAATAAGTGTTAGTTTACAGAGTTGGTTTGCGACTTTAGCTCTGCTGACCATAGGTCACAGAGCTTATGCAATCACTCGTGTGTGTCTGTCAGTTCATCCATCATTCCATGCATCCATTTGTAAACAATTGCTTGTGAACACGATGGTGTGTACAGTTCTTAGGTTAGCCCCTTGGAATTTTTTTGGACATATTCTAGGAGTGAAAATCTAGGTTTCTTTCATTAGTGGCGGGGCCATCTAGTTGATCACATAATACTGGGGCCAAGAAGTGAAAAAATTGAAAATACTCTGGTGTGTTTGATTTTCAGTAGCTCCTTATGAAATTTGGAAAAAAATGTCATGTTATCCTCTTAATATCCTTTTTCAGCTTGGTTTTAAAAACCCAAACTGACGTTGCTTGTCTCGTATCTGGATGGACAGAATTCCAATTAAAACTTGCATCATAGACGAATGTGCATTTGCTCATATTTGTTTCGACTTTGGTGAGGATAAGACAAGAGGATGTAGCAGATCGTGTTGAATAATCATGGTGTTGACTGCCATAAGAAAAATGTTGCAACAAGTATTCAGGAGACTGATTATGTAGGACATTGATAAGAAGGGCACAAGTATTGTAAGTCCATCGGTTCTTCAGCCTGGTCCAATGCAGGGAGTGCAAAACTTGATTCGCAGGTGTGTGACAAGGAACAGAAAGAATCAAACATCCTGCTCTTTTATAAAGTTTAAGCAGAGGGTCAAGATGTGTTTTTGTCGTATTGGACCAAGCTGGAGAGCAATTATCGAAATAAGGGAGGACCAGAGTATTGAACAGTGTCTTCCTGTGAAATAAAGACAGGTATTTAGAAATCCTATTGATAAGGTAGAGTTTGGAACTAATCTTGGCTGCAAGTTTAGTAACGTGACAAGAAAAGTTTAGTTCACTGTCCAGCCAGATGCCAATATATGTAAAACTTTATCCCATTTTTGATAGAATCCTTGGCTTCTGATTGGTTAATAGCTATGGTACACTCTTTGTATTACCCTTATTTGTGCATTAATTACTGCAAAGGTGAAATACAGCGCGATTCCTGAAACTGACCGGGGAATACAGCGGTATTCTCGTAACTGGCCGGGGAATACAGCGGTATTCTCACTGTATCTCCCTATCTGGTTAGTGCATCGATCAGCCACCAGAAGTCTCTGTCATGCAATACAAGCCTTGATGCGCTGCAGACGACAACATGATGGCAGACTGTCAAGTGAACTGCAGCAGCAGCGGGGTATTTTTGGGCATGAAATTACATCATCAAAAAATGGGATAAAATCGTCATTCACTGTTTCAGTGTGAAATACAGGAAGTATCTCCCCCAAGACAGCTGTATTACCCTCGGCTTCGCCTCGGGTAATACAGATGTCTTTGGGGGAGATACTTCCTGTATTTCACACTAAAACGTGAATAACTAATAGTGTATCTTTTCAATGTTTTGACCTGCAACTGAAAGATGCAGAAAATCTGCATTCTGCAACCTCTTATCACTGATAATTAGCATACACTTTGTTTTTTCAACATTAAGGGTCAGGCGATTGCAGGCAAGCCATTTATTTACAATCTCCATGTCTTTTGTCAGAGATGGTTTGATCCTGTGAACATCCCGATCACTGTACAGTAGTCCCTCCTTTGAAAGACCCCTCCTTTGGGAGACCACCTCCTATGAGAGACCACAGTTGTCGGGTCTTTCTGTTGTACTTTTCATGTTATTTATACCTCCTTTGAGAGACCACCTGCTTTATGTGACCGCCTTTTGGGTGGCACTAGGGGCGGTCTCTCAAAGGAGGGACTACTGTACATGTACATCAGTGCTGTATCATAGGCATACAGCACTGTTGTGCAGTGCTCAGGAAAATCTGGCAGGTCATTACATATAATAAGAATAGTAGTGGACCAAGTATGGAGCCCTGAAGGACTCCATACTCGATGGGTAAGATGTCTGAAATACAACCATTTACATATACAGCTTGTGTACGGTTAGAAAGATATGAACTGAACCAGTTGAGCTCTGGTCCTTCGATGCCATATACAGTCATTTTAGTGAGGAGCAGTCCATGATCAACTGTGTCGAATGTCTTTCTTTTAGGTCCAAAAAGATGATACCAGTGTAATTGCCAGTGTCTATTTGGCGAAGAATTGTGTCAGTTACATAAACAAAGGAGGTATTTCATTGAGTAGCCTGGTTGGAAGCCTGATTGCCACTTTGTTATAAGATTGTTTGCGTGAAGGAAACAATACAGTTACCATGGACAGCTCTTTCCATTATCTTTGATGATACAGGCAAAATTGAAATGTACCTGTAGTTACTTGTGTTATCATGGCTCCCTCCTTTGTGAATAGGAGTAATCTTTGCATTTTTCCATTTGGTGGGAACCTTAGAACTAGTTGTGAAGAGGTAGGTTAGAGATGGTGTTACATGAGATGCTGCTGCTTTAAGGAAACGGGAACTTATTTTGTCTAATCCAGTTGCTTTAGAAATTGACAATCTGAAAAGCTCCTTTTGTACAAAATCATGTATGCGGTTTGGGAATGTAAATTCTCTAAAGTCTGCTTTGTTAGTGATGAGCTGTTGGTATGACTGAATTTTTCCGAAAGTTTTGACCCAACTGATACAAAAAACTGATTAAAACACATGGCCATGCTTTGAGCACTGGTAACTTCCTCACTGTCACATGTCCTAATCATGTTTACAGACTCACATCCACCTTTTCGGTTACCGAGCATACTTTTCAAAGTTTTTCATAGTTTTGAAGAATCAGATCCATTTTCTCTAATTTGGTTTTGGAAGTAGTCTGACTTGAGGTGTTCCCTAATGTTATTTAGGTGGTTTCTTTTGGTTCTAAATTGTTGTCAAAATGCGGGATCCCCAGACTTCTCAGTCCGATGTTTCAGGTGACCCCTTTCATACATGTAGGTCATGGCAATATATTCATCTGTAACCAATGGGGTGTGTTCACCCCACACTTTCATGGTTTTGTAAGGGGCATGCAGGGCTGATCTTTAATGTCAAGAAAAAGATCTTTCCACATAGATCACACATCGTCAATGTTATTAAAGCACTCCATGCTTGACCGTAGAACATATTGCAAAACGTTTATGAATGATTGTTCGTTAAAATGTTTGAGAGACCTTGTGTGAATAGTTCTTGGTCTTGTAAAAAAATTACACATTTATGAAATCCTTTTGTCAAGTCCCGTTTTACCTGTTGGTAGTAAATCTATGTTCGTGTCACCCATAATAAAAGTTTCAGAATTGTCACCTAGAGCCGAAGCTATATTAGTTTCCATCCGGTGAAAATAATCAATGTTTGAAGAGGGTGGACAATAAAAAGTTCCAGTCAGTATGGGGTTTTTCTTTAGTGATGCTATTTGAACCTATTTCAAGGTCTTCTTTCTCCAGCCTTTCTACATGGCAAGATTTCGATATCATCAATTTTGTTTCTCAAACCGTTAATATTTAGGTGGGCTATCTTGAGACCCCTTCTTTTTATATTTTGGAAAAGTCCTGTTGTCCCAAGATTGGAGTCATTTTCAGTAGATGGCAAAGCACTGGGATCGCTGTTATGTGGAGGGTTCACTCGGTTGCCAAAATATGTACGGGAGTTTTTGTTTCCCAGCAGACGGTCCATATGTAATGCCAGCACTGCTTGGAAGCTGCTAACGTATGACTTTGCAAATGAATTGTGTCAGCATAATTATTTAAGCGATATATAACCTGTCTTTACAGACAGATAAGCTGTATATGTGTTGCTGGCACAAAGATTTAGGGGATAGTATAGTTTTACTGTTTCACCATGCGCTATGCAAATGCTCCAATGTATTTTGCTCAAATTTGGCAGTATGATTATCTAGCATGCCAAGATGAACTGATTAGATTTTGGTGTCACCATGACCTAATTTCAACAAATGGCGGACTGTTCAGTCAAGGCTTGCATTGAAGGTATGTCTAGTTTAGCAATATAGTCAAACCTGCTCTAGTGGTCACCTCCCTTAAGAGGTCACCTCCTGTGAACGGCCACCTGAAAATCCCCTACAAATTTCCATTGAAAATTGTGTCTATTAAGTAGTCACCAACTAATTTATTGCAGTCAGTGGTCAGCATATTCTTGCCCAAGTGACTGAAAAAAACCCTCTATGGAGTGTTCACATGTAGCGTTACAGGGGTAGAAATTAACTGATTTTAACTGGTAGCAAGGGTTTTGCTGCCAAGTTTAATTTTTGGTAGCAAATCTGAAAATTGATTAGCAAACCATGAGGGTTTGGCGGGTGCCCACAGGGCGCAAAGTTCTTTGGGGGGGAGGTGCAAGGGCATTTCCCCCCCGAAAATGTTTAAATCTAGCATGCAAATTGGTGCATTATGAGGCACTTTTGACAGAAACTGGAGAGCTAAATTTGTGATTTTGACCAGCAAAATTTTGGTAGCAAAGGTTTGCTACCACACAACAAATATAGGTAGCAAATCATGAACGTTGGTAGCAGAGGGGCAATAGAAGCATATGAAAATAATGTGTATATAAGTATGTGACTGGAAATGAACAGATCAGTGAACTGTGTTTGACATGGTTTCTGTATGGGACTGAACACATTAATGTCTCTGGGCCGCTGTTAAACAAACAAGCATTTGCAAAAAACAATTAGAAGTAAAAGAAATCAACCAGTGAACTTCAGTTTTGATTTCTGGAACATTGAGACTAAAAAGTTTTAGTCCACGAACCTTTATACATTTTCTTGGTTTTAATCCAGGAACTTTGTAGTTTTATTCAAAATATTAATACAGTTTTTTTTCTTCTCATTATAAATATAAAGGTCTTTAATGCAATTTTTTGTTTACAGTCTTGTTTCTTGATTGAAATATCATTTGTGGTTGGAGCGATGGTCATTTTGATGGTAACAGATTGTGGCTGATAGCAAAAAACTATAAAATAATAATACAGTTTTTTTTTCTCATTATAAAGATAAAGGTCTTTAGTGCAATTTTTTGTTTACAGTCTTGTTTCTTGATTGAAATATCATTTGTGGTTGGAGCGATGGTCATTTTGATGGTAACAGATTGTGGCTGATAGCAAAAAACTATAAAATAATAATACAGTTTTTTTTTCTCATTATAAAGATAAAGGTCTTAAATGCAATTTTTTGTTTACAGTCTTGTTTCTTGATTGAAATATCATTTGTGGTTGGAGCGATGGTCATTTTGATGGTAACAGATTGTGGCTAATAGCAACCCTCCATTAAGGGGCCACCTCCATTAATCAGCCAGTTTTACTGCTTGCCTTTGGCTGCTTTAGACAAGTTTGACTTATTGGAACCTTTCAATTGCATGCATCAAGAATTACATGCACATGTAGTTTTATTGCAAAATATGTATAAACTCTTGTGACTTGATTTAACTAACTCAACCTGAGAATGTAGTTGTGAATGTAAGCTTTTTAGTAGACTCTTGTGTGGAGTTAATTGTACTGTAAAGATTGTATGCTGTTTCATTAACAGATAGAGAAAACAAGGAGTACATTATCAAGAATGATGGAGTGAAGCTGGTTAAGCAGTGCCTGTCAAGGTAATGTATCATGTGCAACACCATGCTCAGTAGATCCATTTTTTGATCCACATGCAAGAATTTGTGAAATTTACATGGTAAATTACATCCTTATTAATGTCCCACAGGAGTATGGTTATTATTTTACCCCTACTGCTGGAAGTGGGGTGCGTGGGAGGGCCACTGATTTGCATTTCCTTCCATCATTGTGTCCAAAAATGCTTTTCTGGGCCATATTTTCTGTACTGTAATACTTACAGTTTCCAAACTTGGTGTTGTGGATACTTCTTGGGATAGTTGTGTGTTGCATTCCAAAAATACTAAGGCTACCTCGACCAGTTACATTTGGCCTTTGCACAGAAAATCACAAAATGTTTGTGTGCACCATATTTTTAAACTGTAATACCTTCAGGTACCAAACTTGATGTGTGCATACTTCTTGGGGAAGCAGCATGTGTTCTGAAATCAGGTCACATTTCCTATACATGTACTATAAGAGCCACGGATGCTATTGACCTTGATTGGGGGACTCCCTATGTATTTTCATGCAATATGACTGCCTTTGTAATATGCTGTGTATGAACAGCCAGCATGTGGTTGGGGGCTCTCAGCATCCTATGTGCGTGACACTTCATTGTGACCTGGATGTTAAGGCAGTGCATCAACCCTCACCACACAGAAGGTTTAATGGGAACAGCTGCTACTGATACGCATACTAGCATGTGCATGTTACCATGGTTACTTTAGCATACACTCCTCCAGGCATGTGAGATTTCAGATATTTAGCAGATTTCCATGATTTTCACACCTGATTTCAGCTAAATTGATCATGTATTTCCTCCATATTTCTCATTAGTTCAGTTATTTTGAACCGCTATTTTAACTTGATTTGGAGGTATTTCACATAGACTTGGGGAATTTTCCGATAATTTTCTCAGTGGCCACTCACATGCCTGCTCCCCAATAGCCATTTTAACCCTTGGCACTTTATGTGCTGCAGGGTATTGTCATGCCCTGCGTCCTCCGTCCATCCATCCGTCTTGTCGACTTTACCGCGATATCTCAAAAAATATTCACCCTTGGTGTACCAAATTTTTGCCACAGAAAAACCTTATGATGGACCAGGTTCCTATTGAAAACCAGCTTCCTCTGATTATTTTTTATTTTGTGACGAAACTTTTAATGTATTTATTTGAAGGCCATCTGAGTGGCTTCAACCCTGAGGACATTACCACTGTATCTCAAGAGATATTGACCGCAGCTTTACCAAATTTTTGTCAGTGATGTATCTTATGATGGACCAGGTTAAAACCAGCTTCTTTGATTATTTTTTACCTTTTTATGACACTTTTAATGTACTCATTTAAAATCTGAGTGGCGTCAACCTTGACGATGTTTCTGTGATATCTCAAAAACAATTGACTGCAGCTGTACTAAATTTTTGCCAGAGATGTATCTTATGACGGACCAGTTCCTATTTAAAACCAGCGTCCTCTGATTGTTTTTAAACTTTTAATGAAACTTTTAATGTACAGTAGTACATGAACCTGCAATGACCGACCACCGAGGTGGCCGGTCACCTGGTGTTACCAGTCACATTTGTGATGTACGAAGCTTTTTGCAATGGTAAATGACCTGTGGTGACCGGTCACCTGCCAAACGTGTTCAGCGGTCAGTAAAATAATTTTTTTTGCGGTCAGCAGTCAATCAGTCAAAACCAAGCTTTTTGCAGTCAGTGGTCAGTCAAACCAAGCTTTTTGTGTCAGCGGTCATTACCCCCCCCCCCCCCAAAAAAAATCAGTGATAACAGTGGTTAACAGCCACATTTACTTTGCGGTCGCTTCAAATGGAATCAAAACAAGATTTAATGATACCAGCATGCAACGTCCGATCAATTTTCTATGCTGAAAGCGAAAATTTACCTAACTTTGAAATGGCTATAAAATCAAATATAAACCCCAGTAATATCACTGACCGTCTGGCATATGTTCTTAAAAGGTCTTTAGATTAATATTAGGAGGAAACTTGTATGTTATCATGCTTCAAAATGTTAATTTTATTGCTTTAACTTGGCACGTGTTTATTCGCAACAGCGAGGATGCGTCCATGTTGATTTAGTTGCATGATGCATCATGGGAGTTCTTTCCTTATTTTCCTTCAGACAGCGTAGAGAAATTACCGATGTTCGGTGTTCATAAACACGACAACGTGGTTTTGTGAAGCGAATGCAACGCAACATGAGCGTATTTTCAGGTACAAATAATGATGGGATCTGCTCATTTATATCGCCAAAGCAGCTGGTTGTCACCCTTTTTACAGTGGTTTAAATTGAAACCGCTAGCAACCAAATTGAATGCACTGATCATAGTGATTTTTTTTTTTTTGCAATGACAATGCCACGAGGGCATTTCCCTGGGCTGTGTCAGTGTGTGGTGGTGGTCAGATGTTGACAAATGAACTACTCGCAAGTCTCATCCTAATAAAATTTTATTACCGTTTCCCTTTGCTTCATCCTCTATAGAGTTACCACAACATTTGTCCCCAGAAGCATTTGTGTCAGACCTGTTTACTTCTACGATTTCTCCGTAGTTTCTACAAAATTTGAATGCAAAATACGCTCCACGGCTCAGCCCTCAATTTCTATGCCTATGGTTCTGGGCAAAATTTTCGATGTAATTTTCATAACATGGTATTTTTGGGCCATTATTTTCCATAGAAGCATGCTGTTCATTCAGTCTGAGCACTGAGGATTTAACAAGCCCTGTGCCAGGCCAGGCAGTGAGGATGCTTTAGAAGTTGTTGCAACTCATTGACAGCTGAGTGGAATAGCGCTCCCTTTGAAGTCCAGTCAAACACAGGTCCCGGTTGGCCATATTTGCATACCTGTAGTGACAGGTCACCTGCTGTATGCGACTGCTTTTACTTGCAGAATGGGTGGCACCATACAGCAGGTACTACTGTATTTATTTGAAGGCCGTCTGAGTGGCGTCAACCCTGACAACATTACCTTGATATCTCAAAAAACACTGACCACAGCTTTACCAAATTTTTGTCAGAGATGCATTTTATGATGGACCAGATACCCATTTAAAACCAGCTTCTTCTTTGTAGTCATTAAGTTTTGATGAAATTTAATAAAGTCTTTATCTTCAAGGCTGTGTGAGTGGTGCACAAGGGGACAATGTTACCATAATGTCTCAACAAGGATCCAATGCAGCTTCACCATTTTTTTTTCAAGATGCACTTTATAGTGGAGCACATTCCTATTGAAAAGCAGCTTCCTCTTATTATTTTTAACTTGTTATGAAACTTTTGATGTATTTATTGGATGGTCGTCTGAGTAATGCATAGTACAGTAGTCTCTGTCACCGGAACTTGCCCCAAGAACACATCCAAAAGTGCTCTTTCATTTCATAGACAACAATATGGAAACTGTATGTTAAGTTCTGCTGCGAAGTCTCAAAACGCTATTTTATTTTTGTGATAAACCTGATAAACCTTCATGGGGTGTAAATTGAAACTTGTGACCATAGTTTGTTACAATTTAACTGAACAAGCCTCCTCCAAACAACTCAGAACTGCATGGGTTTGTACATTATACATTTTTATATCAATTGGGATTGAATAACACAAACTGCCATTGTGCCACACATTAGAATTAATATAAACATGTTTCCAAGAAGAATGTCCTCCAATTGGCATAAGGTAGATCATATTCAAGAGACTTCATAAAATGTAAGCATAAGTTTATATTGACTGTTGAGTTATAAAACAGTCCCAATTTGCATAGATTCTGGGTGTGAAAGTATCCATATGAGCCTGATAAAAGGGCTTAGCCTTTCTTCTGTATCACTATTTTTGATTCTGTGGCTTGCAGTAATGGTGGCCATCTGATTGGATGTGGACTGCAGTTGAGATGCATTTGAAGCCATAAGTTTTGTTTTGAGCACTATGCTGTTCCAGACTATTGTGATTATGTACCTTTTACCCCATTTTACAACTGAGGCATGGATTGAACCAAATTTATAGGCAAGAGAATATCATTTTAATGTTTGCTAAGAGGTAACAGGCCTGCAAATTTTGCAATTTGCAAAAGTGTGCAAGTGACTGACAAAGTTGCAGTAGGGTGATGAAGAAAAATGTTTGATCTTAACCCTTTCCCCTTTAAACGGGCCAAAACCGGTTGGTGGTCAAATGTCATTTGCTTCAGTATTTTCAAGTAATTTCAACAGTAATGAAAAACAATTTTGTTTTTTCTGTGCTTCAGTATTTTCAAGTAATTTCAATAGTAATGAAAAACAATTTCACTGAAAATTGTATATGAGGCCTTTCACGATCACATGTCCCAGGTCAACTGCCGCTGGGCTGAGCTTTCCATGTGATGAGTTGGGCACTTTATGCCCAACTCATGACAAGGAAAGCTATAGACTCTGTTTTTATTCAAGGAGAAAGGCTTACAAGTGATGATATTTTTCGGACAACAATTTCAGTACTTCATCAAGTATGCTAAGAATGAATTGAGATATTCATCAGTGACACTGTGGGAGGTCATGTTGATCTTGCATCATTAAAGGACAACTATCTGAGTTTGTTGTGTCTGATTATGCCATATTTACACACATATGTAGTTTTATTTTCTGTTCAATTCATGTGCTTACATGCATTTTCTCTTCCATAGTTCTAATGAAGAAACTGTGCTATCTGCAATGACAACTCTTATGTTCCTTGTTACCCCAGAATCAAAACCTGGTGAGTGTGAGTTTAGAACTCCTTTTGGGTTAGATAGGAATAAAATGTTGATGGATGATGAATTCATTACTGTCAATGTCATCAGTATATTAACTTTAATGATCACATTTTTTAAGATGCATGGAATGAACTTTCACTAAAGCCAATTTAGAGACATTGAAAGTCCCAACTTATCAGAACAATGCGTCATCAGTGCTAATCTGCCATACCTCTGCATGTGCTGTAGCATTTACAATGTGACCTTATGGGCCTATACTGATTCATCTAACCAAGTTTGCCTTGCCACAGAGATCACCGCATTGCCAGTGGTAGATGCCATGGTCAGGTTCTCCAGATCCACTAATAGCAGACTCAGCAATCTGGCTCACGTATTCCTACAGGTTAGTTACCCTGTCTCACATAGGCCTGTATACCATTGTGATATGTACTTGACATGCAGTAAAGTTTCTAAGACAAAGGGAAGAGTAATGCAGCACAAAACATTTTCTAGTGGTACAGATTTTACATACATGTTGCGGGTTGTAGAATTTCCAACAGATTAGTCACACAAACTGTGGATCTAAGTGGGGACAGTATCTGGTAACATTTTGAAATAGATCACAGTTTCTATGTATGCATGTATGTAAACATTTCTTTCACTGGAGATGACACCATTCAGCAAATACGTGAAATTTTTAGTAATTTCAGTATTAGTAAGTATACTTGCCTCTCAACCACCGTTGTCAAGACCTCCGTGTCTGGCCACATACTGACCAAGGACTACTGGGACTGACAGCCTGGGGGGGGGGGGGGGGGGAGAACCATCGGTCCAAGTAAGGAGGTAACGTCTGAAGGGAAAACCTCAGAGGTATGTGGACTTGAAGCCGCCAACAGCAGAATCCTGGCCAAAGCCTGGAAACCCTCCTTCCTGACCAGCATGGTACTGTACTGATTTGATTTGATTTATTTATTATTTTACCAGGGGGACTGGTTCAGTGTACCAGACACTGATCTCCCACCAGGCCCTGGATGGTACAATGAAGATACATAAAATGACAATATGAGATGATGACTAAAATAAACACAACTCAGTTAAATACAATGTGATAAAAGCTTTGAAAGACAATTAAAAGTATAGAAGTAAACATAAAATAGCAGGAGTACATAACCACAAATAATGTAGAGCAATATGACAATATGAACTATATCTCAGTAAATAAAATTTGATAAAAAGTTATACAGCTATCACAAGATAGTCAAGAACTACTTGGCAGCTCTTTTGAATTGGGGAAGGGAGGGTAGTTTTCTATTTTCAGGGGAAATAGAGTTCCAGCAAATAGCTCCTCTGTACGATAAGCTATTTTTGCCATAATCTTTATCTATGGAAGGAATACAGAAGGAGTTTGAGGCGGCTGCTCGGGTAGAGTGACAGTAGGCATCATTAGTTCGTTTAAATTTTGAAGTGATAGTATTTGGGGCCAAATTGTGAAAAACTTTGTACATGAAAATTTGGAGATGGATTTTGCGTCTTTCTTTTAGGGTGGGAATATGACTCATATTGTGTAGGTCATCTATTGAAGTATATCGGTCCATTTTGTTTATGATTCTGAGTGCTCTGTTCTGTAGAATTTGGAGTCTGTCTTGCAGGTATTTGGGGCAACACCCCCAAACGATATCACAGTAGTCAAAATGTGGACGAATGAGGGATTTGTATAATGTAAGCATCAGAACATTAGGAAGGTAGTTTCTCACTCGACCCAGAGCAGCTATTTTAGCATTTACTTTGCGAGTGATGTAGTCAGTATGTTTAGCAAATTTGAGTGAGCTGTCAAGTATAACACCAAGATATTTGAATTCATGAACTTGTTCAATGGTTTCATTATTAACCTTAATTTCAACAGGGTTTGCATGTTTAACTTTGTATGGAGTCCCAAAGAGCATGACTTTTGTCTTTTTGGTGTTCAGGGTCAATTTGTTCCTTCCAAACCATTCAGAAACCAGGGCAATTTCATTGTTCAGAACGTTTTCAATTTGGACGGTGTTTTTTGCTGAAAAATAAAGAGCAGTGTCATCTGCATATAATGAAATGCTACAATTGGTCATAGTAGTGGCAAGGTCATTTATGTAGAGTACAAAGAGGAGCGGGCCCAGAATTGAACCTTGGGGAACTCCGCAGGTGACCTTCTGTGGTTTGGAGATTTTACCATCTATGACCGTATGTTGGTTTCGGTTGGACAAATATGATTTAAACCACTCGCGCTCGACATTACAGATACCATAGCTCTTGAGCTTATGAAGTAGAATAGGATGGTTAACAGTGTCGAACGCCTTTTTCAGATCCAGAAAGAGAACTCCACAACAGCGGTCCTGATCAATGTCATTCTGTAGAACATCTACAAAGTGGGCAAGGGCCGTTGCCGTGGAGTGTCCCTTTCTGAAACCTGACTGGGACTCATGAATAAGATTATGACTAGTTAGGAAAGAGTAAAACTGATCATGCACAGCACGTTCAAGAATTTTCATTGATACTGGTAAAACTGAAATCGGACGGTAGTTGTTCACATCACTATGTTGACCATCCTTAAAAATGGGGGTGATTTTGGCCACCTTCCACTTATCGGGGACTATGCCAGTAACAAGTGATTTGTTGAAAATATGAGCAAGGGGCAGAGATAAACTATTGGCGCCTGCTTTTAGCAAACGTGAACTTAAGTTATCAAGGCCCGTTGCTTTTCCAATTGTTAGGTGTCTTAACTGTTGTGACACAAAATCTGTAGATATGGGGGAAAAGTGGAATGTGGCTTCAGTTTTGTTACCAATATTAGGGGGAGTATTGTTTGGGTATTTAGAAGCTAGTTGATCACCAATACTGGCGAAAAAGCTGTTGAAAGTCTCAGCCATTTCCTCAGCATCAGTGACTTCTGTGTCGTTATTCACCAGTTTTGAAGGAAAGTTGGAAGACTTTGAAGCATTTGATGGGATAATTATCTTAATAACTTTCCACAGATCTTTATGATTTTTGCCACTGTTGTTTATAGCATCTTTCACATATTCTTTTTTCAAATTACATACCATGTTGTTTACCTTATTTCTCAGGTTTTTAAACTTAGCCCAGTCTTCTGGTGCTCCAGAGTCTTCCGCTTTCATTCTGAAATGGTCTCTATCACAACATAGGGACCTTAATTCAGTAGTAACCCACGGTGGTTCACCGTCTCTCACTTTGATGTTAACAATAGGAGCATGTTTGTCACAAATTGGTAAAAAGATATTCATAAAGTTATCCCAAGCTTTTGTTGGGTTTAGTTCATTTAAAACTGGTGTCCAATTTGAGTTTATTATGTCATTTTCAAAAGCAGTGTCACTGAAATGACGGTATGTTCTAGCTTGAATTATTTTTACTTTGCCTTTTGGTCTGACACCTTTTCTAGAAAGATAGGTGAGTGAGTGGTCACTTAGCCCACATCTTATTACACCAGAGTGATTTATCATGTTGGTAGAATTTGTAAATATAAGGTCAATTATTGTCTTAGAGTGTTCAGTGACTCTGGTTGGTTCATTTATGAGTTGAGAAAATTGTCTATTTTTCACAAGTCTAGAATTTAACGTGCATGCAGTGTCTTTATTAGGACTATAATCCGTGTTAAAATCTCCCAGGATTATTGTCTCACCACACGGACTGAAATGATCAATGGCAGACCCAAGATCATTTACACTGTCTGGTATAGAGGACTGGGGGGGGGGTCTGTATATGCCACATAGTGATACAGGTTTGGATTTCGGTATTTTCAGCGACACCCCCAGGAACTCTAAAGCAGATTCAGGAGTAAAATCCTGGTCAGGTTCAATTCTCTCATATGAGAATTTTTCAGAAATGTAAAAGCATAAACCTCCTCCTTTTTTGTGTAATCGGTCCTGTCTCACAAGGTTGTACCCAGGGATGGCCACTTCAGCGTCGAGGTAGGTATCATTTAGCCAGGTTTCGGATATGAGTAAAATATCTAGTGCTTTGTTGAATAACATAATCCTGAGCTGGTCAATTTTTGGATATAAACTGCAAATATTTAAATGGCCGATTTTTATTCCCTTTATATTTGCTAGCTCTTCAAGTAGGTTGCCATTGTTAGGCTCAGTTTGCTGTGGCTCATATATAATCTCGTTTACCAGTTCCTCAAAGAAGGAGTCGGAAAAGTTTGGCAGTGAACATTTAGGAGAAGAGCTACTAAGATCATTTTGCTGTGAGCCACCTGTAGTGTCAAAAAAGCTATCTGTAAAACAATGAGCTGGCAGATCACAGTGCAAGCAGATCCATGGAGTGTTTGTCTCCATAAGGTAATTGTAATATTGTGGTTTTACTTCACCACAAGGGATGTGGAATTCCTGGAAGCAGCCAATGCATCTTACTGCCCTATGTGTTCTGGCTATGGCTCTGTAGCACTTTGCACACTGGGCTCCCCCGGGAAATCACCTGCCAACCTGACAGCTGTCTGCCTCATGGGTAGACGCTGTATATTTCCATTCTTCTGGTCCTGGAGATCTGATCAGACTAGTGTGTCGTAAAAAACATGACATTCTTTGGGTGGTCAGTTATATAGTTCCCAGTCTAAATACCCAGGATGCCATAAACTGGAACATGGTGGCTGCCCTGAGGGGACAAGGGAAGTCTAATGGACAAGTATCAGAAACCTATGCAAAGGAGCCTCCTAAGGTGACAAAGGCATACATGCCCTTCTCAGTATCAAGTTGGGCAAGTAGTGCTTGGCGAAAATTGTAAACGATCGCCAGTGGCAGGACTGGACGATATTGATAATAGGGACATTCCTTAGGGTTGGACCGCAGGCATTAAAGGCACGCACCTTGTGATCTTTAGCTGAGACCTGCTGTGAGGCCAAGGGCCTATCCAAACCGTTCTTGTAGGCCTTTAGGATGGTCTGCTTGATCCCCGATAAGATCATGTTTCAGCAGACCTGCTCGTTTCGAGGGTTACCCAGGGGCAAAAAGCGGGCAGACTTCCGACCCCTGGTACCGTCTGTGCGGGAGTGGTACCAGCGCAGAGCTCTCACAGGCAAAGGGCTCTTTCCTCCTCAAGAGCTGTATCCATAGCATGTAGGGTAAAACTCTTAAAGGCTGTAGATGGATCTGGAGCCACTTGGTTCTTTGTAAGGAAGGCCAAGTGAGGCCTCGGGGTCACCTGGGAGTGGTTGGGTGACTATTGGACTCAGTCATGTGCTAGAGCTTGGGTCTTGCTTCTTCTCGCTCCCGAAGCTTGTTTTAAGACAGAACAAGTTTTCCACATCCAGTACTTGAGGTCCACCTGATGGGGCCCTCTAGGAATTTAAAGGCGATGGGGGTCCTCTACGCACTCAAAGGGCCACTTTTTCAACATGACTAAAACCAGTGGGAGGTCTCACCATGGTAGGACCTGCCTATCAGCTGGTCTCTCAGTGTAGAAAGATGCTATGACTGCCGATATATAAGGATCGCTCCGAACGTGAATGTCTAGGACATTCGCCAGGGTTGAGGAGATGGCTAATCGGAGCGCCTCCACAGTTTTTGAGTTCTTACTGAGGACCGTCCACTGGAACAGCAGGAATGGATGTATCTTCTATGTGTGATGCACCAATTTAAGAACACTTTCCGATGAGCCGAATAGACCGTTAGAGAAGAGCATCAAATAACTCCCTCCCCCCCCCCCCCAGTAATTCTATCTGTGATGGATTTTGAGCGCGAATGTCCTGTGCAACAACCATCAAGCGTAAAGGTTGAGCACTCGAGGGTTCCTGTGTAACCTGCTTGTCCATGGTAGTAAGAAGTTTTGGGCATGCTGACAAACGTAGCGGTGGCTCAACGCTTAATTCCAGGAAGTCCAGGGACCAATCTGTTCTCAGTCACCAGGCAGTGACCAAGATTAGGTTGCAGGCATGGGACCAAACCTTCCGCAGGACCTTCGGGAGGATCTGTGTTCTGGTAAAGGTGCACAGCCACAGTGCAGACTGAGTGAACACCAGAGGTGCCTTGGCAAGGCCGAATGGGAGCACCCTGAACTGGCAGACCTGGCCCAAAAATGTGAACCTCAGATACTTTCATAAAGTCTCTGTGATTGGTACATGGAAGAACACGTCCTTGAGATCCAAGGACTTTGCTCATCCTGGGAAGCAGGGCCACCACCACTGAATGTGGAGTCTGCATCCTGAAAGACGGGACCTCCAAGTAGATATTTTGTGTTAACAGGTCTATGACGGGATGCCAGCCTCCATCCTACTTCGGGACGAGGAAGAGTAGGTTGTAGAACCCAGGCGAACTGCGATCTCCCACCTACCTTCTCTGTGGAATTTTTGCTCCGTAGCTTTCCACTGCCTCCAGGAACGCTGAAGCTTTGGGTTCCTGTGTGGAGGGCGTGAATCACTTCTGTTTGGGGTAGAAAGGAAGGATTGTCTTTGCCAAAGTAACAGCGTTTCATCTATAATAGACTCCCATTCAGCATGAAAAGCAGGAAGACAATCGCTGATAGGGTCCTCTGAGACATATGTAGCAGTGGTGGAGGGCGACCCTGAGACTAGGTGGTCTGGTAAGTATGAGTTGGGAGCCCTGAGGCTTGCCTGACTTATTTGCTTTGCCGAGCCGCTTGCCCTTCTCGGATTGCTTCCCACTCTTCCAGGTACCTTGCAATGCCGGAGGGGTGGTGCTGGTAGGAGGGAGAGTGGGCATGTTGTAAAAGCCCGATTCGGAGCTGTGGCGGTGACGGCCAATGACGAATGCGACCGCACAGTTGGCCAAAGCCTTTGTTCAGGGCAGGAGTCGCCCTTACCCTAGATAGCTTGAAGTCAGCAGATCCGGGGGAACCCAGGTGCTGCAAATCTTAGCGTCAACTGGTCATAGAACTCGGCTATGAAGGGTGAGAAGGGGATCGGGGTCTTTATGACACTCATCCTCAAGGGACAAGCCTTGGCAGGACAGCCCCTCACCTCTACTCCGTTGGGGGGACCACGGCTTGGTCGCCCACCAGGCTCTGGATAAGGGCTTTGATGTGCTCAAGGCACTGGGGCTGAGCTGGAGCGGTATCCATGGTGGCGGAAGCTCAGCCCCCCCCCCACCCCCCCCGGGAAGGATGCCATGGAGCTCAGCCACTCGCAGCAAATACAACGGCATGAAGGTGGGCTGGAAGCCAGCAGCCTGGAACCACTCATGGATGAGTCCCAAAGCAGCAGCACATCCTGCTCCTAAGTGTTGATGTCTGAAGACTTGGCATGCAGGGGAGGGGCACAGAAACCCAAAACCTTGTCGAACAGCTGTTTGTCTGATGGCGACGGGGTGGCTGCTTGTGTTAGAAGCACATCTTTCTCCATGCCTTGCAATGGGGTATCGACGCCTTGCTTGCGACAGTCCTTACTCCCCCAGGGGTTTTCAGGTGTATAGACAGCAGCCATCTTGAGTATGTGAATGAGCCACGTTGGTTCATCTACACTTCAATAGTGGAATCGTGGGAAAAGACTCAGTGGAGTCAGAGTCCTAGGCCTGGCGTTGGGCTGCAATTGCTTGCTGCCTAGGGTAGGTGTAAATAGCACTAGAACAGTGGCAGTGAACAAAAGTTCACTGAGCTTCCAATATCTTCAGACCATGCCAAAAAAAGGTGCTCAAGGACAAGGAAGACAACGGGAGCATGCACACCAGGAGTGACCACTGGATGGATCGACAGATGGCGCCACTGGGACCGTCAGGTTTCTGGGAACAATGGAGTGAGGGTTGGGTGATTTTGGCCAGACACGGAGGTCTTCTCAATGATGGTCGAGAGTTAATGTAACATAACTAATATCTGGGTTTCAAGGTGGTTCTGATGCATAATGTACATGCATGTTCTCAAGTTGGAGAAATGTTTGATATCATGGACAAAAAGCAATGATTGAATATTTACAACTGCAAGTCAAGGTACATGTATTTTGGTCTGTTTTCCACTCAGGACTACTGTCACCGAGATCAGATAGAGCAGGTAGAGGCTGCAGAGGCCAATTGGCAGGCTCAGATTGAGGCCCAGGCAGCCACTGTGTCATCTGCTAGTTCTGGCCACAGTGATGTCAGCTGACACTTTGTCAGGACTGAAAAGAGTGTGCAACAGTCACAGCATATAAGTGTGATGTTCACAAAAGAAATGGTATCAAATGTCACAGTGGACAACCACAAGGTGGAACAGCCAAGTCGAAGATCACACAGGTAGCAGTTGTCTTGGTGGTCATAAAAGAGCATAGTATTTCAAGCCTTTCCACATCAGCATTGAATGGTAAGCTTATCATTCTTCAAGCACACACACTTCACCATTACCCAGCTGCATTCATGTTGCCAATGCTCTATCTTGTGCTGGTGTATTTTATGTGTATTTTACGTGTTTAGCAAGGTGTTCATTTCCTTTAAAAGAACTGTATACAAAGTAGAGGATCAGGACTGATCCTGTGCTCAGGTGAATCATAAGCCAAGTCTGGCCTGGCGAGATTAGGGCTGCTATCTATGCAGGCAAGTGGAAGTTTCTTATCTCCTTTTTGGAACTACCACATGAACATGACTTTGGCATTTGTAAACTTCAATTTCCCTGAATAAGACTATTTTCACGAGAAAGGGGTATCTAGTCTGTCTCTGACAGTGATAAGCTCATATCATGTGACTGTGTTCTCCATGATTGACAGGCATGAACCCATGCTTTGAGGAGGGAAATTAATATGAATGTCTTGTATCACTGCATGTGATAATGA
The DNA here is from genome assembly GCA_964020975.1 of Hermodice carunculata. Taxonomy (NCBI): domain Eukaryota; kingdom Metazoa; phylum Annelida; class Polychaeta; order Eunicida; family Amphinomidae; genus Hermodice; species Hermodice carunculata. The sequence continues at coordinate 30,074,593 of OZ026630.1, forward strand.
TGAAGCAAAAAGAAAGTTACCTAGTGTTTTGTACTCATGAAGTAAAACAACAATGTAATAGTAGTAAGTAAATTTATTCAGGCATATTCAAGCCTTGGGCCTACAATGCCACCAGGCTGTACATAAGTTTGTTTTACAATAAAGTTTTTGTTTCGCCACTTGTACATAATCATTTAGTGACCAGTTGTATACAATTAGATGCAAAATAATGGTTACAATATTGCTGAACTCTTTACAGTTGCAACAAGTATAATTCGGTAGAAATATCTACAATTTTTTCTGGATGTATAGATGTTATATCCCATATATGTTAATGTACATTTTCCATGTTCAAATTTCACAACTTTCAAAAATTCATAGACAAATAGCAGAATTACTTCTTAAATGTCTTAGAACTGTGAGTGAACAGTACCATTAAACTGTTATGTTAAAAAATTCTGTGGACACTTGACTTTAACCTCCAGTATTTAAATGTACATACTGTTATGTTTTATAAAATTCTTCTCTTATCTTAAATAATTTATACTGTCAGTAAAAATTGCTAGATTCCTCTGGGTAACTGTATTAGTTCTCATTAATGTATTGAATATATTAACAGACAAATTTTCTGTGTACCTTGTTGGAATAAACTTGTCCCTTATCTCCTGATACATGGGACAGATTAAACAAACGTGATACTTATCTTCAATAAACACATTTTCGTAATTTAAACAGAATTCATAATATCTTTCTTCTACCACAATCCCTTTCCTTTTACCTATTTCAGTATTCAAATATCCAAGATAATAATTCCGTTAGATTCATTTCTTGCATTACAAAAAACTGAATCTTCAGAATGAACATAAGTAGCTATAATTACATGTACTAGGTCTTTTTCTAAATTCAGCTCAGAACCTTTCAATTTTAAACTAACTATACTTACTTTCACAGTACGTATAAATCCTTTGGACTGCTTAACTAATTTTTAATATGCATTGAAATTCCTCCGGCATGTCTGCCAAATTTACCAACTTTGTTGCTGAAAGTTGAAAAAAAAATTATAATCTGGTAATACATCATCAAATTCGTCTTCACTTTTTGCCCGTGTTTCCACTAAACCTATTATATCCAAATTAACTAGAACTGGGAGCACACTTACCGTGCTCTCAAAATATCCATGCAACAAAGCACTGTCCAATGATTTTTGTCCAGGAGAGATGAAGTTGTACCCGTTTGAAAGGATTCAAAACAGCCTAAGTTCAGCTGGTTACTTGCGCGTGATGGGGCGATCCATTTGATACTGACATGTGCAGTAGTTCCACCCACTTTGAGAGACCACTGCTCCAACTGGCCAAAAAGTTGGAAGCACAGCAGGTCTCCATCTCTCAACAAAGTTGAAATAACTAAAGTCAGCATTTGGGACCTAGTAAATGTGGTCATAAGTAACATGTGGTATTTAAAGGTCATATGACAAGGAGAAAAATCCCATTTAATTTGCTTTTTTTGCTGTTATATCAGAAGATAAATGTTATAACTTCTCATTTGACGAAAAAAAACCTGATTCCTATATGCACAAAAACGTGGTTTTTATTGGCTTCAAAGTCAGCCTAATTTGCCTAACAGTTGTTGAATGGCCTGGTGTGAAGTCGCAGAATATCGTGACGTCACAGTCGACTTTCGCCATGTTGTTGGGCCCGTGTTGAACCATGACTGTGGGTTCATTGTTGGTATCGGCACGCAAAAAAGGCGTCAGAATGGTATATTGTGTTGCTTTTGGCTGTAAGAACAGCACCGACAGTGATTACAAAGGAGGTTTTCACAAATTTCTGAAAGAAAGCACAGACAGAAAGTGTGGACTATGAAAATAAACAGGGAAAACTTCAACCCGGACGATTATTTCAATGGTTAGCCATCGCTTTGCAGTGAACATTTTGAACATGACTGTTTTGATAAAGACCCACAGATATGCAAAGCTCGTGGCTAGAGTTTCACTGAAGAAAACTGCTGTACCAACTTTAAATCTTAGGCCAAAAAGAGATGCTAGTACATTAGAATTGCCTCTCCAGCCAAGGACATCGACTCAAAAACGGCCCCGGACATCCAAGGCAGTGGTGAAATGCACGAATATACAGGTTAGTGAACACACTGACACTGTAAGTTGTCACACCTCGTTATCAGCAGCACAGCTGGGTATCGTGATTGTGCACACTGAGTGCTCGATGCAGCTTCTGTGTGTGATATGATTGATCGTTTTGAAGTTTGGGAAAAAAATAAAAAACAAACGGCCATTGCTTGTTGACAACAGCTCCTGTTTACAATCTTGCATCATAACATGAACATTGACCTGTTCAGGCTGTTGACAGTGTTGCTGCAGACGGTCTGAAATTCATATACAATATGAGATGTAAATGCTCGCCGTTTCTGTGATAACCTGTGCCAATCATCATATTGCCAAATCAGAGAAAGTGCTTTTGCATTCTTTATTTGCATTGGGCCTCAGAACTTAAAGTTATATTGCTAATGCAGCCTGTTAATATTTCAGATAATCAATTCAAGTATAATGTAGTACTGTTTGGTGAAACAGGGAGAATAGTAGATCTTCTGCATGGTCAAATTCAGTGGACAAATAGAAACATACCCAAATTTCAGTGGGCCTATTCCAGCATGGCAATCCACAAGAGGTTAAAAAAATTCTCTGCTTGCAGCTTATCAAAGATTATGAGGATGGCAACAGTGTGCATACAGCACCATCACAGACGGACCTTTCTTTGCTGCCATCTGACCCTGAGCCAAAAGTGTCGACTGCAGATACATACATTGGACCTGATGTTAGTCTTATCTAAAAACTTCAGGCGCATGCTGATACAAGTTTGAACAAGGTATGCAATAACTGGAAAAAAGAAGAACGGGATATTGTCAATCTGAAAGTGAATTTGAGAAATTAAAACAAAAAATTATTTTAACAAAGGAAACATTAGCTTGATCATGTTCTATTGTCTAACATATATTGCAGTGTTTTTCCAGGAACTCTATAAAGGCAGGGCAAGTTGCATAGTGTCAGGGGCTTATATCTTCACAATGGCAGTTTTTATTTTGAAGAAAGAAATATGAAAAAAAAAAAAAAAAAAAAAAATTGGGGGGCAGGAGAAAATGGGAGGGGGCCACATGATGAAGGCAGGGAGAATCTCCCTTTTGAAATTTGCCACAGAAAAGCAATAAGTTTGAAAATTTCATGTCAACATCCTGTTTGAAACATTTCTTGCAATAAGTAAATACATGTTGTTTGGGGGGTGGGTGGGTGGGTTGTATATATGTAAGATGTTGATAAGGAGAAAATGGTTTGTTCACTTTGGCATTTTATAAAGTTTATTATTATTATTATTATTATTATTATTATTATTATTATTACTATTTTGACATGGCAATTGTTTGAAAGTTATGTATGTATGTATGTGTGTGTGTATATATATGTATATATATATATATATATATATATATATATATATATATATATATATATATATATATATGTATGTATGTATATATATATGTGTATATGTATATGTATATGTATATGTATGTATATGTATGTATATGTATATATATGTATATATATGTATATATATGTATATATATATATATATATATATATATATATATATATATATATATATATATATATGTATGACTGTTTTCAATTTAGAGCAGTAAACAAGATGTGCAATGCCAGGACAACATCACACTGAGGAATCGCCATTATTCAAGTGCATTCCAAACTGCCATGACCATGCAAGACATAGCTGCAGCACAAACAAGAATCGAAGAGTTAGAGGATCGGGTGAAACAACTAGAGGCAGTTATTAATGAACAGAGTGAGAAACTGGAAGAGAATGATGTACATGTAGAAGAGGAAGATGGAGAAATTACACTCACTGAAGAGGACCAGATTGGGATCAATCCATGGAGGATATAAACAGCGACAGTGATGATGAAGAAGATGCTGAATACCGGTATGTCCAAAACACAGTTATGGGAAACAGAAACCATACTATACTATGTCCAATATATCTGCCCAAACTGATCATTATAAGACAATGTATAATAATATTGATATACAGTGGTACCTGCAGTATGTTGTCACTGTCATGAATGGTCAATGTGCTCTGACACAGGAGCCAGTTACTTGGTAAATGTACCTGCAGTGAAAAGTCTCCTGCTGTATGTGGTCACCTTTTCTTTGCTGAAGGGGTGACCACATATATAGAATGATGACTTTCAAAATTTAGAATATTTGTACTTGTGTGACATTCTAATGATGATTGTGTCCACTTATGAATACTGGTTTGTTATCTTTCGTGGTATTTGTACATGATTTCATAAAGTTAAATAATTAGGAAATATTTGGTTCGAAATTCATGATATTTCCATCATATTTACTACAAACTCAAAAGTGAGGACCAAATGGATTTTTTAGATGCTTGTGCCTTATGGTATATCATAGAGAGACTGTGCAGGAGTTGACTACAGCAATATAGCAATAGACAAGTCTGACCCCTTTTGTCCTCAGCATATGAAAATTAACACAAGTCACAAGTCGTGTTTATTTACATGTAAAATTGGTGAAAATCAATCCTTACAAATGTCGATGTATTGTGTTTCAGACGAGGAGTTTGGAAAAGGCTGCCGTCGCTTCCTTGTGGATGAAGCCAAGCTTCAGCAGCTGAGGACAAATTGTTCAGCATGGCTACAGCCTTGTGAAGTTTTTCTGCACAGGAGGGTTGACTCTGGAATCTCGCTGATTCAAAGGTGCAACAAAGGCCACAGACACAAATGGAGCAGCCAGGAGTCTGCTCCAGGTAGAAAGACTTGGATGCCCATGGGAAATATAATAGCTGGTGGCATCTTTTTCTCAGCTGCCAGTCCTGTGAAGGCCATCAACATGTTGATGCATGCTGGGATCGCAACCATATCCATGAGGAAATATTTTTGGATGCAAAAGTTCTACCTGATACCAGCAGTCCTGTGTGTGGTGACGGAGCCACGCCCTTTTTACCAAGCAATGCAAGCACAAGGAGCCTATCTGGGGGGAGACGCAAGGTGTTGTTCACCTGGACACACTGCAAAATATGGAAGCTATACCCTCATGGATATGAAGCTGGTGAAGGTTGTCGACATGCAACTTAAACAGGTAAAATAGTATACAAGTTGTGTAAATTTACAAATTTTCAGTGTCTTTGCATGTAGGTCTGGCTCGAATAACAGTTTTTTGTTTGAAATATGTGAACAATGAACAATATGTTGTTTCAGTCAGAATGTATTGAGTGCAGTCTTAAAATTGTTTGCCTGCAAAACTTCAATGAGGAAGGCACGAATACTAGTGTGTTCAGTAGGCAATGAATTTATGTTTGAGCGAAATATAAACCAGGTAGTTACACACAATATCGTGGGAATTTGGAGTAAAGTTTCATGCAACCCATTTTATCTAAATACATTGTGCAGATTACCATAATACATTGTTACCGCGTGTATGTAATCACTGCTGTAAGCAACCAGGCTACTTTTTTGTGCACATATTGCCAGAACATGAGTCCATTTCTTTCAAAAACTAATTTTTCATACTTTCTACTGAAAAAACACTTTCAGTTCAGGCTCCCAAGCTGTCAGGCCCTTGCCTGGTTTCCACTCTTTCAAAAATTACTTGCATTTACAGATCAACTGTATGTGGTCTTTATCCTGTTTATTGAAACTATGTTGTAGTCAAATGAATTAAAAAATTCTTATGCCATGGAGTTGGAAGGGCTGATATGAAGAGAGGCATTACTGACATGAAGCAGAAAAACATCACAATTCATGAACTAACAACTGATCGTCATTCTAGTGTTAAAAAGTACAGGATGGAAGAGCAACTAGACATTTGACATTGGTTCGATGTGTGGCATTGCGCGAAGGACGAAACATTTGTGCATTTTATTGTATATGTGTCTTACAGTGTTAGCTGCCATATGCGGTTATTGCAATGGTCAGCCACACTCTTTCTGTGGTCACATTGCTGTGGCACAAAAGTCAATTCCTTGATAGATTGCCCTGTGGTGACAGGTCAATTGCAAGAGGTGACCACATGGATCAGTTACTATTATACATCGTCAGTGGCACTCTGAACAGGTTTTGCATCGGATCATCAATACCGCAAGATTTCCTAAAATTATGACTTTGAGGATTTGGAATTTAAAAAACAAAAATTATAAACCAAAATCAGTGCCCTGATTAGAGGATGACAGCCCAACAATTTGTAGGGCTTCAGATATCTTGAGAGAACCCGGTCTAAATGATAAACAAAAATTTTAACTAAAGGTGGCACAAATGACTTTACATGTATGTATACTCAACAGCCCAAATATGGTGATTAATTTACAAAATTACATATAAACTTTGTCATGTACAGGTAAATCATATAGAAAATAGAACAATTGAATGTCAACCTCTAAAACTCTGGAGTGAATATATATTCTGGAGCCAGCCTAGATGAATTAGATCTTCTTGGAAATGCCAATCATCCGCTTCGATCCCATTAGAGTCCACGATTATTACTTTATTTGTTGGTTTTTCTTTTGTAGGAGTTTACAAGAAACTGGAAGCTTTGTCAAAAAAGCAAGGATGCAAAGCTGTTGCCAAATGGGCCCAGTCAATCTCCAATCATTTGTAGTGGTGTGCTGCTTCTAGTAATGGCAAAGGCACTGAAGTTTTAGCCAAGTGGCTGTCAGTACTAAACCACGTTGTCAACAAACGCACGGAGCAGAGTTCCCCAAGTGTCTTCATGAGGAGGTAGAAGAACATGATGATCGTGAATGGATCTTAGGAGGTAAACTGAATTTTTGTAGTTGTTTGTAAAAAGACTAAAGAAGAAAAAAATGAACAAAAAGTCAAAATTTTGTGTACAAAAATGGGAAGATTTGACTTGATCACATAATTTGCCAGACTAAAAAAAAAAATTGATGCAATGACAGACCAAGAATTAGTGGTTACATAAAGCAGGTGACCCACCAACACAGGCATACATATTTACAAACAAAACAGACTCCAATGTCAAAGCCAAGTTGCCACAAAAAGCAATGCAGTTGCTCGCATGTAATCCAGTTGAAAGAAAATGCAATTTGCTGTTTGGGGACAACTGAAAACTTTTACTTGTTTTGAACACTTCTGACAATCTGTTGAGCTGTGATGTAATATGCTTTTAGGGTCCAAAATTCACAAGGAGATTGAATTAGTAGGTGCATCACCTTTTCTATGCAAGGACCTCATGAAATTATCTCCAAACCCCTAGACCTCAGCCCTGGAGTCTTTCCATAATGTCGCATGTTTCTCTGCACCCAAAGCCCGACATTTCTTCTTTCCTTCGATGAGGGCCAGGTTTGAAAGGTTGCTAAGCTTGCAAATTTAGTACATGTACAAGTACATGATCTACTTTGTTTTCACCCTATATGTGCTACGTAAGAAAAACGCATGAAAACAAAATTTCTATCCAAGGTTTGTCCTTAGGGTGGAAAAAGAAAGAAAAATGGTTCTTATTCATTGTTCTTTTTTGCAGAAATCATCCAGACATAAATAGATACCCATCCATATTAGCAGTAATTTCTAAAAGTGCACAAAACACTCTCAAATAATTCTTAATTTCATTGCTTCACATACAACACTGCACAATAAATAAAATTGCAATTTATGATATGGTCTGCAGTCACCTTACATTTTACATAACAAGACAAACAGGAGTTATGTTCAAATTCCTTTATTATTTACATTTCCGACTGTATCCAGCATGTCTTCATTACAATGAAAACTCAGAACGGAAACAAGCCGAAACTAAAGAAGGAAAGCAACAATATAGTCTGTCATTTCCTAAATCAAAGAAGGGTGTACCAACTGTGAAACCCATGAAGGGCAAGTGTACATATGGTAAGCATGTGGGGGGGGGGGGGGGAGGGGAGTTAAAACCATCTGAAGGTAATATTGACAAACACTAACTGAAGCTAGGATAATAAACATTTGTTTCAACCACTGTTCCTGAAAATTATTCATTGTCTCAACTCGATCTCAAATCATATTTTTTCTGTTTACACAGGTTCAAGTCCAGCTCTATTCATATAATATTCAATTGAAAGCATTTTTTATTCTGTTAATGCAGCTTGAGGTCCAGTTGTATTCATCACTTATCACTGAGTTGAAATATATACTTATTCTTATCAAAATATAATTGCAGAGTACGTCAAGGACCTCATAAGTGAGGTCATGGAATTGAGGATGCGGTTCCCCAGCTACAGACAAGCCAGGCAATATGCTGAACAGCTTGATCAGGAGGAGCCTGTTGTCCAGTCAATTGCCAGTGACCATGAAAAACCAGACAAAGTCAAGTTGATCCATGAGTTACGTCAACATTTCAATCAAAGTCCCTGAAGTCCAGGTCTTCCTCATTCATGAAGACTGACCTCTTCTCTCCCTGCCTGTAGTATCCAGTACAAACTTGGTTTTCCTCCGTAAAGCTCAATCTGATCTTGGACACTATGCAGGATGGTAGAGGTTGTCTTTTCCCACGTCCAAGCTTGCCTCACATCCAACGGACCAAGATCCTGTATGCCACATAACGGTACAACCTGCAAAGACACAAGATTTGCAGTAGACACTAAAGTGACTCTTATGCCAGGTTCAGTAATCACATGTGTGAGAAGTATTTCATTCCCGATGTGAATACACTGTGTGATCAGTGGTGGCTAAAAATGAGAAAATACAGTCACAGAGACTTTTGACTGTAGAAATATAGTACTGATATGAATGACATGTAAATAAGTGTAGAATTGACATGTATATGACCTTGTGGGGATCACCCATATCAAGAATAAGTGAGACAACTTTTTGTTATTGCAGTCTGTTTGAAAGTGGCTGTCATAAGATGTATGCCTATCAAAACCTACAAACAATGAAAATACATTGTGAATGACATTCTTTGTGGAGACACCAATAACATGGCCAGAGATTCCCTGGCAAATTTAATTTATGACAGTTTCTAAATATTTGTACTGTACTGTCCATGAATGGAAAACACTGCCATGGAGAAACTGGTTTATACATTATTAATTTTCATCACTTACTTGTGTATGGGCTCTTCATCCCCAACAGGACCACACTCTTCAATAAATTTCAAAAAACTCCGTTGGAGGACCCAGATGTTTTGGCAATTGGGGAAGAATCCATGATGATCAGTGATACAGTTAAACCCAACCCTCTCCATGGCCTTCCATACAGGGCCAGAGTCATGGCAGCATTTTCTGTCTCCTATGACAAGGGGACACATTCCTTGCATTTGCACCTGTAGAAAAAAAAAGAGATATTATCAGCTTGTTTGAATATAACTTTGTACATTTTGTGAATAAAATTTATTACTATCATGATCATATGTATACTTGTAATTTCTTCTATATATATGAAGTAAACCCTATAGAGTCCACTGGGGGTGGGGTGAAGGAATACAATTAGACTGAAGACTGAAAAAAAAATGACTGAAGTCACAAGTAGTCAAGGGTGAACTGTTATTCTCTTCGGTTGTGATTCTATAGGCTTTGCTGCATTAATTTTGAAAAAATTTCTTTGCCGATAAATTATTGACTTTATTAACAGTGAAATCTCATTATAATGACACTCAGATATTCAATATAATGACAAATTTTCAAGGGAAAAGATTTATTTTCTTTGCTGTTTGAGTCATTTATCTGACATATTCAGTTGTATGACACATTTCTTTGGCAACAGATGGTGTGACTATAATGAGTTTACACTGTATAATGGTTACAAACCCCTCAAAATCACATCAATATGATAATAGCCACCGTGGCATGAAGATGACACTATTTGGGGTAGAATTATATACTAAAATGACACTAATCTTGGACATATTACTCCTTTATTTGCCTGCTTAGCAGGCCTAGGGCCGATTACTTCAAATAAAAAAAAATCACGTGAGAGTCGGCTAAGCAGGCAATATCTTGATAAATCCGTATAAAAATGTGTATTTCCTCAATTCCATTGTCATAAAGATAATTTTCTGTTCTTCCAACCTATGATGATGAACTGAGCGTGGACATAATACAAACACAATAAAAGTTTCATGCCTGATAGTGATATGTGTGTTCGGAATCTTAAGTTTGCAACAAATTCCCAGGCACGGCTCTACATGCCTTGCTGCATTTGAAAATGTAGAATGCTGTGTATTCCACTTTATATAATAGGTACACTAGAACTAAAATTTGCTGTAAACGGTAGCCAGAGTTGACACCCAGCTGGGCATTAATTGCAACTAGTCGCAATATTGCCGATAAGTGAATTGCCAAGCTGTATAATGGGCTGTGCGTACGTGGACATAACGTTCAACTTCCAATACCTCTCAATACACAGGGCACTAAGGTGGAATTTGGTTAGGATCTGCAGCAGCTTTCCTGGAAATGTTCAATGTTTGGTAGATTTTGAAATAAACTATCACTTCCAAACCATTGCGTCTGAACTTATCATCAAGTAGCGACAGGAAAAAACGACAGCTTCTGCCAGCACATAAAAATTGTACTCACCACGACAAATCCTCCACGCCATGGGGATCGTCATCTTCTATGCCTGTCCTGGCTTGTTTCCCATCTGTTTTGTAAGCTTCATCTGTGTCTTTCCTTTTCTTTCGTGGCTCGTATTGGTATGGCAAAACTGTCGTTCGAAATTGGACAACTGGCTCGTCGTTCACCTCCTCATCACTAACATAATTCAAGTTCAACTATGCCATGTTGGAGGTGTCCGTGTAGAGAAAAGTTGACTGTGACGTCACATTTCTGTGCCATGTAGTGGCCACAACCAGGCCAACTGCTTTTACTTTATCAGACGAAGTTTGCTTTGAAAATTGTTTTTTTTCATCGTTTGTCGATAATTTGTCGACATAATCATATCGGATTCCGAAAGAAAACTAGTTCGAGTAACTATTAGGACTAAAACCAATGATTTTTATGGTTCCTTTGTCATATGACCTTTAAGTGTGTAAATCTTTATTGTACTTCAAGAGCCACAGACTTATTGTACATCAATGATTGAGTGTGAATAAAATACTTACAAAAATACTTGGAAGTGCTTATTTCACTTATAGTTCAGACTGTGCATGTAACTTAAAACAGTGGAATACATATACTGCTAATTCATTTAAGGTTGTCTCAGTTTTTACACTCATCAGTAAATTGAACTTTTCTTGTAGATGGATGTAAAAATATTTCTTAGGAGTATACTTCAGCCGTAAAGACTGATAAAGATTACAGACCATCACTACATGATATTCATCCTGAACTATAGACATACCATGTTTCCAACAAAATTTACACAAACGGCCGTTTACATCTAAATTCTGCCTCCGACCTGTTTCTATTTCTAAATTATGACTTGAACTTCTTAATCTAGCAAGGGCACATTTGTGTCTTTGCCATTTACCACAGTCTAGATATTTTTCTCTTTCGAGAAGAAATTTAAGTTCTCGGTAGGTACGTAATTTGTCCATACCATTTACATTAGTACACCATTGCTGTATTTTAATATCTGTTTATCGTTTAAAATTAGTAATAAATATTTTCTCATCCCCTACACCTTGGTTAATACATGTCCAAATCCACTAGCACAAATTATAAGTCTGACGTGGGTTACCCAGTTTGCTCTTCCAGCATTGTCTAAGTTATTTAACATATGAAAGCAGCATTTGGGATAACGCGAGTTTCCCATGCTTAACAACCGTAACCAAAATTTAACACATTTTGTCATATATATATATATATATATATATATATATATATATATATATATAATACATAATGGTGTTCTACCACATTCGCCTAGAACTACTTCATTAATTGTCTGAGAAGGTAAATGTAATATGAATTTACAATACTTTCTTTGGACTGCTTCAATCTTATCAAAGTATTTGAAACCCCATACCTCTGATGCATAAGTTAAGATAGGGACTACCATCTTGTCAAATAGCTGAAAGGCCAGATCAACTGACAGACCACCACACTTATAATGTAATGTTTTTATTTATCCAATGGATTTTTGTGCTTGCTCAGCAAGTGTGCTCACAGCCTTACTCCATTTTAATCTGGATGAAAAAATTAGTCCTAAATATTTATAATAGGGCATAACAACTACTTTCTTCCCATTTAGGGACCATTTTTCATTCTTATGCAATGGACCACCATTTCTGAACACGATGATGTTAGACTTGGTCAGGTTAACGTTCAAACAGAAATTTAAACTAAAATTACCCAACGTATTAAGCATACTTTACATCCTACCGACAGTGTCATTTAAAAGTGACAGATCATCTGCATACAGTAATAGGCCAAAATTATCAATATTTTCAATTACAAATATGCCTTCACATCCTGCATTTTTACACATGTTTACCAGTTCATCTACATACAGGATGAACAAAAATGGGCTGATCATACAGCCTTGTCTTGTACCTGTATTACAGGTGAAAAACTCTGTAAGACCTTCTGGTGTGCGAACACACGAATTGAGTTTACAATACATGGATCATAGAACTTGTTAGAATCTACCATGAACACCACTGTGGATAAGTTTAAACCATAAATGATTGTGTGGTATACTGTCAAAAGCCTTAGAGAAATCAATGAAAGCACAATAAAAATGACCTCTACGCTTAGAGATGTACTTTTCACAAACTGCATAAAATGTAAAAATGTTATCAACAGTACTTCTGCCCTTTCTGTAAGCTCCCTGTGTCCTGGACATTTGACAAGTATTCATGGTATTGACAAGTGTATGTGTAAGCATGACTGATAATGTGAACTCACAAGTGTACGTGATACATGTTTGGTCACGTGGGCAGTGGTTGGGGGCCATGTTGTATCCGGTATTTGAAGTCACTGATTGACATCCGTTACTTTGGTGCACTGGTTACTGTTGTGACTGTCCTTACAGTATACATAGTCACTGTACGATCATTTGTGTGTGACAATGACTGGGTGTTTGTAGCAAAGGGTGCTGTGGAAGGTGGAGTACTCGGTACCACAGTGGAAGTACTGAACTTTAACTGAGTGCTGTGAGTGGGTTCACTGTGTGGTGTCTGCATGGTTTATCCTACCTGTAATGTAGTAATCTCTTGGGGAAATAGAACTGCATAGATCTTTGAAGGTCCATTCTGCGCTACCACCATGATCACGGAGTAGTTGAATACGAGTGTCTGCTGAAAGTTTTTTGAGCAAGACAGGTACAAACAGATCATCATATGTGTCTTCATTCTTACCTAAACTTGCCAGTCCCCTCACATAACTCTCCAGTGTGTCATAAAATACCTTGAGAGATTTTATGTCATTTTATTTGGATGGTGGAAGGTCCCACAAAGCCTTCATGCAGGCTTTGATCATGTTATGGGGCTTACCAAAGCTATCTTTTAACAAAGTAATGGCGTGTTGATAGTTTGCTGAAGTGAAGGGGAGACCTGCTATAACCTGTGAAGCCTGACCTGCTAGTTGTGAACGTAGATACTGAAACTTGAACACATCGACCATATTCTGGTCATTTCCAATAGTAGCATTAAAACCGTCTGTAAAAGTCTGCCATTGGAGCAGATCACCACTAAAAGTGGGCAAGTTTAGCTTGGGCAAATGTACAGGTCTCTTGTTATTCGTGGGAGCTGTAGACAACGTGGTCTGTGCAGGTGATTGGATAGAAATAATGCGTTGGAAGGATCCCAGAATCTCAGCTAGTTGTTGGGTTACAGTCTGCATATAATCGTCACTTTCAATAATAAAGTCTTCTATGTTAGAGTCCTCCGTTTTTTCCATCAGTTCAGAGTCAATGTTTTGTAGTAACTTTTGTTTTTCACTGGTACTTTTGATGATTGAAGATACAGAATCGCACACACCGTCTGTATAGTTCTTTTGCAGAGAGTCCATGAAATCATATGCGCGGGTGAATAGTTTTGACATCTGTCACTGGTGGGCTTTTCTGGATGCTTCTAGTCCTGCAGCCATGGTAGTTCTTGGATTCCTTTACAGGAGGGTGTCTTGCGGGACCAAAATGTATAGGGTTGTGAGAGGGTGAAGCAATCTTACTGGTACTAATCCTGGAAATAACCACCGGCAACAAACTTATTCTGCTCCATCTTTATACCAGATACAACATGGCCCCCAACCACTGCCCAGGTGACCAAACATGTATCACGTACACTTGCGAATTCACATTATCAGTCATGCTTAGACATACACTTGTCAATACCATGAATACTTGTCAAATGTCCAGGACACCCTGTCCTTCACTTATCTTACTTTCCTCTTCTGCCCATTCTATAATCCTGTTACCACATATCTTAGTAAATATTTTCCCAGTTGTACATAATAATAAAATCCCTCTGTAATTGTTGACATCAGTTGACATCATTCCTTGGTCCCTTTTTAAAAAGAGGACTGATTATGGCATCGCACCACTAATCAGGGAAATATTGCTGTGTTAATATTTTGTTAAATAAGACATGAAGATATGGAATAATAATTACATGACAGCTCTTTTTCATACACAAGATCATCAGGTCCACACGCTTTCTTATTTGGAAGACTGAGTATCACCTTTTTAATCTCCTCTTGGGTCATTTCTCTGTTTAAACAGTCTTGGGTGTTGCTTTCACACTGTTCACAACCTTGATCATGCTCTTCCAGGAAATCTTGTACTTGATCTTGGAATACCTGATTAGTCTGTACTTCGTTGTTTAATAGTGATTTGAAATTCTCAAAACACTCAGAGCTAGAAATATCGCTGTGTGATTTACCAGAGTTTGTCAGAGATTTTATGAAATTTCCATAACTTATTGGTATCCTTTAAGCTTTCTTTACATTTTTGTTTCATTTCTTCCTCATATACTGCTTTCTTCCCATCACACAAATGTTCGAACTCTCTCTTGGCATCAAGATATGCTAATAAATCTTTAGGTTTTCTTGTCATTCTGAATCTACATAAACAACTGTTCTTAGTGGCCCTAGCCTTTTCACATTCATAAACCCACCATTCTGGACTGGAAATTGGCTTTACTCCTGTTGTTTTAATAGGTACTTTCATATTACATGCTGCACCTTGAAAGATGTTACAAATAATGAAACAACCTCATTTATCATATTTACGGCTAAAAGCTCATAAAATCCATCCCAGTCTTGATTTGCTATATCATGTACAAAAGAATCCCTTTCCTCTTCCTTCCAACGATATACAGTTGATTGTTTTAAAACAGCTTTATTATGAAAAGCATCAATTTGACAGTTGATACTACATGTTAAAGGAAAGTGGTCAGAATTACTGTCATAAGCTACCACTTCAAAATGTGTAAGTTTATCAAACAAACTGACAGACACCATTATATAATCAACCGTTTGGTGTTATGCATGTATACTGTCCTTCTTTATCATTGTCCGATAGACCATTAAGAAAATGCAAGTCAAAAGACTTGCACAAACTTAACAATGAATGCCAAAATTTGTTTACATCTCCAGTGTCACACGAGTTCTTTATGCAAGTAAAGTTGTCCATTGCATACCAATCTCCAATAGGTAAATATTCAGTTAAATCATCTAACATGAAATTGTCTTGCTCAGCTGTACAAGCATTTGTATCACCCATCAGTATGAAATCAGTGTCTTTATGTTGAGTTTTTAAAAAGTTCAAAGCATTGACCAGATTTTCTATGCCATCTGAATCAGGTAGTCTTTCATATGTAGTTGAGCCTTCTGGTGGAATATACATGCAACATAGAATTATGTGCTGTTTTAAATTAAAGTAAATCTTGTCCAATTTCAAGAAAATGAATAGTTCTGAATCATATCTGATTCTCTGTACACCAGCACTTATCCTGTTGTGAATAAATACACTAATGCCTCCTGGATGTCTACCCTTGGTACTTGATCTGGGTGAGAAAGTTCCGTAGGATTTGTATTTTGGTAATAAATCAGAGATTTTTCTGCAGGCTTAGCCCATGTCTTACATAAAGAAATTATGTCAAATTCACACAGAAACTGTTTGATACCTGCAAAGTTTACTGCTGTAATTAAAGATTTCAAACCATGCACATTCCAAGTCAGTAATTTCAGTTCACAACTACCAGTATCAATAAATCTGTGGCGATTTATCTGTTTACCTGGTTGATCAGCTTGATGTCTTCAGTCTTATCATATACATAGGTGTCACGACCTACTATCAGCTTGTCATTTGCAAAAATATGCACACATCTTTATTGTCTTGTTTCGCTTTGTCTTGAAAATTTAAAGGAGGCACTAATTTTCTGTCTCACATCCCTCACTTGTTCAGTGAAGTCCTCCGTGACTCTTTCCACTGTTCTCTTTAGAGTTTTCCTGGCTTGTGTAAGCACTTTCGACTTATGCTTCCACCTGGCAAAGCGAACTACTAGTGGGTGATGATAGGGCGATGTTGCTCTGTTCCCCTCATCCTCCGCATTTTCAGTGCATTGCTCCTAGTCATGTGTACCCTGGTCATGCCTTTTCCCAAGTCTTATGTGCTCTTTCTATATCAATTTCCTCCTTTGGTACATGTTTAATTTATCCACAAATATCTCTGTTTCCAGAGATATGACCAAATACCTAATAAATACAGCACTAACTCAAGAACAGTAGTCAAATTGTGTCAAGATGGAGTTTGAAATGAAAAGTATAGTCCTCAAAGTGTTTAGAGTGGTAAGAGGGAAAGTACCCGGGGTAAAGTATACTTAACCCACGTAGAGAATTTTCTCTAGTCTGTTTTAATTCGGAAAACCATGATCATACTCACATTTTGCCGGATTTCTTTCTTTTTAATCTTCATCCAGTACAGTGGAAGAGGTGGCTTTCAGCTAATACCTTAGTACACTTTACCTCATAACACCTCTAGTCAACTTTATGGTGCTAAAAATTGTATTACTATTTACCTGTTTATACCAGGGTCAGTATGGTGGAGTAGTGTATGAAGCTTTTAAGTTTCAAAGGAGACGTCCGTCCCTCCGTTGTGTTCAACAATTTACATGTTTGACTTCTTCTGAAAAACCGTCAGCCAGATTTACTTCAAACTTGATGGGGATGTACCCTGGGTGAGTCTCTACCAAGTTTATTCAAATGGTCATGCTCCAGTGATATTTGGATTTTTCATGAATTTTTTTGTTCTTTTTTTGGGCAAATCTTAAAAAATATTCCTCTCTGAAACTGCTCACCCAATTGCTTTGATATCACACAGGAACACTTCTAGGACTCCTAGTTCTTAATTTGTTCACCAGGTGGCGCTGAAATTATTTTCTAAATTTTATTATTTTTTGTGTTTTTGCTATTTTTGACCTCTCCAGAACCGTCATTCAGATTGAGCTGAAACGTGGTGGATATGTTCCTTATAGAAGGGTGAAACAAAGCTGTTCACGAGGTGGCACTGCTGTGGATTCCAGATTTTTAACAATTTTTTTTTTTCAATTAGGGTACTTATCGGTAAATGCAGCTTTCCTATTGATTACTATACAAGTCAATGGGCATTCTAATGCTAATTCATATTATTGACTTCTTCCCTGAAATCATCAAGCAGATTGACATCAAACTTGGTGTTAATGTACCTTGGGTGGGTCTCTAACAGGTCCATGTTCAAATGATTTTTGGATTTTTAATGATTTTATGATATTCTTTTTTGGGACAAATCTTAAAAATTCTTGTTCTCCACAACTACTCACCCAATTGCATTGATATTACGTACGAACACTCCTAAGGACTCCTAGTTCTTAATTTGTTCACCAGGTGGTGCTGTATATTTTTTCCTCTCTTTGATTTGTTTTATCTTGATGTGAACCGATGTGTTTTCCCAGTGAAAAATATTATTGTGAATGAAGATTCAAATTCATCAACCCAAAAACTTTCATTCATGTATCAACTTGCCTATATTCCCATGAAAAAAGATTTGCATGGAGGTAAACATCTTTCCTAAGCATGAGGCGCAAAAGTGCATTGAGCAAAAGGTTGACTTGTTTCATTTTTTTTTCATTCATTTCTTGAAAAAGTATAAAAAATAAAATCTATATGAAACTTAAACATGGAGATTTCTTGTAATGGAAACAACTTAGATAAT